>OY856411.1:72840000-73440000 GCA_963693085.1 Alisma plantago-aquatica | reverse complement strand
TATGACATTTTAGCTTCACGTGGACTCTTATCCTTTGCACTTGCAAAAAACATAGTCGATGCTTGAAGGGTGACCCCACTATTTTGGACGACACTCTTATCATCTTAGCACTTTGTGTAATATGTGAACCCATTAATGTCATACCCTTCATAAGACATAACAGTCAACTTTGGTTTAAAGGCGAGGCATTTGATAGTTTCAGTAATATCATCTGGTGTTTGAGATAGTTGATGTAAGACTTTATCTTCAAACCACTTAATAAAAGTCTTGTTATGCTCTCTAGCAAGCCACATTGTATTGGCTCGAGGATATTGTCTTTTGATGAAATTGGTATGTTCCTCGATATAAACGTTCACTTCGTCCATGTTGTGTAAAATATACAAATGACCTTGTTCCAACTTCTCACGGCTGATTACTTTCACACGTGATCCCAAAATTCCTTTGCCAAATAGCTCGTCAATATTCTTGTCATTATCAGGAGTGTCATTACCATCGAGAAAGTCATTGCAGAAATCCATAACCTCTCTCACCACATAACCTTCAATAATACTCCCTTCAGGCCGATAACAGTTTCGAACATCACCTTTAAAAATGCTCATGTATCGTTCAAAGGGATACATCCAATGCAAGAAAACCGGTCCTAATATTTTCACTTCCCTAGTCAAGTGGACAACAAGATGTACCATGATATCAAAGAACGAAGGAGGGAAATACATCTCAAGATGACATAGGGTAACAACCACTTCTCTTTGCAAATTATCGAGAGTCTCAGGGTCAATAACTTTGCTGCAGAGACTGTTGAAAAAGAAACAAAGTCTGGTGATTGCAAACCTTACATGCTTCGGCAATATAGATCGAATTGCCGTAGGCAATATTTGTAGAGTGTGACAATCATGAGATTTAAGACCTATCAACTTCAGATCTTTCATTGATACCAATCTACGGATGTTGGATGAGTAACCATGTGGCACCTTAACATTTACCAAGCATTCACAAATAGCTTTCTTCTCCTTTCTAGACAATGTGTAACAAGCGGGAGGTAAGTATGTTCTTTTATTACCCATTTCATGTAATTCTGTTAATTCTGACCTTATTCCCACTTCACGTAGGTCTAGTATGGATTTTATCCCATCTTTAGTCTTACCTGGTATATTTAACAGAGTACCAATGATGCTATCACAACCATTTTTCTCAACGTGCATTACATCGATACAATGTCTGACTGTCAAAGAACTCCAATAAGGAAGATCCCAAAATATTGACTTCTTCTTGAATGAAGAATTGTCACTCCGTGTAGTACATTGTGATCTCTTACCAAATTCATTGACAAAGTCTTTTACTCTTTCATAAACAACCTCCCCTGGTATAGGTTTAGGTGCACTGCGTTCCTCATTCAATCCATTGAATGCTTTGCGCTTCCTACGATATAGATGGAATTTTGGAAGAAACTTTCGATGACCGAGATATACATTCTTACCGCCATGTTTTAGTCTTATTGAATCAATGTTCTCTTCACATATAGGACACGCTTTAGCTCCTTTGACACTATATCCAGACAAATTCCCATATGCTGGAAAGTCATTAATAGTGCAAAACAACATAGCATGCAAACGAAATGTCTCTCTTCATGAAGCATCATAGGTCATCACACCTTCACCCCAGAGTTTCTTTAAGTCATCAATCAGAGGTTCAAGATAAACATCGATGTCATTTCCAGGTTGTTTAGGGCCCGATATCAACAACGACAGCATTACGTACTTATTTTTCATACACAGCCAGGGAGGAAGATTGTATATAACAAGCATGACTGGCCAAGTGCTATGTTGGCTGCTCAATGTCCCGTACGGATTCATCCCGTCTGTACAATGCCCAAGTCTTAGATTCCTGACTTCTTCACCAAATTCAGGGTACAATAGATCAATCTTCTTCCACTGTGGGGAATCAGACGCATGTCGTAGGATCCCATCATTATTTTTCTTAACATCTGCATGCCACCTCAAATTCTTCGCATCTATCGTATTGGCAAACAAGCGTTGAAACCGTGATATTATAGGTAGATACCACATCACCTTGGCAGGAGAACCAGTTTTGGACTCCCCCGAAGTTGTCAATTTATACCGTGACGCACCACATTTTGGACATTCTTTCAAATCCGCATAGTCCTTTTGAAATAATACACAATCATTAGGGCATGCATGTATCTTCTTGGAATCTATTCCCATTGGGCACAACAATTTCTTTACCTGGTATGTTGAGATTGGCAGCTCGTTTCCTTCAGGAAGCATTTCTTTCAACAAAAACAGCAATGACGTGAAGCTTTTGTCGCTCCATCTATTGTTAGATTTCAACTTATACAATCTCAACACAGCGTTAAGCTTCGTAAACTTAGTACAACCTGTGTATAATGGCATCTCAGCATCATGCACAATGTTTCTAAAAATGGGAGGTGGATCGGTGTGCTCTACCCCACAACTATCCAGCATCGCATCAACGATGTCTACTGGAACTGGTTCATTCACATCTACGTCATCGTAGGCAATTTATTCTTCCACACAAGCACTTCTATCGACATCCACTGGTTTCGGGTTTGAAATCTCTCCATTCCAGTGCCATTCTGTATAGCCTTGTATAATCCCATTGCACATGACATGAGTTTTGATTTCGTCACCAGTGTTGACTTTCAAGTTGTTACCGCAATGCCTACATGGACAGTAGAACCTATCTCCAGGTTGTTTCCTATGTTCCTCGGCAAATCTAATGAACTCGTCAAGACCAGAAATAAGCTCTGGGGTGCAGCGATTGCGAATTGACATCCATGATCTATCCATTCTATGATCAAAGAGAAAACAAGTATATATTAGGACAAGATTAGGGTCTAGGGTTAACAAATACATGTGATGTCATTATTATATATAATAAATGTGTACCACCTATCCATTCTTGAACACCTAATCTCACTAGTAAGTGTATAATGTGTATTGGGTTTTCAAGAAAATTTCAGCAACATTTTCCCGCTGTTCTCCAAGTACATATGTACTTAGAGAACAAACGGGGAAATGCTGCCAAAATTTTCTTGAAAACCCAATACACATTATACACTTACATCCTAAGCAAGATTAGGTGTTCAAGAACAGTCCCAAACCGGGGACTATCCAAGATTTACTCCTAATGAGTAAATCTTGGACGGGTTTCTAGGCCAACAAATAATGTGTTGTCATTCTTATACCTAAAATCCTAGTTCTTCAAGTTAGGGTGATTATTGATGTCTTTAAAAGCATGATTGGCAATTTATGGAAAAGTTCATCATTTACATTCCAAGAATGTCACATGTGTGCATTACAGTTCATCATTAAGCAAGATATAAGTAAGTATGACGTCATATTAAAATAGACTATACAATATGAGAAAATAGTAGTGTAATCATGCAAATGGGAACATTCATGGGAACACACACTTCAGTTATAAGCATTCATGTAGCAACTTTCATTTCCATTCATAAATCTCTTTTTACATCCACACACAGGGGTGTACCCCTAAACAGTAACTAAACATGCGCATAATTAAAAAAACTATTAATACAGACAAGTCTAGATAGATAGACAACTAAATACTACACCAACATGGTCCCGCATGCATCAGTAACTTCTTTTTGATGATGAAGCTGTGTCACGAAGCTCCTCACTGTATTTAGACGAATCTGAACTGACAGGGGCATGAGATTCAGATTCCTCATAGATGATATCCGACGCCGTGCGCTCATACCGCAGAAGATGATCGGGGGTCTCGCAGTTGCTGTTGGTTATCCAAACTTTGATGGAATTATGGACAACTGGACAGAGAAAAAGCCTGTTCCAACGGACCACATGTAGCTCTCCAATCCAATCACGCCAACCAGATTTTGATACAAGATTTCCCGCCAAATCATACTCAACCTCGATAACATGTGAATAATTGCCAAAAGTTAGGGTCACTTTACCAAGCATGTAGTGTCTTCCTTTTAGAAAACGCCAATGTTTGGGTATGACCAATTGGTTTAAGGAACGATCATCTAGGATGATGTCCAATTGTTCTTCAATAGGGAACGTTAACATTGACATAGAGGCCCAGTTCATAGTGACTGTTATGGGTGGACAGAGACTGCATAATATTAGTGTAAGTACATATAATGATGTTATATATTTTCAGAAAAAGTTGTATAACATCAGTTAACCTTTTATTGCTTGTCATAACCAACTTTATTGTGGTAGACATGATAGCTTGAAAAGAAGTCTACATATGTACTTAGAGAACAAACGAGGAAATGCTATCGAAATTTTCTCGAAAACCCAATACACATTATACACTTACATCCTCAGTGAGATTAGGTGTTCAAGAACAGTCCCAAACCGGGGACTATCCAAGATTTACTCCTAATGAGTAAATCTTGGATGGGATTCTAGGTGCTTACTAAAATAGAACCATTATATGGAACTAATCCTACATTATACACATACTTTTCATGAGTAAGATAATGTGCACTTCATGGAATTATTAAGATCTGAATATATATAAGTTGTTTCCATTTAGGGAAAAGTTCATCATTTACATTCCAAGCATGTCACATGTGTGCATTATAGTTCATCATTAAGCAAAAGAAGGGTGATTAGGATTCTCACCAAGAATATAGCTAAACTATTAAACAATGATTATAGCTAAACTATTAAACAATAGTCTTGCCACATATAAAACACCCTATACAACTATAAAACAAAAAAGTATTAAGTATATATGCATGATACAATAACTATTTTGCATCACATTACAACAGACTTATCATTGATACCTTACTAACTTATTGCTACATTTACATATCATCACTTGATCAAAAATTACAGCAGTACATTTAACCAAAGTATGCATTCTAAAATCTATGTCATGATTAGTTACATGTAATTTACTTGGATATACAGCAGTACCCGATTACTATGTCTTACATACAAAGTATGCATATTAAATTAACTAAGGCTTATCATAGAACATGTATTGTATAGACAATAGAGGATTCATCTCAGTAGAAGCACAAAATCAGTACCTAAACCCTAAAATCACACCTTTTTAGCATTTATTCTAACAGGTTTATGTACATCAATATGTGTATGAGCCCTAATTAAAACTGATTCTCATAGGAAGTAACTAAATTAAAAAAAAAATGCCCAGCAGTAGGGCGGGCACCTTGAGGGAAGAGGAGCAGAGGAAGAAGAAGAAGGCAGGGCGGGCACCTTGAGGGAAGAGGAGCAGCGGCCGGAGCAAGTCCTAGCAGCTGCCGGCGGCGAGGAGAGAAGAGGCGGAGAGGGCGGCGAGGCTAGGAGACCTAGCTGCTACCGGTGACGGCGGAGAGGGAAGCCGGCAGGCGGGTGGGCGGTGACTGCTTCTCGTGGCGACGGCGACGAGCGGCGAACACGGAAGAAGGAGTGGCGGCGAAGGAGCACGGCGGCGGAGCACGAACTGCAGGGAGCAAGAAATCGCCGGAGCTAAGGAAATCGGGAATGAAAAAGGGAAAGGGGAAGAATCGGTCGGGCTGGTGACCTATTAAGTTGACAATAAGTGTCGGTTATTAAAAACCGACAACTAAACACCCTTTAGTCGTCGGTTATTTAGCTATGAACCGACGCCTTTTCTAAAATTTTGGAGCCAATTTTTTCGCTGGATTTTGGGTTTGGCGGTTGAGTTTAGGTGTCAGTTGTTTATTAATTAGCCGACACTTAATAAAAGCGATACCCATGTCTAGCCGACCTTCGTAGATTGGATGTCGGTTTATGTTATCAACCAACACTATAGCATTTAGGTGTCGGTTTTTGTATACAACTGACACCGGAAAAAGTGACTTTATAAGCCATTTCTGTAGTAGTGTATATCAATAGTTCCGAACTCAAGGATGAGTCCATATCATTGGCAATGTTTGTATATTCTAAATAAGTGACTTATGACCAATACATTACATGATAAATATGATGAACTGGTGCATAAAGTATTAGGATGAAGAATACCCTAATACAAGCTAAGTGAATGAACTCAAGTAAGATAAAGGTGATGAGGGAAGTGATACATCAAAATATGATAGATATCACATCCAACACCTCAAGATTGGTATACCTTGATGTGTTTTTAATTCAATATATTTGGATGAATGACACATGAAGTGTGTCAAGTTAATGGTTACATTGGGATGTAATGCACTTTGATAAGTGTAGGCTAACATGCCTTATGAAAAGGTTAATCCAAACCAATAAACTATGATGCAATCATATTCTGATGAAGATGAGAGAGAAACTCATACTTTGTGTTGATAATTCATTTGATGATGAATGATGAGAATACATAAGTATGATTGAATACTTATGTTATCCATATTGATTCCTATATGTGTAAAGCAATGAAATAGGACTTGACCATTAATAACATGATCTTAAGAACCTATAATTCATGGAAAACCCTAATCCAGGGTGATGTTATGTAATGTTACAGTAAACCCTAAATTGGATAAAAGGACATGATGAACCCTAATCTGATGTGAATAGTGCATCCTAACCCTAAATTGGGTAATGAGATATAATAAACCCTAATACATAGTAATGCTATATGAAACCCTAATACAGGGTGATGCTATGTGAAGTCCTAACACAGTGTAATCCTATGTGAAGCTCAAATACAGATTGATGAGTTATGAATGTAATAAGAAAACCCTTGTATTGCATGGTTCTGATATATAATTATTATCATGAGTACTAATCATGCAGGTATGTTGAGATGATGAGCATAGCCAGGTATGGGCTATGATTCTATGTATATTGAAAATATTTTATAGGCCTTATAAGCCTTCATATGCTTTGTTGCTTAGTGAGAGGTAACATAAAATTAGTGAGCCCTATGTGTCATATAATGTTTTAATTATTGAAATTGGTTATGGGTTTCATAAGCCATAATGTGCCTTGTTGCCTATTAAGGGGTAATAAGAGGTAATATGAGCTTTGTGAACTATGTGGAATACTTTATGAAACAAGAATCATAATGTCCTTGGTCAGATGACCTGAAGTTATTTAGTTACCTAATATGTGGTAACGAGTATTCTATGATGAGTTAAGGGTTCGAATACCCATATTCTATAATCATGATGATGAAGTTGTTAAGAAATGGAAATTTACTTGATGAGATGAGGGATTAAGATCCCAGTACTTTGTTAAAAGAATATGGCTACATGCCATGACTCCATAAAGACAATGCCAGACATTAGCTATGTCAACTAAGCCTGGAGAGAATATATGTTGCGGTTATAACTCTATAGTGAATAAAATGTTATACCTATTCTTCACATTCCTTATTGGATAAGTGACATGATGCTCCATCAGGTTACAGCTGCAATGCTTCAGATAAGAATAATGTTCTAATCTGTTAAACAATGAATTAACTGTTGTTAAGCAATTATTATTCCTCTGTTCAATTTTATCTTAATAAACTGCAATAACAATGTTTCTAGCGGAGAGTTATATCTCTCGCTGGGGAAATTTTACAATTGTCTCATCCCCGTGGGTACCACATTTTTGGGTGGACGCGGACGAGGAGGTAGGAATTCTTCAATAGGTGGAGGACAACAACAACAGTAGTAGGAACAACAGTGAATTCACAGGTGGAGACATTGGCTGATATGTCTTGTATAGATGTACATAGAGTCCTATGTGTTGTCTCTGTACTCTCAGGTCCTCGGAGTAGTAGTTAATGCTTTTGATATTTTGTCTTAGTGCCTTGAGATTTCATACAACCTATGTTTAGTTAACAGAGCAATTGATGAATGTAATCCTCAGAGAAAGATGACACAGGACATGTACTAGTGAACCAGTATGTAATTAAGTTACTCTGGTTCTTTATGAAAGAGTTTTCCTATCTGTGGACCTCTTTGTAAAATTGTTTTAATTTTTAGTGAGTTTTGGTAATCCATGACTTAGTGATCGCTTCCGCTTAACTAAATTATGTTTTTGTGATCGGTGTGTCACAATGATGCACCTTGTGAGAGGGTGTGTGGATCAAGGCGACCAGTAATGTGGCACATGGTGGATGGCTTCATTTCGTTGAGTGTCCCTAGGTGTGAAAAAGTAATTTGTCATTGTCCTAGTAATTTTAGGAATCTTTTGGTAAAAATCAAAAAACTTGTATAGAAAGAAAAGTTAGAGTTATCTCTCATATTTTTCTTGAAAAATGCATTTAAAAAGGAAGTAATTAATTTCAGACAATTCAACTGGACAATTTATGAAAAATAATTTATTTAAAGAAGATTTGAAGGACTAATTGCACCTTTGATCTGAAAGAAGGTTTCTTTGCAGATAGCTCCATACTGGGTGAAAGTGGGAAAAAAGGATGATTTAAATAGGTAGAAAAATGTGAAAAAATTGAGACATGTGAAAATTGGGTAGGATGTGGAAAGGATCACATCATTATATTAAAGATTTTCATTGATTTGTGTATTTCTATTGAGTGAGAAAGAAAGAGGTGTCAACCGTTTATCCTTGTCAAGGCAAAGTGCAAGATAGGAGTGAGAATGCAGGCTTGACCCAAGTTTGGACCTCACTTTTGGTCACAGAAAGCCAAAATGGTTGGATTCATCAAGGATGTTTTGACAAACTTTATGTAGGGTAAAAAGTGAGTGTGATGTCTAGTGAGGAAAAGATAGGGAATAAATGACTTCTCAAGAGTAAGGGAAACCTATCTCTTAGGTGGTTGCATGTGTCTATCAATTATTCATTTCCCTATAGTTTTGATGAGCCTTAAGAGGTTTATCAGCCACAAAAGTGTCTTTCATCATTGGTTCAGTTCTTAAACCAATGCATATCTAGTTTTCCTACTAACTCATGCCTTAGTGAGAAAAGAGTGAATGTTAAAAAGTGAATGTTGATTATGGTTTGTTAAAGATATTATGATCGAGGGTATATGATCATTAAAAAATTTTGACAACTTCTCTGTCTAAAAATTAAATCTTGGATAAAAAGAGTAGCCATCTCTCTTCCTATGCATCATTAATTTTTCTCTGATTTTTTGGGTGGGCCAATTTAGAGTCAAGATTAGAATTCCTTAAAAGACACAACATGAGGATTTTACCTATTGGGATAGGGATTGGATTATCAAGATTGGTGATGGATTTTCAGATAGGTGTTTAAGATTTTTAAGGTGACCTTTTGGCTAGTGGTTGTATCTATTAGGTGTCTATCTAATTGAAACATATGAAATTGATTTGAGATTTATCTGAGGTTGGCTGTTTGGGCCATTATCAAGAGAAAGGTGGTATCCCCAAATTGTTTTGTTATTGGTTCACCTAGAGCATTGATGATTATCAACTTTCTAGTTCTTCATCTTTGAAATCAGTAATTTGAGTCATAACTCTGGTTCATGAGATGGGGTCGGTAAATCAATTCATGTTTTAGTCATGCTCTGAGATTTGTTGAATTTTGGGTACCTGAAAGCAAATGTGATAACCCTTGTCGTGATCTAGGATTATCAAAATGGTTTGCACTAAAGGCAATTTGGATTTTAGTCGTAGGTCCTAAGTAGGGGTCCTACATTAGAAAAAGGTAAAATAGGGGTGAGGAGCCTATTTAAGAAATACTTCTGGTCTAGCTTATGGTTTTGGCTAGGACCCAATCATATTGAAAATGAAGCTTTGAGTTGGCTCAGTTTTAGGCCATTATACGGGACCGTAAAACATAAAAAAATATATGTAATTGAATTGGTCCAGTTTAAGTCATGAACAAGGACCTAGAAGATCTTATCTAGGTCATATGACTATTTTCTTTGAGAGGATTTCAATTTCTGTATCAAGAATTGACATCTTCCAAATTTTTGGTATTTTCTTTTATTTATTTTTAATTTTTTAGGGTGCTAGAAATTCTATTAAAAATCCAAGGACTTGTTTGGAACTACATGAGTTTTTTTTCTTTAAAAGAGGTGAATTGGGATGAGGATTGAGCACCCTTCCCCCTTTCTTCTCCACTCAAGAAAATAGTGGAGGCGGCGACCATCTCAAAGCATTTTATGGTGACAATAGTGATGTGAGGAGAGAGAGTCCATGTATCGTCCTGATCTGCTAGCTTGGAGCCTATGGATCAAGGTGTTCTAGTGAAATCCCCGATGGTGTTTTTGGAAGCGACATCATGGAATTGTAGGAGCTCACGGTGGTCCTCTCTGGTGACGTTTTAGTGTGGTTTTTAGCTACATCAGTCTCAGGGAAGAAATATCTTTCATTTTTTTCATTTTTACACTTTAGGATAGCCATTTTGGCCCATGATGGTGAAGTCTGGTATTTTTCTTCTTGGTCTTCTTTACAACCTGGAGGTTGAAGACAAAATGGATGCACTTTCTATTTTACAATCCAAATGATTTTGTCCAATTTGTCTATTTTTAGCCATTCATTTCCTGATCAAGCCAATTTTAGGTGTTGTGGAAAGCTTTTGATGTTGCCATCATTATTGAGCATATGGCTATTTGTTACTGGCATGAGGAAAATCCCCTTGAAGATGAACAAGATGTTGGCGATGATGCGGGAACTGAGGCATATCCACGATAGGTGTACTTGTCATTTTGATTGAATTTGTATCTACTCTATGAATACTCTGACTAAAATATTCCTTGAGCAAACAAGATCCTAGGAGAAATTCTCCCTATTGAGAGATTGGTCCATCATTTGGGCATGTTATGGATGAATCTACATTATCGAGTCCGTCGAGCGGGTGATTTGGTATAACTTGGAATGTTTTCTCCATGTTATTTTCTTTCTTCTTTGTTGAGATTGAATGAACTTTTTTACCATTAGCAATGATTTTGACTTTGTCTTCCACTTTATTCCTTTAGGTATTGGATTTTCCAATATTTTTTGGAGGACACTGGAATGAGACGGGGTATCTATATGACAGCATGGTGGCTGAGGAGATAGAATGTAATGACCCTGAACTAGGTTATGAGGTAACCCTATTTGTTTTGGCTAAGTAAGTTTCTTAGAACTTTAATATAATCCTCTAAGGTGTTTCTTTTATCATGTGACACACTTATGTTCCAAGTTTGGTCCTGATTGAATGTTGTTTGAGCAATGTTCCTTTATTTTGGACCAAAGTGCAATTTACCCAAGTTAAGGGGTTATATTGCAATATGTCACATTTTGAACGTGCCCTATATGTTTTATCATCATAAGAGAGAGAATGATGCTAAGTGGTGGCTTGTGGAAATCCTAAATTCCAAGTTTGAACATGTTTGAATAATGTTAGTACCTTGTGCACCAATTTTGGTACAAATTGTAATTTACCCAAAATATAGGGTTGATATACAAATTACCACCTCTAGAGAGTCCCTACTCCATCCTAGTATCATGTAGAGGATATAGAAATAAGGATACACCATGTTTGAATCTATTGTGAGTGATGGTGATCTTGGTGGTGAAATGACCAAGGAAAAGGGTTGATTATGAAACGCTAACTTGGGTTGTATCAAGTTGAAAAGCTTATATATGAGTGCCTATCGTCCAAGGAGCCAAAGGAGGAGTCTCATATCATTTTTTGGACCCTTTGCAAAGCCCATGACGTGAAAAGAACCTCAGGGAGGTGAAGTGTGTCAGTTTACAACTTCCTTAGAAAAGTTGTACCAGGTTGTGAATAAAGTGGTGATTTAGTTGATATATTTTATTCAAAGGGATAAGTAATGGATGCAATTTATCCCTATATTATCCTCAAGTGTTTTTCATATCAATATAAATGTTAATGCATGCATGTACACATGTCAACTATTCATGGACACGTGGCACCTAGTAGCTCAAATTGATGACACCTCATATTCACACTTCTTCATGAACAACAAGTATATATACCCCTTCTTTCACCCTTTAGTGAACATTTTCAAATCCTACCACCTCCTTGCTCTTAGATATAGTACATGGATCCTTTGTGTCATGCTGGAGTGAAGTGGTATCGTGCATAGAGCCTTGGGTAACATCCATACCAAGTTCATATTGGCCAAGTAGGGTGATATCGGCCTAGTGAAGTGATATCGACCATAGTGCAGTGTTTTGATCACAAATGAGGGGTATATTGGCCACAAGTGATGGCATATCGTGAAAGGGTAGTAGGGCATCATGCAAAGGTCCTACGGAGCAAGAAGGATCTCAATACATGACCCTAAGGTGAGGCCATGATCATCTTCAACCTTGGATTGAAGCATGAATCTAGGGTTATGATCTTCCTTTCTTTTCTTCTTCACCAATTGCTTATCCATGGTGATTCCTTGTATATGAAGGATTTGTGAACAAGCCTTGGACTTTTGATAAGTCATATTCAACCTTAGTAACGTTGAGCTTTGGATATTGGAGCTTTGAAGTTGTTCTTGAGGCAGGTTATATACCTTGAACTCTATCATGTTATTATTCATCACCTAAATTGCTATACTTAATTATCTACTTCTGATTCTGAAATTTTCTCAAAATAGTTGATGACATTATGAGTTCTAGTAGTTTCTTAGACCTGTTTCCATGAACTATAAAATTTAGAAAGAAGGTCTAGATATTTAAGAAGATGGTATCACCTTATAAAGTGAGATCGGGTTCAAGCACACAAGTAAGAACCTCAAACACGATATGGTGATGCACCTACTTCATTAAAATGATATGTATATGATTTTATACTTTCTTGCACATTATGGTGGTTTAGTATACACCTCTTACACGATATGAGGTCAAGCATACACCTCAAAGATGATATTGGGTTAAGCACACACCTCTTTGATCGATACGGTGTGAAGCACACACACACCTCTTTGCCCGATATGGTGTGAAGCACACACACACACCTCTAAAGTGATATGGTAAGCAAGAACACACCTCTTTTCCTGATATGGTGTGAAGCACACACACACCTCTTTGTCCGATATGGTGGGAATCACACACACACCTCAAAAGTGATATGGAAGCACACATACACCTCAAACCTGATATGGAAGCATACATACACCTCAAAAGTGATATGGAAGCACACATACACATCAAACCTGATATGGAAGTATACATACACCTCAAGGTTGATATTTTAAGCACACATACACCTCTAGGTGAAACGGGTAGCAAGTATACACCTTTAAATTGATATTGGGTTAAGCATACACCTTTTGGACGGTATGGTGTTGAGAACCTATCTCTAAAATGAGATGGAGGGTAACCCAAGACACTAGATGACAAGAGTGGCAAGGTGGTTAGTACCCTAGTACATGTGATAGCCAATACACTAAAGTAGGGTGTGGCCAATATCTTCAAGTGAGGTGAGGATGTTATACCCATGAAGGGTGAATTTGATACACCATATGAATGGTAAGGTTGATACCTTAATGGGTAAGGGTATGAGGGATATGATGATGCCTAGATCAATATACACCTAACCCAATACAAGTGTTCAAATTGACATACATGATTCAATCTGATGCACCTTGTAAAGGTGAGGGTAAAACACTCTTAGGAGTGATGAGTGTAACACCAAGTAATGATGTGGTTTGGTTAATACCTTGATAGGTAGAACACCTAAAGTTGTAGATAATGGTATATCAACAATGCCTTAACTTGAGATGAGTCTATATCACTTGATGATAGTTGGGTAATTCAAATGTGTGACTTATGGCCAATACACTACATGATAAATGTGATGTGTTAGTGCATAAAGTATTAGGATGGGATATACCCTAATACAAGATAAGTTGATGAACTTAAGTAAGTTAAAAGCAATAAAGATAGTGATACATCAAGGCATGATTAATACCACATCTAGCATCTCAAGGTTGATGCACGTTGATGCACCTTAAATCCAATATACTTGGATGAGTAACACATGAAGTGTGTCATGTCAATTGTTACATTGAGATATAATGCACTTTGATAAGTGTAGGCTAACATACCTTGAGAAAGGGTTAAGCTAAGATAATAAAGTATGATGTAATCAATATCCTAGAGAGGATGAGAGAGAAACTCATACTTTATGTTGATTATCATTGAATGATAAAAGATGAGAATAAATAAGTATGATTGAATACTTATGATATCAATGTATGATCCTAGACGTGTGGAGAAATGAATTAGGGTTTGAATTAATAATATGAACTTGAAACCCTATTCGGATATAAAGGGAAACCCTAACCTTAATAATGGGAAAGTTGTATTTCTCTTATTACATAAGCCTTTTGAGGCATGTTAAATACTTGTATAACAAGTATAATAATGATTAATGGCCTTGTGAGACATATGAATAAGTTGTTTCCTAGTGAGAGGTGAAAATATGATTAATGGCCTTGTGAGCCATATGAATAAGTTGTTGCCTAGTGAGAGGTGACAAGATATGTAATGGCCTTGTTAGCCATATGAATAAGTTGTTGCCAAGTGAGAGGTGACAAGATATGTAATGGCCTTGTGATCCATATGAATAAGTTGTTTCCTAGTGAGAGGTGATAAGATGTGTAATGGCCTTGTGAGCCATATGGAATACTTGTACAACAAGTAAAATGAATACCTAGTTCTGAGGACCTAGAGGTAATGTTTATTTGTTATAGAGATAACAATGTTGTGTGACGGTCCAAGGGTTTGAATACCCTGAACCAGTAATCTTGATAATGATGTGAAGGGATGAGAATTCCCAGTAATGTGATGAGGGACTGAGATCCCAAGTATCATGTGTTTTAAAGATCTAAAAGGTACGTGATAGATGTATTACACTTTTCATTGTAGCATTTGTTGTGATTAATAATGATAACTTGTTTGATGCTAAAATAATGATGTAATGCATGTAATACATCATTAGGAACTATAAAACATTTCCCTAACCATAGATCCATCAGTGTTAGGATTTGCTGAATGGTGAAATGGGTTCCCCGTGGCATAACCTGGAGTTTATACTTTTGAGTATGTATAGGCGTAAGTATGGACGACCATGTGTGATCCGATCCCCTTATGAGCCCGAAATGAATGGGGATTTGTCTATATGACATATCCTAGATCGAGTGCGACTTTAGTCGTAGACTCTATGTTGACCATGGTGAACTGCCCGTGGCTCAGAGTATGGTGCCTGTGTCACTATGACTCAGTAATTTCATAACTAGGGACGGTTGTTAGTAGATGTTTCCCCTAAGAGAGTGCAGTTGATGTTGTAGCTCTAAGAGAGGACGTGTACGTACCGTGGGACAGCTATTTGCAGCCAACGTAAGATGTCCTGCTAAGCTTAAGTGGTCTCATACTGACCGAGACAAGTGAGGTCATGGCAACCGGCTCTCCCATTGACCTTGTATGGTACCGACTTGTGAGAAGTTTGTGGTCAGATGGAGATGAACGGGGTATGCTTCATCTCCTCAGGGCATAAGTGTGTTTGTTAAAATATGTTCAGTCGTGTAGCATATCTGCATAAGGATTGAATACAAGAAATATTGTTTGATGCACAATTTAGTTATACACCTTAGTTGTTAGATGATATTTATGTTTCTTTACATTCCTTGCAAATCTGATAGATGATTTCTAACTCCACCATGGGTAGATGCAATATTCTCCTTAAGAAAGGAGATTACTTCATTCTGTTCATACAGTGAATTATCCTGCTTGTTAATATAAAAAGAACCTCTTCCCAGTTTATAAATGCTTAATTGATGATAATAATATGGTCGGTGGAGAGTTATAGCTCTCGCTGAGACAATTGTCTCACCCCATGGGATCCACATTTTTTAGGTGGACGTGCATGAGGTGGCGAAGATCTTTCTGTAAAGGAGGAACAACAGATGAGGTAGCAGTGACAGCTCAAGTTGAGTGTAATGTCTGTCGTGTCTTATAGATAGAAGTCCTATGTGTCGTCTCTGTACTGTTAGGTCCTTGGAGTTGGTTCATACTGGTTTCATGAATGATCTGAGATTTTGGCTTGAATGCCTTAAGGTTTTATGTTGTTCCAGTATGTGTTTTGATAGAGCAACGGTTATATGTTGTCCTCAAGATGAGATGTTTTACAATGTAAATCATGACATGTATGAGTTTTGGATTTTTCAGTAAAAGTTTTCTGGACAAGGATCTCCTTGCAAAAAAAATGGTTTTAAATTTTAGTTATTTTTGTTAATCCGTTGTTTATGTTTATTCCGCTTAATTAGTAATGATTTGTTTGTTAGTTTCATGGTTGTCATTATAAGTTTTGGTATCAGAGCTTAAGGGTCAATGAGTCTATAGAGACATAGGACTAAGTTGTTGAGTTTGTTCTACTGTCCTCCAGTATATCTTATAGTGACTTCTGCTTATGTAGAAGAAAAGGTGAAGTCTAAAAATGACTGGAGAACACGAGGAACACATTGCTGAGGGTAATGTTGTTGCACGAGGAAAGGGTGCAAGGGATCAGGAAAGAGAAGAATGAGTGCCTAAGAATTCCCATCATGATCCGATCATGATAAAGAATCTTATGTTTATACTCTTGATAGGCAGGTTAAGACAAAAATGATACATATAGAAGACTGGATACTAGCATTACAACCTAGGTTACCAGTCCTCAATGTAGAAACTTTGGGTTCTGAAAGGGTTCCTGAATGACATAGTCATGTTGGAACAATGGAAATGTGGGAAGGATTAACATATGGAAAGAAAATAGACTCTTCCATAAGTATAGACAGATAGTACATCTGTGATGGTAATGCCCAAGGAGGGGCAATAAGCTGAGAATTAAGAAAAAGTCTCTACAATTCTAGAGACATTTGCCTAGTTGTTCTAAAAAGAAAAAGTTTTTGGTGCCACCAGTGCAATAAATGCCTAGTGCACCAGGGGAGTATCCACTAAGTAAAGGCAAATGTCTTAACCTTCCACCTGTAAGAACTCATGACTTAGCTTCTACATCGGTAATAAGATCGATAAGACCATGGTACGAGGATAAGACATGTTATATATGTGTACATATTGAGCATACTAAACCCTTTTATTCAAAAAGAAGGGAGTAAATGACTCAACAATCGAGGTAGACTCGGCAGGGCTTACGAAAGTTACAGCCCAATAGTATAAAAAGGCAAGAGAAACAACATGAAATAACTAGACTTTGTGTTTTGAGTCAGCCTAAAGCGGTAGATGACCGCGAGGAATAACAGTCAGATAGAGCTTTTTTCATTTTGATATGCCTTGTCTTGATTTTATCTGATAATCATAAGAGGGATTGTTGTTATTGACTTCCCTATTGATTGCCCTATGGGAACATAGGGAAGAAATGATAAGAACTAGAATTTATATTTCGTTCAATATTCTTTTAAATGTTCTATAATTGCTCTTATATGTGTGAAAGAGGATGAGATATAGAAGTGGTTCCTGGAGAAAATCCAAGAATGTTAAATCATGTGTTTGTGATGATACGAAAAGTAAGGAATATGATAGTACACACAGTGCATACTACCTAATCTCAGTACTTGTATACCTTGGCCAGGTATTCAACTATTGAAGATAAGGTGCGTATGGAACTCTTAGATTGTTATCTTTCTGATTACCCTGATGAAGTAATCATTTTGAGACAATCTAGTGAGAATAATGAAATGGGAAATATGGCATGGATATTTTTATCACATCCTAATTGTAGTAAATGGAATATGAGATGATCTCAGATCAATCTGTGTGCATGAGGAAGTAAAAGAATATAATCCTCATGATAAAAGAATGAGAACAAGGGAGATGATCCATGTCTGATAAAGCCCGTGTGAATATTAAAGATCTTTTACCATGATGTGGAAATGGGAAATGTAATAAAATCACAAAATGTTCATGAACATGTTAGACTATAACAAAGAAAGCCGTTATGACATGTACTCAACCATATAATTCCTATGTTGATGGCAAGGAACCTAGGATGAAACAAGAGTAAGTGACTCATGAATAGTTGAAAGTTCATGCAATAATCAGAGGAGATGATAATCTCTTCTCTTTGATAAACAACCCTGGATGATGATGGGGTGATAAGAGGAATATGTTTCTTTGTGTTCTCTCCTTTTAGGGACATGGCAATCAAGTGAGTACTATGACACTTGATGTGCATGGATTAGAAATAATCCATTGATGGATACTTAGAAAAGTATCAGTTCGTCTTGGACTTTGGCTCCAAGATAAAGATATGTGTAATAAATAATGTCCCAAAGATGAAAGAAAGATCCTTTTTATATGGGTGGCTTTGGTAATAACAAAAGAGAGATGGAAATGATGAGGATGTGATGTGTTTTTGACACATGTGATGGATACCAAAGTAAGGAGTTCTGGTATCTAAGAAATATCATGTGGTATGGGAAAGTAAAAACATAACTCTGAATTAGATGATTTATGTTGGTTACCTAGAATGGCCAACTGTGAAATCAGTCTAGTTACATAGAATACTATGGACATCATATGTTAGGGGTTTATACTCTGCATAACATAACAATGATAAGGATGTACTAATTGAAGGAACAATTGTAAAATCATTGTGGGAAAGGCTTATCAAGATAACAATAATTCCTTAGAATACCCCTATCTAGATCTATTAAGGCAACTTATACATAACATCTAGAGATACCTCTAAGATAAGTTATTAATTGATAAGTGACATCCCATTATGCCAAGAGAATGTACAACTAATGAGATAGTTGGTACAAGTAGTAAGAAAGTTTGGTGTTGTGTCATCATATTAGATGGCATAGCAGATGTATGATAAGACTTGTAGTCTCAAGTGGGTGACAGAACGTAACTCTGGTCTTTCCTTGAAAGTGAAACACTAAACTAAATGAGGAGTATGGATGACTCCCCAGAATCAAGAATCTTGTCACATAAAGTTGTAAGATGAGAAAGGTGACAAATTAGTGAGGTTTGACACCTGAGTTAAATAGGGTATGTATAATGTTTCTCTGACTAAGAAAAATGTTACCTGACATAGAGTTGACTCTACAGTCAATAATGAAAAGGACATTGAAGTATGTGTCATGTATGACAGATTCTATGATAACCCTATGTGGAAAAAAACTTTGTGTTGATCAAATTTCTATGGTATCTCCATGACATTAAGATTTTATGTGGAGACTTGATGATATGATGAATGAATAATATTTGTCTCCCTTTACCTGGGGATTTTGGGGACAAAATCCTTGTTAGGGGTTTATAACTTGTAATGACCCTGACCTGGGTTATGAGGTAACCCTATTTGTTTTGGCTAAGTAAGTTTCTTATAACTTTAATATAATCCTCTAAGGTGTTTAGTTATCATGTGACACACTTATGTTCCAAGTTTGGTCCTGATTGAATGTTGTTTGAGCAATGTTCCTTTATTTTGGACCAAAGTGCAATTTACCCAAGTTGAGGGGTTATATTGCAATATGTCACATGTGTAACATTCCCTATATGATTTATAATCATAAGAGATGGAATGATGCTAAGTGGTGGCTTGTGTAAAGCCTAAATTCCAAGTTTGAACATGTTTGAATAATGTTAGTACCTTGTGCACCAATTTTGGTACAAATTATAATTTACCCAAAATATAGGGTTGATATGCAAATTACCACTTCTGGAGTGTAACTACTCCCTCCTAGTATCATTTAGATGAGAGAGAAATAAGGATACACCATGTTTGAATCTATTGTGAGTGATGGTGATCTTGGTGGTGAAATGACCAAGGAAAAGGGTTGAATATGAAACCCTAACTTGGGTTGTATCAAGTTGAAAAGCTTATATATGAGTGTCTGTCGGCCAAGGAGCCAAAGGAGGATCCTCATATCGTTTTTTGGACTCTTGTCAAAGACCATGACATGAAAATCACCTCAAGTAGGTGAAGTGTATCGGTTTATAACTTCCTTAGAAATGTTGTATCAGGTTGTGAATAAAGTGGTGATTGAGTTTATATATTTTATTTGAAGGGATAAGTAATGGACGAAAATTCATCCCTAAATTATCCTCAAGTGTTTTTCATGTCAAGATAAATGTTAACACATGCATGTACACGTGTTAACCATGCATGGACACATGGCACCTAGTAGCTCAAATTGATGACACCTCATTTTCACACTTCTTCATGAACAACAAGTATATATACCCCTTCTTTCACCCTTTAGTGAAAATTTTCAAATCCTACCACCTCCTTGCTCTTAGATATAATGCATGGAGCCTTTGTGTCGTGCAAGAGTGAAGTGTTATCGTGCGTAGGGCATTGGGTATCATCCATAGCAAGTTCATATCATCCAAGTAGGGTGATATCAGTCTAGTGAGGTGATATCGACCATAGTGGAGTGTTTTGATCACAAATGAGGGTGATATCGGCCACAAGTGATGGCATATCGTACAAGGGTAGTAGGGTATCATTCAAAGGTTCTAAGTAGCAATAAAGATCTCAATACGTAACACTAAGGTGAGTCCATTATCATCTTCAACCTAGGGTTGAAGCATGAATCTAGAGTTATGATTTTCCTTTCTTTTCTTCTTCACCAATTGCTTATCCATGGTGATTCCTTGTATATGAAGGAGTTTTGAACGAGCCTTGGACTTTTTATAAGTCATCTTCAACCTTAGGAACGTGGATCTTTGGAGCTTGGAGATTTGAAGTTGTTCTTGAGGCACGTTATATAACTTGAAATCTATCATGTTATTATTCATCACCTAAATTGCTATACTTAATGATCTACTTTTAATTCCAAACTTTTCTGAAATAGTTTATGGCATTATGAGTTCTAGTATTTTATTAGACCTATTTCCATGATCTATAACAATCATAAAGAAGGTGTAGAGCTTGAATAAGATGGTATCACCTTATAAAGTGATATTGGGTTCAAGCACACAAGCAAGCACCTCAAACCCGATATGGTGATGCACCTACTTCACTAAAATGATATGGATATGATTTTATATTTTATTGCACATTATTATGGTGTAGTATACACCTCTTGAACGATATGAGGTCAAGCATACACCTCAAAAATGATATTGGGTTAAGCACACACCTCTTTGCCCGATATGGTGTGAAGCACACATACACCTCTAAAGTGATATGGTAAGCAAGCACACACCTCTTTGCCCGATATGGTGTGAAGCACACACACACCTCTTTGACCGATATGGTGGCAAGCATGCACACACCTCAAAAGTGATATGGAAGCACACATACACCTCAAACCTGATATGGAAGCATACATACACCTCAAAAGTGATATGGAATCACACATACACCTCAAACCCGATATGGAAGTATACATACACCTCAAGGTCGATATGGTAGGCACACATACACCTATAGGTGATATGGATAGCAATTATACACCTTTAAATTTATATTGGGTTAAGTATACACCTTTTGGACGATATGGTGTTGAGCACCTATCTCTAAAATGAGATGGAGGGTAACCCAATACACTAGATGACAAGAGTGTCAAGGTGGTTAGTACCCTAGTACATGTGATGGCCAATACACTAAAGTAGGATGTGGCCAATATCTTCAAGTAAGGTGAGGATGTTACACCCATTAAGGGTGAAGTTGAAACACCATATGAATTGTAAGATTGATACCTTAATGGGTAAGGGTATGAGGGATATGATGATGCCTACATCAATATACACCTAACCCAATACAGGTGTTCAACTTGACATACATGATTCAATGTAATGAACCTTGTAAAGGTGAGGGTAAAACACTCTTAGGAGTGATGAGTGTAACACCAATTAATGATGTGGTTTGGTTAATACCTTAATAGGTAGAACACCTAAAGTGGTTGATAATGGTATATCAACAATGCCTTAACTCGAGATGAGTCTATATCACTTGATGATAGTTGGGTAATTCAAATGTGTGACTTATGGCTAATACACTACATGATAAATGTGATGTGTTAGTGCATAAAGTATTAGGATGGGATATACTCTAATACAAGATAAGTTGATCAACTTAAGTAAGTTAAAAGCAATAAGGGAAGTGATACATCAAGGCATGATAAATACCACATCCATCATCTCAAGGTTGATGCACCTTAAATCCAATATACTTGGATGCGTAACATATGAAGTGTGTCATGTCAATTGTTACATTGAGATCTAATGCACTTTGATAAGTGTAGGCTAACATACCTTGAGAAAGGGTTAAGCCAAGATAATAAAGTATGATGTAATCAATATCCTAGAGAGGATGAGAGAGAAACACATACTTTGTGTTGATTATCATTTAATAATAAAAGATGAGAATAAATAAGTATGATTGAATACTTATGATATCAATGTCTGCTCCTATATGTTTGGAGAAATGAATTAGGGTTTGAAATAATAATATGAACTTGAAACCCTATTCGGCTATAAAGGTAAACACTAACCCTAATAATGGGAAAGTTGTATTTCTCTTATTACATAAGCCTTGTGAGGCATGTTAAATACTTGTATAACAAGTATAATGATTAATGGCCTTTTGAACCATATGAATAAGTTGTTGCCTAGTGAGAGGTGACAAGATGATTAATGGCCTTGTGAGCCATATGAATAAGTTGTTGCCTAGTGAGAGGTGACAAGATATGTAATGGCCTTGTGAGCCATATGAATAAGTTGTTGCCTAGTGAGAGGTGACAAGATATGTAATGGCTTTGTGAGCCATATGAATAAGTTGTTGCCTAGTGAGAGGTGACAAGATGTGTAATGGCATTGTGAGCCATATCGAATACTTGTACAACAAGTAAAATGAATACCTAGGTCTGAGGACCTAGAGGTAATGTTTATTTGTTATAGAGATAAAAATGTTGTGTGACGGTCCAAGGGTTTGAATACCCTGAACCAGTAATCATGATAATGATGCGAAGGGATGAGAATTCCCAATAATGTGATGAGGGATTGAGATCCCAAGTATCAAGTGTTTTAAAGATCTTAAAAGTACATGAAAGATGTATTACACTTTTGTTTGTAGCATTTTTTGTGATTAATAATGATAACTTGTTTGATGCTAAAAGAATGATGTAATACATGTAATACATCATTATGAACTATGAAACATTGCCCTGACCATAGATCCATCAACGTCAGGATTTGCTGAATGCTGAAATGGGTTCCCCGCAGCATAACCCAAAGTGCATACTTTTGAGTATGTGGGGGCATAAGTATGGATGGCCATGTGTGAGACAATCCCCTTACAAGCCCAAAATGAATGGGGAATTGTCTATATGTCATATCCTATCTCGAGTACGACTTCATTCGTGGACTCTATATTGAGCACGGTGAACTGGCCTGTGGCTCAGAGTATGGTGCTTGTGTCACCATGACTCAGTAATTTCATAAATGGGGACGGTTGTTAGTAGATGTTTCCACTAAGAGAGTGCATTTGATGTTGTAGCTCTAAGCGAGCATGCCTACATACCCTGGAACAGCTATTTGTAGCCAACGCAAGATGTCCTACTAAGCTTAAGTGGTTTCATACTAACCGAGACAAGTGAGGTCATGGAAATCGGCTCTCCCATTGACCTTGTATGGTACTGACTTGTGAGAAGTTTGTGGTCGGTTGGAGATGAATAGGGTATGCTTCATCTCCTCAGGGAAAAAGCGTGTTTGTCAAAATATGTTCAGTCAAGTAGCATATCTGATTAAGGATCGAATACGAGAAATATTGTTTGATGCACAATTTAGTTATACATCTTAGTAGTTAGATGATATTTATGTTTCTTTACATTCCTTGCAAAGCCGATAGATGATTTATAACTCCACCATGGGTAGATGTAATGTTCTCCTTAAGAAAGGGTATTACTTCATTCTGTTCATACAATGAATTATCCTACCTGTTAATATACAAAGAACCTCTGCTCAGTTAATAAATGCTTAATCTATGATAATAATATGGTCGGCGGAGAGTTATATCTCTCACTGGGACAATTGTCTCACCCCATGGTATCCACATTTTTTAGGTGGACGTGCATGAGGTGCTGAAGATCTTTCTACAGAGGAAGAACAATAGATGAGGCAGCAGTGACAGCTCAGGTTGAGTGTAATGTCTATCGTGTCTTATAGATAGAATTCCTATGTGGCGTCTCTTTACACTCAGGTCCTTGGAGTTGGTTCGTACTGGTTTCATGAATGATCTGAGATTTTGGCTTGAATGCCTCGAGGTTTTATGTTGTTCCATTATGTGTTTTGATAGAGAAACTGTTATATGTTGTCCTCAAGATGAGATGTTGTACAATGTAAATCATGACATGTATGAATTTTGGATCTTTCAGTAAAAGTTTTCTGGACAAGGATCTCCTTGCACAAAAAATGGTTTTGAATTTTAGTGATTTTTGTTAATCCACAATTTATGTTTATTCCGCTAATTAGTAATGATTTGTTTCTCAGTTTGATCACTTTTGTTACATAGAATAGTTGGAGATGACTAGATTTGGTAGTATTAGCCAGTGTAAGATCGTATATAGACCCTATCTCCTTCAATTGAGTGAGCACTTTCATCCAAAGACCAATACTTCTCATTTTGAATTTGGTGAATTGGCCATCACCCTAAGTGAGTTGGTTGGGATTACTGGTTTAGGGTTTGGTAGGACTCTAATTAGTTCTCTATCTGACCGACAGGAGTGGCGTCGTTACCGCCTGACTGAGATTCTAGGAGTGAACCCTAAAGATAATTATATGTCCTCAAATATGGAGTCAGTTTTACTTGATTGAGGTCCACCTTCATTCATGAGATGAGTGGAGAGGTTCCAGTGATCCTTTATATGAAAGCTTGTGGGTCCATGTGTTCCTCTTTGTCTTGATCACTGGTTGCTTATTTAGTAATAACTCAAGGAATAAATGAGATGTCTGTTTATTCTCGTTTCTTCTAGATTTGGATGCAATTCCTTCCTTTGACTTGGGTAATATGGTGTATGCCCATCTGCTGACACATTTACAGTGATGTGTTATTGGACAATTCAAAGATGAGATGGTTTGGGCTACAAAAGTTTATGGAGGATTTGTAGGCTTGATTCTGGTAAGCTTTTACCAATGTTTTATGTTTTGAAACAACTTTCGTGAATGATTTTATGTGACGCCTCCCTTTTTACAGATGTGAGGTTATAAGCACTTCCAAATACATAGACTCGTTACTTTGAGTGGCCTAGAAGGTTATTTTTATGCTCCCTCTCTACTTGTCACCATTGCACCAATTGTTCTTGTAGGGTGACATATGAGTAGTGGAAAGGTGAATTGGATGTGATGACTGTGATTGACATATGTATAGTACCCTAAATAGTGAACTACATCATGCATTTGTACTTTAGTTGACTCCCATTCTTTATTTTTCCTAGGTCTAGTTCATGATCTTCTCTAGGTTCCAACATGGTGAGGCTGCCATGTCTTGTGTGGCCTTCTTTGAGGTGTCATCTCTGGTGCTTTCCAAATCCAATTTGAATCTTCTCTAAGAGTGTGTTGTGCATGGGTGAGTGTACTTCTCATTAGTGGGTTGGTGGCTAACACATACGTTTTGACCCTTTTCTGGGGCTCACCCTTCTAGATTTGGTATTTTTTAGGTTTCTCGAGAGCAGATGTATGGGCAGGTGATAGATGATGAGTATTTTAGGTGGTAGAATGCACACTTTTAGTTGGTTCTCTTTTCTAGAGAGGCATTTGATCAATTGAAATGTCCTCTAATGGTGAGTGTCTAAGTCTAGTACTATCTCTATATGCTTGTGTTATGTTTTACATGTGTTTTGTTGCAGGTGATTGGCTATGATTTGATTGAGGAGCACGATGACCAGGGGTACAAGTTTGCCATCCACCCCCTATTGAGGCAGTTTCTTCACATGAGGCTTCTCCTTCACTTCTAGTTGACACTTGTACATTTCATTATTTCACCTAGTTGTGGCCTCATTGGGATTTTAATATCAGTGTCTCATGCCACTTCCCAGGTGACTCGGGATGGAACTTGTCCTAATGACGCAGGTGGACTCTTTGGCTTGAGTATCCCACCGGGCTATAGGCATATTCAGCATTTTAGGAGAGCTTATGGCATTGGAGGCTTCTCTTTGGATGTTCTAGTTTAGAATGTAGATCCCTCTCCATATAGTGTAGGGGCAGGTTCCTCTCGGCATAGAGATGGTGCCTTAGTTGTTGGGGCATTCTGGAAGACCTCTTGTAGTCATTGGTGGTCTATTAGTGGTATTCTCTCTACCATGAGAGGTGAGCATTGTTTTTCAGGTTCTTCTTCAACTAATCATCACCCTTTTGAAAAAATAGTTGTTTATCTCTAGCATGATGTGTGTTCCTTTCTTGTAAGAGAAAATCATGTATTAGTCATGTTGGTATGTGTAAAATCTTGTAATTGAGTTTCAATTTTGGTATTGGTTGTGAGGTTTTGTGATATGCGATTTAGAATCAGATTTTAGATCTTGATCTTTGAGAGTGTCTAGTAGAATTGTGCATAGCCTGGATCTGTGTGTTGACCTGTGTTGGAAGGTCACAATGATCCATGGCCCTAGACTTGGAATCGTGTTCGACTTGGGATGTGAGTTTGCGCTATGGTTTAACTCCATCTGTGAGAAGGACACAGAGTCGTCATTGTCCCTTGAAAATGAGTTTGTGCTACTTAAGACCTATAAATAGGTTTGAATCCCTCATATTTTTAGCACATATTGTCTCTCATGACTCAGGGTCATGGGACAGAAGGAGATACGAGAGATCCCGCTTCTGAAACGTCCTACCAAAAACTTATCTTTGGTATGTTGTTGCATAATTGATCTTTCATAGACTAAAGAAGTCTAGTTGGAAAGCTTTAGTGTGGCTCATCATCTCCATCATTTGTCTTATATCCCAGTTGTAAGGGAGTTAATGTCGGTGGTGATCCACTTTTGGGATTCACTAAGTCACACCTTTGACTTTGGTGATGTTGTTCTGACTCCTACTTTGGATGATGTGGCTAAGATCAGCATGCTCCCATTACATGACTGATTACTAATAGTCCTAACGAAGATGAGTTGGGAAACTGAGTTGGGGAATCTGATTGGTGTGAAGAAATCAAATATTGTTTGATGGTTGCACTACTACAGAAACAACATTCAATGTTGCTTTTCTGGGCGTCGGTTATTTACATACAACGATGCCTATAACATTCCACATCGGCTATTTAGTAAGTCCGACGTCTATATTCGAAGACCAGCCAGACACGGGTACCACTTTCTATTCAGCGTCGGCTAGGTAAAACACACCGACGCCTAAAATCACCCGTGAAATCCAATTTTCAAGCGAAAAGAAAAAGTGTCACATACAACGTCGGTTATTTAGATAGAAACCGATGCCTATGTATGATGAGAATTTGCGCTAAAAATGTCACATTCAGTTTCGATTATCCGTTGATAACCGATGCTGATAGTGGTTCCCGCCAAATAATTTCGGGCAAATATTGTCCAATTGGATGTCAGTTTTTACGATCCACCGACGCTGAAGAGGTTTAGGTGTCGGTTTTGTAAACAACCGACGCCGTTTATGAACTTAACATCCCACGATCACCCAACTCTTCCCCTTTCTTCTATTTCATTGTGAGAATCTCCCCCACTGCTGCTGCCGCTTGACCCTCCGCTGTTGCTGCTTGTGCTTGTGTGCCGCCATCCACTGCTGCTGCTTGTGCGCCGCCGCCGCTCCGCTGTCACTTCCTGCTCCTTCTGCGCCGCCACCGCTCCGCCGCCGCATCCTACTCGCCGGTGTCGCCGCCGCCTGCCTGCCCTGCGGCTACCTGCCTGCCTTGCGCCGAAGGTCCTGGAGCTCGCTGGTGTCTCCACCGCCCACCTGCTCGACCTGCTCAACCTGCTTGACCTCACCTCGCCTCGACCTCACCCTGCTCGCTTGCCCAGGTACCTGCCGACCTACCCAGGCGGCACCCAGGTGCGCCTAGGTGGCCAGGCATTTACCTAGGGTCCCAAACCCAGGCGGCCAGCCTAGTTAGTCCTCTGGGATGCCTGGGCGATGCTTGTACTGATTTGTATTGCATACCTTCTACAATTATTGAGTCCAATCATTCTAATGGCCAGCTATTTTCAGCTTCTAATCAAATTAATTAGTTTAGATTCATTCAAACATCTTTATATGGTAATTGCATATGTGATTAAACAATAGAGAAATCAACAGACCTTGCTACAACCAACGAAAATAATTTTACAATTTTTCCTTTGACTTTGTTCCATTTAATTGAGCTAAATTAACTTAGTCTTATTGTTTGTTCTTAATTAGATGTCTAGTCACAGAGTCACAAATTGATATAACAGTCATAATTTTAGTCTTTTCTTATATATACCAACCTTGGATATGTCCCAGCACACATAGATGGATAGTAATGGAATTTCAACATCTAAGGAATTGATTACCTATAACTATTAGTAGTAGCTTTATTAATTTACTAGTAGCTAGAAATTTTGAACGCCTACTTTCAATTGTAAAAGAAGGAACTAGTTAGAGCCTTTTTTCATTAACCTTTTTTCTATAAATTCTTTTATCAAATCAACATTGCTGGGTTTCCTGGGTTTTATCTTTAGGAGGATCTATATAGATCAACATTGCATTTATAGATGCCTATATAGATGTGATTCAATCAGGATATCAATTTGTGTTTATTTATGTATTGATTTGTATTTATTTATGTATTGTTTCAGGAATTAATTGATCATCTACTGCTGCCCGCCGTCTCCCTGCCCGTCGCCTACTCACCTGCCTGCTTGCCTACCTACTCGCCTACCCTCTGTCTCACCCTCTCTCCCTGCTGACGCCCGACTAGGCTCAAACAGAGGTAAACCCTATTTTATTATACTGCTTGATCTTTAATCACATAGACTTAATCAACATTGCTACTTGTACACTCTAGAATCAAGATCTAATACTCTTATGCTATTTTAACACCATGAGACATTTTTTGCTCATTCTAGTGGATTATTATGACCTATGATGACCTAACATGAAACCATGCTCTTAATGATATGATTTACATATCTATTATTGTGTTTGTTGGCCTAGAAACCCGTCCAAGATTTACTCATTAGGAGTAAATCTTGGATAGTCCCCGGTTTGGGACTGTTCTTGAACACCTAATCTCACTTAGGATGTAAGTGTATAATGTGTATTGGGTTTTTGAGAAAATTTCGTCAGCATTTCCCCGTTTGTTCTCTAAGTACATATGATCAGTCGAGTTTCAATCCAGGAAAACTCGACCGACCAAGTTCCTGTAATCCATTTTCTAATTTGCATTTAAAGTGATTAGCACTTGGTGAAATTTGTCCCAAACATTTTTCTCTTCTAAGTTACAAGTCAATTCATCATTACAAGTGATTACATAGATGTTCTAAGGTCGTTTACATAGAAAACCCAAAATGCACACTTGTAGCCATTTTGACTTGAACTTTACCCATTCTAGGGCTTTGGATTTTAGATCATTTTCAGATTTGATGTTTCATTATCTTCTAGTTAATACAAATGCTAAATGTTTGCCTTTTTAATGACATTTTCAGATGGCTGACCATGATCAGCATGATGTCCATGATGAGCATGAAGTCCATGATGAGCATGTTGTCCATGACGAGCATGGAGAGGATACCAATGTAAGTTATAAAAACATATCCTGTATTTCTATAAAATTCATTATCTTCTAGTTATGTCATATATCCCATATTTCTATATTGCGCTAATTCAGTGTGTTTATTTTTGTCAAATTTTAGGTTGATGATGCACAAGTACCCACTGAAGCACTGGAGCAACTTGATGCGCAGCACCAAACACTTAACAAGAAAAGGGGCATCATTCTGTTGAAGAAGTTAATAGCGCTAAGTGGCAGTGGATCCAAATTGGTTGTGGAGTTTGATAATGGAGGAAATGCAATTGGAGTGAACCGCAATAATTTTGTAAACTATCTTGGGTGTGTCACTTGAAGCCATTGTGGTGTTAAGTATGATAATTGGCATAAAGTTCCTCAGGTGAAGAAAGACTTGATATGGAAGGATTTATGCATGAATTATTATTATTTGCAATTCTATTTTGTAGATTACAAATTATATTATTTGCAATTCTATTTTTGGATACTAGTTAATAAGAATTCTATTTTACAGAATCTGTTTGCATTGGATGAGAAGTTGCATCGTAAAAGCATGATGCAACACACTGGAAAGATGCTTAGGAACTATAGGACAAATCTCAATAGAGAATACATAAAAGATGGTGATAAGAAGAAGAAGTCAGCCCTTGAACAGTGGAACTTCTTGGACAAAGAAGATTGGGACAATTTTGTTGTTTCAAGAAAATCTGAAGAATTCAAGGTATTAGGTGTCACTCCCAATTTAATTAATATATGTTGTATTCACCTATTCAAGATTAACATTTAGTGCTACTAACCAAATCATTAATGTGCATACTAACTAGGCCCTCAGTGACGCGCAAAAAGCAAGGCGTGCATTGAATGTGCATGACCACACTATGGGTCCAAAGGGCTATGCAAGCGTTCACCAAAGACTACAGGAAGAGTCTGCGGCTATTCAGGAGTCTGCTCCTACTTAGGAGTCTGCCACACCCATGCCTCGCCATGATATCTGGATAGCTGGGAGGCAAAACAAGAAGGGTGAAATAAAGAAGCCCGTAACTGCTGAGGCGGCTGTGAAAATGGTAAAATACAACTCTTAGAGAAATCATTTGAATATTGATTATTTGTGGTGTTAACTTACCAATTTCTGTTGATGGCGATTAGAGGGAGCTGCACGAGCAGAGGAAACAAGGCACGTTCATCCCTCAGGGCACAAGGGATGAATTGACAGTTGCTCTAGGTAACCCAGAGCATCCTGGACGTGTTAGGGGTGCAGGCACTGGTGTGGGCATCAAAGCATTCTTTGGGCCATCCCAGCACAAACCCAGAGTGGGACTTTCACAAGAAGAGGTAACCTATTCTTTTTTTAGAATGTTACTGCAAAAGGGAATTCAATAATAAGAAGCTAATGTTTCTTTTATCCATGTATAGGAGAATAAGAGAGTCGTGAATATAGTTGCTAAGAAGGTCAATGATATAGTTGCTGAGAAGGTCAAGGAAGAAATAGTGCGGTGGCAGGCATCTCAGGCTTCCAATCAGCCTATGGCGACCCACTCTTCTCCTGATGCACAGACTGCGAGTAATCCTGGAGACCCATCGCCTAACACGTCTGTTGTAAGTATTGTTTATGACATTGTAGCTAGTCTTTTCAAGATGATATGTTTTCAAGATGATATGTATATATGTATAATATTCTTTACGTAAATTTGTAGGCATTGAAGCCATGCCGCTTAAGAATGCAAGAATATGTTTTTGCAGAGGTACAGGCTTACCGGTCCCTTCCTGGGGCAACGTTTAATGGGAATCCAATGCCGTAGGGCTACGTTCGTGTGAGCCTGATATGTGTATTACCCGATTGGAGGGAAGCTGCATTACCATATGCCCACCCAGATATTGATACACTTGGTGAAGCAAAAGGAGGGGTGATATTGTGGCCCAAAGCAGATGTCGTCTACACTACTGAAATTGTAAGATAAATTTACATTACTTTAGATTGTTAATGTGTATGTATGAGGTCAACTGATCTGAAATTATATATACAGGTTAAAAAGAAGATACCCGGAGCACCTAGGCCTCCACCTCCACTTCCTGCATTACCAAGTTGGGTTCCAACTGACCTAAAATACCCGTTAGGTCCTGCTTGTAGGGGAATGGCATGTTGGCTACGGGCACATAATATACATTTCCCTATAATTGTTTCTTTAGAAGCAGATTATGCAGGTCAATCATACGATAGCTCTTTATTTATGCAAGATATTATTGAGCTGTTTATGTATGATTGGTTGAATACATCAATGACAGAGACATGGATAAGGTGAGATCTTGTTTATACATCCATATACCTTGTGTAAGATCCGGTGATATGGTTTCTTATATATTAATGCATGTGTAATACATGTTTTGCACCTACTTAGTCCAAGATCAATGCAAACAATTTGCATTTGATCATGTGGGTTTTTTGATTCCATCATTTATTAGTATGGTAGCTAAAGACCCTGATAGTGTTCAACAATACTGTATAGATGCTTTTACAATTTTCGGTCAGCAAAATAAGACGATAATAATAGCTCCATTCAATGTCAAGTAAGTTTACTTTATTTATGATTTGGACTTAAGAAAATTCCATTTTTAGTGTGCATTTTGAGTTATTAATTTTTAACTTTTTTACCTCTAGCGGTAGACATTGGGAGTTACTAGTTATTGTCCCCGGGATGTTCACTGTTTATTATCTAGATCCTGCGGGAAGTACATTGAACACTAAAATTGGACACATATTGAGAATGCCATTATTCTGGTGAGAAATATTTCATTTTATATTCGTTAACATATGTTATTACATTACTATTTAATTATGCAATTTACTATGTTACATTAACATGTAGGGGTTTAGATGCATTCAAAAATGCGGGAGGAAATGTCCCAAGGAGAAAGAACCAGTCAATAATTTGGGAGAACGTAAAAGTAAGTTCTCGACTCCAATGTATATATTATTTATGTGAACTGTGCTTATTTGTATTTTTCAATATTTTGTATGTTTCAATTTATAGTGCACTACACAAGACAACGGCTGGGCATGCACATACTATGTGATGCGATTTGTGCAGATGATTATCCGACATTCCGCATTGGATATTAATACCATACATGAGGTATTATATATAGTCTCATTAGTTAGTATGAAATATATCAATCTTATTTTTATGTTATTACTTATATATATACATCATTCTCTTCGCAGGTGTTTAAAACTGACCACACTATAGGTAAACGCTTAAAAAATATACATGCTCCATATACGATGGAAGCATTAAATGAAGTAAGAGAAGAATGGGAAAAAGCCATACAAGCAGTGGCAATTGTAAGATATAATTGGGATGCTGATAGCGATGCTGAATGATATTTTGTAAATGAATATTTCTGAATGTTTATACATGTTGGAATGTTTCTACATGTATTTGAATGTTTCTACATGTATTTGAATGTTTCTACATGTGTGAATGTGAGAATTGAATTGATGTCTGAATGTATCTACTTGTGTGAAAAAATATTTGTTGATTTTGCAGGTTTGTGGCCTGTTTGTAGGATGATATCAATGGATGTCATAAACCTGCAGTTCAAAAAACTGAACTACAGGTTCTCATCCTGCTGACCAGCCACAGTAGGCCTGCAAACTTATAAGAAAAAAAAATAAAGTATAGGCGTCAGTTATTTATAAAACACCGTCATCAAAAGCCTACAACGTCGGTTATTAGATAAAAACCGACGCCTAATATGACAAACAACCCGACCGTGCAGGAAAGCACGGCCGTGGTGGAAAAGGCGTCGCTTATTCGTATAAAACCGACGCCTATAGTACTAAACATGGCCGTGCAGTGAAGCACGGCCGTGTTGTCTGGAAGTATGGCGTCGGTTGTTCAGTTGTTAACCGACACAAAAAGTGTCCTAGGTGGTGCCCTTTTTTATGGCGCGAACCCTATAGACGTCGGCCAACTATATATAACCGACGCCTATAGATCATATAGGCATCGGTTAGAAAATCGACGCCGAAGAGTTCGACCTTTAGCGGTGCCCACATAGGCGTCGCTTGAAAACCGTCGCCAAAGGGGGTTAAACAACCGACGCCAAAGGCATATTCTGTAGTAGTGTTGGTTGGTGATGGTCTCTTCATTGAGATGCCATCCTGATGGTCATCATTTAATAGTGAGGCATGTTGTGGTGTAATTCTCCTAATATGCCTCACCTATGAGTGTACAATTTGACCATCTCGGTGGAGTTGTTCTTGGGAGAGAATGTCGGGAAAGTGATGATTTCTACTTCTTGAGTCGTGGACACTCTATGGAGAAAATAAATTGTTGTTTATTTGATATCGACTGAATTGTATGAGTTATTTGATGAAGCACAACTAAGTGGAAAGATAAGGGGACCCTTATGTTTTTCTTGATTTATTTGGGAATGCTCATGGGTCCTTCTAGACTAATAGAGTTTTCCAATCCTCATTATAGCATGGTGTAGGATTTTCTATCAATGAATGTCCAAGTGGGTGAGCCCTTTCACCTGTGTTGAGATCTAGTCAATGGCTGGTCTAAAGGCTGCAAATGTTCATTGTTGGTGGATGGAGTTCTGTCTTGATAACTTGGCATGTGGCATGGATATGCCTAATTTTCAATGAGTGATCATCTTTCTAGGTATAGAGGGGTGTGTTGCATATTATCTTGTGTTAGTGTTGTAGAAGTTCAATAATCGACAGTGTATGTATCAAGTTTAATATCTTCCTGTGTTCTTCAAGAAGGTGATTCTAGATTCTCTAAATGTTCATGATAAGATGATAGAGATGTTGTTGCACTGGATGATGTCGACCTGAGATTACTTCCCTCTCATTAGGACTACTCTCTTGAACAACAAGAGTGGCTTGCATCGACACCTTCAATAGTTGTGACTTGTGATTCTTTAGGAAAACCATGATGATGTCTTTTTGTTTGTTTATTTGTTTGTACAAATGTTTATTGCCACGAGAAGCCAGAGCTTTGTAATGATTTTATTTCTTGAATACAACATTTTGGTGCATGAAATGTGGCATTGACTGTTGATACTCCCTCCTTGATATTTTGAAGTGGGCACCGGACTTTGAATCATATAGGTGCATACAGTTTTGAGCTCCTTTCTAACAAAATGTCCAATCAAGGACAATCTAGATATCCTATCTATGCATTTTAGGACTCATGGATAGTTGTAGTTTTTCATATTTTGGGATCATCTATTTCTTATTTACCTCCTTCCATGAAGTTAGAAGGTTGAAACACCAAGCACTTTATGATACCCATGATCCTAATTTGATGACATGTTTCCTCCTTCTAAACCTTTGTCATTTTTTTATGAGGAAGGACCTCATCCTAGGGAGTGATGGAAGAAGCTCAACTTGACATGGAGATAAGAGCTAAAGCCATGTCATATAACAGGCGTGTTAGCGATGCTTCCCTACCCAGTTGGGTGAAGGTGCCAAATATCGAAGACACCCTTATAGGATTTTACTCCAGACATGCCTTAGAGTAATGAGAGACCATGATCATTTGTATGCATAAAGGGATTTTCGAATCATTATTTTTGTAAGGTTCCCACTTGTCACGGGTCTTTCTATTAAATCTTTTGATTGGACATTGATGCTTAAGGCCTTAGTATGAGAGTCAAGGGTTCTGTAGGAAATGAATGGGGTTTCCCTAGTGAAGCTTTCCAATCTCAGGCCTACTGAGTCAATTTGTGCAACTCTTGGTCCCACCTCTCTTTGTGTGGAGCCTAGGATAGTTTCATGGAGTTTCAACCTTTATACATCTCCCTAAGGTCCTTTCCTTTTAGATTAACCCCAAAAGATGTGAATTCTATAGCATCTCCTTGGGTATAGATGTCAGAATATTGATTGTATGGATCAAATATGAACTTCCTCTGGCAACTCATAGCCTTTTCCATCCTCGTTTGGTCATGAGGCTTCTCCTAGATTTATCCGAATTCATGAATATTTTGAATATATTTTATTAGGATGAGCCTACTTTAAGGAGATATTTTAGGTTAGAAAATTGTTGAGACCTCAAGATAATAGTCTTTCTCCTTCTGTCCTATGATCTAGGTTCTACTTTGACGTTTCCACTTCAGGGTCTAGGGGGTTCACACTTAGTTGTTTAAGTAGATTTTATATTTTTTCAGAAGTGTGGGAGAATTTACCTCCTTCACATAATATTTTGTTGCAGTGTGATTAACAGTAATAATGTTTGATGAGGTTGTTATTTGTGTGATGAAGATGAATGTTGTCATCCATGTCCTTTAGGCGCAGGCTACCCTAGCCATAGATATAATACACAATGTAGGGTCCCTCTAATTTAGAGTTGAACTTGCCCCTAGAATCAACATTTTAGATGGCTCTCACTACCAGGTCACCCTGCTTAAAGCTACTTGGTTGAACCTTTTTGAAGAATGCTCAATCCTTTTTCACTGGTACACTATGCATGATTTTGGGCCTTTTCCCACCATTCTTCAAGAGTGTTAAGATAGTAGAACCGTTCTTGTAGCTATTTGGTCTCCTGAACATCTACTTCTCATAATAGGTGGAGTGAAGGCATTCATATTTCAACTGGTAGGACTTCTTCCATCCCACATACTAGGGAGTATGGCATAGCCCCTATGGATGGAAGTGTAGTAGGACCTAAAAGCGACTGGAAGATGTCCTTTCCAATTGGCATGAGAGTTGATAGTCTTCTTTAAAATCTTGATCAAATTTTTGTTAGAAAGCTTCTACAACTCCATTCAATGTAGGCTAATAAGGTTATGTTTGAATATATTTGATCTCGTAAGAGCTCAGGTATTCCTTGACTGTCTGAGTGATGAAGTTTGTCCTATTGTCTAAAATGACCTCGTGTGGTATTCCATATCAGCTTATGATATTATTCTTGAAGAACTAGATGACTTGATGGGTTGATGTATTAGTGATGGACACTGCTTCAACCCACTTAATGAAGTAATCAGTTGTGACTAGGATGAAGAAATTTGCATTCCATGCTTTAGGGTTGATCTTGCCTATCATGTGGATTCCCCAAGATGAGAATGTGCAAGGCATGGCCCTTTGTAAAGTTGATTTATTGGAGAATGGTTGTAGTCCCCATGGATTTTATAGGCTCAACATTTGCAGACAAATTGGCAATAATCCATTCCATTGTGCTCCAATATAAGAGAATGGCTATAGTTCCCATGGATTTTACAGGCTCAATAAGGAGAATGCTCGATGCATCGAGTAATAGAACACAATGCTCCTGGTAAGGTACCAAGTTTTGATGGCATGATCTCCAATTGTTTTTGGACTTGAGAAATGACAAAGAGAGAGTCATCATAAACCTACAAGGGTTGCGCCCCTTGCTATCTGGCGACTTGGAGTCCTAAAATGTAGGCTCCATGCTCATCCATATTGTTAGTGGTGTTGAATTCTAGCAATCTTGCTACTGGTAGTTTTTCTCCATGGGGTTATGAAGAACAACACCTATTCTAGCCCCTTTTCCATTTATAGATCCATCTAAGAAAATTGTCCACATATCAGTATCCAGAGGGATCGCCGTACATGGTGGGTTGATCATCCCTATATCTTCATTTGAGAACCCTTACTTGGTTAGACCTTCCAGTAGAGCAAAATCTTCTAGTTTATCTGTGAGGACTTATTCTTTGACTACCTTCATCACAAGATAAGTAATGTCAAATTTTGACAACATTAGATGTCATTTAGTGCATCGTCCAGTCAGAGTTGGGTGATCACATAAATAGTAATTGGAGATCAATTGTAGGGGATATGTCTTTAGATAGCACAACTTCCTTGTCACGTGCATCAGATCCAGTAGATATTCTCAATTGTAGCGTAGAGATCCCCAGTCTCGTTGAATTTCTTAGATAGATTGTAGATAGGATGATCCTCGTTGGTTGTTGCTTGACTTAAGCATCCCCCCATCGATGTGTTACAGACATATAGGCGTAGGATGAGAGGAAAACTATGGACGTTTATCCTCCATACTAGAGGATTGGTGATGTAATCTTTGAGCTTCTAGAGCATGACCTCACATCATTTTCTTCATTAGCATTAGAGTTCTTCTTTAATGCCCTAAAATTGGCTCACATATAGGTGTGAGATTGGGGATGAAGTGACTAATGTACTGGAGACACCCGAGTAGGCCTCACATCTCCTTCTTAGTTTTAGGGGAAGGTATTTCTCAGATGGCATGACCTTTCCTAGGATCTACCTCAATCCCTCTAATAATGCACTACAACAAGAATGAGATATAGTATCAGTTATTTTAGGCATACAATGTCAGATATTAACCAATGATCGAGTGGATGATGCTAAAACTCAAACAATTCTTCATCGGTTCAGAAAACTGATGAAAATACTTTTTGTGTCGGCTCCATGTTATAGCAAAACTGATGATGTAACACACATGGGCAATTAAATTGTGGTCTCCTTTGATTGTTACTCGTCAATTATATGAATAACAACTGACACACGCCTATAAGATAACATGTGATAGTTACTCATCCATTGGGTAATGACAAATAATTGGCACTAATTAGCTTGAGTCAGTTTTATCAATGATTGAACATTGAAAGTTTTAGGTATTATCCATCAGTTTGTTATAAATAACCAAAGTAGAACGTATATGTAGTCGGTTATTTGCAAATTACTGATGAGAAATGTCTATATTTTTTATAAAGAAGGTCTATAGACCTATTGTCCGGCTGCTAGCCTATAGTTCTTCTGAACTTTTGTTTTGAAGAACTGTAAGCCTCTACAAGCACCACAGATTAACAACAGGATAGAAAACATTGACTGGCCTAAATTGCACGTCCAAAGGGCATGGATTACAATAGTCAGACTTTTAAAGAGATAACCCGACTCTCAGGCCCCCGCGATGATAAACGGGGTCCGATGTAGCAATCGGGGTCAAACATAGGGACAAGGTTGGTCGTGTTAAGAATGCGGAATCAACACTCTTATACCCCAGCCGAAAAGGGTGTAAAGAGATGTTCCCTAAGGAACGGTATCACAAGAACGAGAACAGAAAAACAAATAAGAAAAGGAAATGAACTGTAAACAAGTATATGGGGAAAACCCGGGTTGGGGTTCACCAACTAAGGCACCTCACCAACATGTAATACTATCTTTCTCACTTGCACACTCATATCAAGATTACAAGAAACCATTCAAACGTCCATTCCACTCTCTCTCGAGATGAGGACAAATCTAAGTCTAAAAGAAGTCTCTCTATCGAGATGACAACTCAAAAACCTCACAGCAAAACAACTGGTTAAAGCCTTAGTATTCCAACACTCTCGTGCATTCATATCTCTCCATGACACAGGATAAAAGCGATATTACTCTCTCGAGATATCAACAATCAAACATCACAAGATGGTAGCTAAGCATACAAATGAAGCATTAAAAATAGGTGCATGGAGATAATCTTGATAAGAATATGTATGTTTAAAAGAAAGAGACAATATACATGTTGGGAGAGCCTTAGTGGATACTCCCAACCCAAGTTAAGGTGTTAGCCACTCATTCTTGCAGACAACATGATAGAGCTACATGTAGACAGATCCATAAGGTTCACAAAGAGTGGAAGAGGTACAACGTGATGAAGCGGTAGATCTGGTAGAGAAGAACATGATACTGCACACTACTTCTTCAGATATGGATCTACCGCATAGATAGCCTCCTCCTATCAAAGAAGGGGCAGACGAAAATCTTCTCTCTCCTCGGATTTCGCTCCTAGAGGTCTAAGACTGACGGATGGATGGATGGTCAGAGATGAGTCTGAAACGCAGCAGCACTTCGTGGCTTCGAGATCTGATCTGTATGATATGCCCCCTTGACAAGACATGTGGGGGCGCTATTTATAGGCACCATCCATCAACTTAGAACCACGGTCATGGTTTTTTTTCTATTAAGTGAGGGCAAGACCGTGGTTGCGGTCTCTTCCTTATTCTTCTTTGGTCACAGTCCTCATATAATCGCAGTCGTGGTTCTTTGGATTGCCTCGGCTGCAGTCCATGAATAGCTGTGATCGTGATTCCTATGGATAGCCGCAATTGCAGTCTCTGGGATAACCATAGTCGTGGTCTTTGGATCACCGCGGTCGCGACATTGAGGTTATGCAAACTGCGAGTGATGTGAGATGAGTGAGTGAGGAGAAGAACTGCGGTCGCGGTCTTTTGATGATCGCGGTCGCAGTCTTTTAATGATCGCAGTCGTGGTCTTTTGAATAATCATAGTCACGGTCTCCAAGATCGTGACCTAAGTTTTGGTTATTCCTAAAAGCATTACACAAGGCTTTAGTAAAAAAGATAAAGAAATTATGTGAAAAGTTAACTAAATTTATACTAAAAGTGGTGAAAAATATATATAGAAAGTGTGTAAAATACGGTGCTATCAACTCCCCTAAACTTAGAATCAAGATTGTGCTCAGGCTAAGGGTAGGTCCGAGAACTCAAAGAGAGAAAGAATGAACAAGCTTAAAAGACAACATAATAGCATGACTGAAATATCTCATCCTTGCAACAAGACTATTGTTGTATGTATTCAATCCCTTAGGTCTCAATCTTCCTCTTTTTAACTGGGGTTTCATAACCTCATTTTAATTTCATAACCTTCTATTTTAAAAGGTTTCTCCTTCTCAATTAATCACCCCTCTCTTAGATAACATCCATACTAATGCCACATCTTTTTGAAAGGTAGCTTTCACACCTATTCTTTATTTTCCGCGGCCCCTATGCTAATGTGTATAGGTAGGCTTGAAGCTGTTAGGTGTTTCCTCTTCCCCCTGAACTCCTCACCCACAACTACCATAAGAACAGTGTTGCCCTTTTTGGGCTTCAGACTTTAAGTGAGGTGGTATGTGAAGTTCCATTCAGGATTGGAGGTGTGTAAGCTTGGCTTCTAGTTTCCACTTACGGGCACGACATATCTACATTCATGAGTGCAACATAATATCGGTTGGGCAGAAACTTTTGGAATCTTTTAGGGAACATCTCTCATATAATTATTATTTTAATTGATTTTTGGCTTTTTATCTCTCCTTTCAGGCTTGGGTTTGAGGGTTTTGGTTGGTTTTCTGGGCGGCCAAGCCTCTTTTGGATATTTTCCTTGAACATGGCAGCCTTTTCCTTTCTATAGAGACGAGGATTTTTTGGATAGAAGTGTCAGGTGGGGGTAGTTTTTTAGGAGTATGACTGAGGTTCTCTAGTCTACAGTGGTTTCATGAGTTAGGGTGTTACATTTACAATGTCTTATTGTAAGAATGAGATATTGCGGTATTGCTATGGTTGTTGTTTTACTCATGCTTTCCTGTGTATGTTGCTCATATTTTTCTCTCTTTGAGGGGTGGAACACTACATTTAAAAAAAATTTAGCGAGAGAAAGTGAGCTTCTAACATGTTAGTTGTAATGAAATTTCAAATTTTCAAAATTTTTTACTGTGTAATAAAAGAGGAAATGAAAAAGGAACTAAATGAAAAAGTGAGGTACAAGTACCTCAGTGGCCCGTTTATGACTCCTCTTCGAAACTTATCCTGCACCCCATCATGGGGTGTCAAAATTTGAGTAAGAAGTATAAACAAGCCTTCTTTGTTTGTTTATTTGGTGAGGAAGGCCCATTTGGACTCTAGGAGCATGCTGGCGTAGATACCCCTAAGAGTGTGATATTTCTCGTACTGCATGTTCTTCACCTTGAGGTCGGTAGTTGTGATATCTACCATCCATGATAGGCAAAAGAACCCGTAGTCATTGGATTGGGGTATCTACTGAGGGCTTCTGTGGTAATACTGAGTTTTCTTGACGTCCTTGCCTTTTGTCATGTGTACCATCTACAGTGCTACTGAATCATCTCGACGATGGCTTCAACGTAGGTATTCACCTTTTCTTCAGTAGGAGACTTTGTCGTCGTCATGTTAGTCATTTTCTTGAGTGAGAAGGCTGGATCGGATCTATTATACAGAACTGCAGTCCTTTTCAGCAGCTTGACGTGCATCAAGGTCCAGTGGTTGTCATGAAGAATCGGCAAGAAAATGTGCTCAGGCATGGCCTCTTGAATCCGTCGTTGCAGCCGCTCTATTTCTCTCGTCTTCTTATCCTTGAGGATGTCGTCTACCAGTAGGAAATATGCCATGCGTGAGTTTGGCATTGAGTCCCCTAATAACGTCTGGTAGGCTGACATCGTGTTCACAGAGAGGTACCCTCCTATTTTTAACGTTTCTCGGAGGTCGTCCCTTAGTACGTAGATGCCATCCCGTTCAAAGATGACATCTCCCGAAAAATTGTCTTCTTTCAGAGAACTCGTAATTATGTTAAGTTCTTCCATCGACAGACTGAAGTAGCTCCATCTGTCGAAGTTCTCAAAAGAAGGCACTATTTCTCCTATCGGTCTGTCTGGTCCATCGTTCCCCATGTCTTCTTCAGCTTCTGCTTCTATGGGTTGTTCTTCTGCAGGAGGAACTTCGGGAGTTTCTGTTACTGAAGGTTGTTGTTCTTCTTCAATTTTCTTCACAACTTCTCCAGTCTCTGTAATCCAGCCCATTTTCCAAGTTGTTGCTCTGGCCGGTTCAGACAGGTCGACCCACATGGTCTTGAGCTGTTCCCTCCAAGATATCTTCTCGGGTAGAGGGATGTCCATGTAGAGCCTGCAGGACACAGTACCTTTAGCCATTGTTGGATCCTTGAAGAACCAACGATCGTAGATGACCTCCATGACATACATGCCCCCACAGTCCATGCATGTCTTCTGTATTCAGATCTTCCAGGGGATGCCCTTGTTGATGGCTTCCATCATGCGCAGAACAATGAAGGTGCAATCCCCCGAACGAGCTGCCTCCTGGGGAACCTTCTTGTTGATGGAGAACATATTCTAGGACCCTTGAAATTTTGTGCCCGCCTCCTTGATAGATTGTTGCAGGCATATCAGAATCTTCAAGGCGTCTCTGGCGTCCTTCCTTTTGTATATCGTAAATGTGTTGTCCATCTCAGTTGTACAGTAGTTGAGCATCATCATCTTACGTTCGTGTAGATGGACGACTATTAGTGCTTAATGATTTGCATTCTTGATGGGCAGCGCCACAGTTTTTATATCTTTTCTCCATACTACTGCCTGTAGTTCCAACACTTATGTCGCCATGTATTCTTCTTTGTATAACAAGTCGTCTAGACGTGTGGTGTCATTGAAAATCGGATGCGGCTTGTGTGGATGTAGGAACTCTTCCAGGAGGGCGGCGCAAAGTACCTTGAACATTCTTTTTTGTACTTGTGCCTTTTTCAAGAAAACCCTCTAGAAGTCGTCTCTAGACAGACATCTACCCTTTTTGTTGTATAGTATGTCCGACCTAGGTAGATCGTAATTTAGGATATCTTCCAGGACATGGACATCTCTGTAGGATATGCATGACATGGATGTCATGTCCATGTCCTTCATCTTGCATGACAGAGGAGGAGTTGTTGCAAGTATCTCTCTCCTATCCTTAGCTTGTCTCTCCTTGGTGGGCTCACCCATGAAGAAGGTTGCTAGCCTGCCATCCTTGTCCTCGGATGTTGTCTCCGGTGCAATCGGTGCTGATGCTTCTTGGGTAGTCGGCATAGACTTTATCACTTGCTGAACAGATTTATGGGTAGATTGTAATGTGGATGTTGGTCTAGCTACCTCTGAGGAGGTTTCTGCAGTGGCATTGTCTTTGTAGTTACTCTCCTTAGAGGCCTATCCTAACTTAGCTTCTGCCATCATCTTTAGAGTGGCCTCCATCTTCCCATCGTAGATGTAGTCATGGTGCTCTTCATGAGGTGGAGGAGGAGGAAGTCATTAGATTCATCGAACCCAGCTCCTAGCTCCGCTATCAGCCTGTCCATTTCTATTGCTCCAGCCGAGATGAGCTCTATGACCACTTCCTCCCAATGAGAAGTTGTTATCTACTCTTCTATAGTTGGAGTGTGTGCTGGAGGAGAGAGGTGATGTGCTGCCTGGTGCTTATTTTCATAGGTAGTTGCATCCATCACCTCTCAGGATCATAGTTGAGGTCGAACCCCTTTGTTTATGCTGCTTGCTTTTTAGTCTGGGGGCTCGACCTTTTTTATGACTGGGTTCCGTCTTGTTCAGCCACGGGAGATGGCTTCTTGCTTGTGCTCCCGTTCGTTTTTGCGCCGGCTCCTATTGTGTCGGCTCCTGCCCCTGCCCCGCCCCCCACGTTGTCGTCATGGCTGGAGGGGCTGGCCAAGGAGCATGTTGGGATGGCATGACACTTTATCCTCTTCTTCTCCCACCGGGCCTCGAGTTTTGTGTGCTCCTGGTCGAGCTTCTGACATTCTTCTTGTATGCCTTGGTGATCTTCTTCAAGGGCGTCCATTGCTTCTTCATATTCTTGGCACATTTTCTCATTGTCTGTTTGTATGGCCTACCCTTCTTTTCGCAGGAGCACCATCTCCTCCTACATCTTCTTCAACATCCCCATCATCATCCACTGGTTACTTAAAACCTCTTGGATGAAGTCTGGGAATATTGTCATCCTTTCATCCAATGCATGTACCTACGTTGTTATGAATGACAAAGATATAGAAATGTTTTCATTTATAGCATTGGTTTGATGCATGTGTTCCCACATTGCATCAAACCTTGTACCTAAAGCACCCCTAAAAGATGGTGCTTGTCATTGTTGCTGATGCAGCTACTGCTCCACGCGTGTCTTCGACAAACTCGGCATGGTTGATTGGTTCGGTGATGGCAGTGGGGGCATCTCCCATGATTTCTCTATTTCTGCCTCTGGTACGACCTGGGAGCCTTGTCTATCTAGCCCTGCCTCTAGTACGTCTATTGGCTATGGGACTTCTGACCGAGGTTCGCCCTCTTCTACATATGGTATGGCTTGGGAGTCTTGTCCTTATAGCTCCACCTCCTGCATGTTGCTAGGGTACACCACCTCTTTCGTATCCTCATTCTTCTCCGCCTCTCCCTCCACTGTAATTGTTTCCTCTTGTGGCCTTGGAGAGGCGGGGTCCACAACTCTTACATCCACCTGTTGTTCTGCAGCCTTCTCTTTCTCAACTGGCTTGATGGTAGTGTCTAGTTTCTTCTTCTCCACCACCAGTTTCTTCCTCGGCTCCTAGTTCTTTTTTTTAGTGTTGGGACACTGCTTTCCCATGTTGCGGGTGCTAGTTCTGTCGGTATGCTGGCGTGTAGTATCCCGAAGCTCATTTTCTTGACGTTGTCGAGAGTCGGCCGTAGCTTATGGGCATCATAAAATTACATCTCAGGGAGGGAGAGTGGCTTCTTTAATCCTTTATGCTTGAAGAATGCTTTCTCCCCCTTTAGTTCCAGGATTCCCATGCTGGTGAGGGACTTTATGTCTATGCTCTGTTGTCCCTCCATTTCTTCGTATCTTTGAACTTCTCCTTCTTCCAGCAGGTAATCGGAGATCATTGTTATTTGACCGCCCATACAGAAAGTAGATTTTCACTTTACTTCACCGCCTACTGCCACCGATAGCCTTCTGATTAGGATTCTTCCTATATTAACCGGTCGCTTGTTGATCATGGACCATATAAGGAAGAGATCCCCTTTGCTGACTGTTTTGGTCTCTGATCTGGCATCTATATTGAATGCGGTGATCTTTTGTATTATTTTAATGAAGCAAGAGGTGATTCGGGAGGATTTGGAGCTCTTAGGGTTGTGCTTTTCCTCCCCAGTTAACTCTTCCCACATCTTGTTGCAGTTGTATTCAGCAATCTCTCTTTCTCCTGGAGCAGCTGAACATGCCTTAGCTTCTTCTTCTGTTGTAGTGAATATCTTGTTCAGGTTTGCCTTTGTCATCATGTGGGTTTCTCCCCCTAGCCGTACTTGGAGCATGAAGTCCCCACCTCCCGCTGCTCGTTCCTCGCTATTGGAGGTGACCTTTGTCAGGGAAGACAAAAATTCTATGGTCAACCTCCTGTAGGACTGTACTTTGGGTGTGCAAATGGTGCATAAAATTGCACCCTCTAGGAACTTCACCATCCTGTCATAAATCCCTAGCTTCTTGAAGTCCTCCACATTGAAGTAACGTGTCAGGTTGCATTCTTTGTTTGCTGACATCCAGTCATAAGCAGACCGGTGCACTACGTCTAGGGGGACGAACAATGGATCTCCTTCTTATATAGAGGTTCCTCCCACTACCTCTTTTGCCCTTGCCTTCTTGCTGGGCCTGGGTTTCCTTCAGTGCAGCTTTCTACTTTTTTCCGTGCACTAGGCTCCCCGACTCTTCTGGTCGGTACTCAGAGGTCTCTGTCTCCTCTGTTTTTTCAGTTGCTTCTGGGGACTATTCTTGTGGTACCCCTGCCAGAATCATCTGATACTACTCCAATCTTAGATGTATCTCCAGGCGTTTGGGCACTGGTATAGAGGTGTTCTTCTTCAGCTGTTCTGTCAAGCCCTTCACTGTCATCTCTACCTCCTTCAGGGAAGTAGCCTTCTTGAAAAGGGGGTCGCTGGTTGCTGGAGAAGACATTCTATGAAATTTAAAACATGAAAGGAGTTTAGGTATTAGTAAGGTTTACTAAAGATCACCTCTATTGTTCTGGGCACGATTATCATCAGATTATAGGTTATCATCCTTAACTAAAAACTTAGGGTTCAAATTTTATTAATTGGACAATAAGAACCGCGGTCGCGGTTTTTAATCACAGTCCCAGTTATTGTCACCTCAGAGCAAGATGCGTTCGTGGCCTTTTTGAAAAGATCGCAGTCACAATTTCCTAAAGAAAGATCGTGGTTGCGATTATTACCGTGGCCGCGATAGTAATCGCGATTGCAATTATAATCGCGGTCATGGTGTCTCTTCAAGAAAGCCTAAACTAGCAAGTTTTTAGGGGTTGGACGACCACCACGGTCGCAGTTCTAGGGTTTTCCATCTTATGTCAGTTAAGATGACCGCGATTGTTGTTCGTCTTCCCCATTCGTTTAGTTTTTCAGACCATGTTCTCTTCATCCATTCAAGCATCCATTATTCCACTTTTAGGGTTTTTAGGTTTTCTTTTTCTTTTTAGGGATGAAAAGATACAGAACTGTGTGTTTGAAAACAAAGCATCGATGGGGCGTTCACCGGCTGAACTGTGGGAGAAGATCACCATAGCGACGATGGAAAAGTTTAAGATCAAGGAAAAAGTTCGTTGACACGAAGCATAGAGCAAATGAGCAGTTACCTTATCGATGGGTGTGGCTGCGACGGCGGCGACGATCGCAGTCAGAAACGGTGGACTCGTGGCGGAAGGCTGGGGGTCTCGAATCGACACAGAGGTCTTAGGGTTTAGACGATAGCAATGAGAGCATAAAGAATCAAACCTTTGGGTTCTTAAAGGTATTTATAGGCGTCTGGATCGTGATTAGACTAAACGAGGGAAAAAGATCGTAGTCGCGACTTTTACTACGGTCGTGATTTTTCCTTGAAGAAACTGCGGTCGCGGCTCTTTCGGTCAAAGAGGGTGATCGCAGTCGTGATTATTCAGATCGAAAGGGAAGACCATGGTCATGGGTTTGCTTAATCAAAAGCAAAGCCGCGGTCGTGATTAAAGTCACGATCGCGATTAAACAAGAGTCAGTTTTCTTTGGAGAATAAACTTAAACTAATTAAATTCAAAATGAAAATGAAATTGCTTAGAAAATGAAGAAAAACTTAAACTAAAGGAGAGAAGGTAAGAGAAAACAAAGATAAAGAGAATAAAGAGATGAAAATTTGGTTTGCCTCCCAAGAAGCACTTGCTTTAAAGTCTTTTAGCTAGATTGCATAAATTTTTCACTCCTTGGGTCCTTCAGTTGGATGAGGCAGCTCTTGATTCTTTTCCTCATTGGGTTGGGCTAGTTCATCCAGGCTGATCTCTGATATTCTTACAAAGGCTTCATCCTCGTAGAATCTTTTCACCCTGTGGCCATTGACCTTGAAGATCCCAGTCTTCTCTCCTTGAATCTTCATCATTCCTTATGGATAAATTTTTACCACAGAGAATGGGCATGACCATCTCATTCTGAGCTTCCCAGGGAAAAGACAAATGCTGGAGTTGAAGAGAAGCACCTTGTCTCCTTCATGGACGTCCTTGTTTTTCATGTGGGTATTGTGCCACACCTTTGTCCTTTGTTTGTAGATTCTTACATTTTTTTAGGCATGCTGTCTTAATTCTTCCAATTCTTGTAGCTGTAAGTAGCATTTTTGACTAGCTTTCTCCATATCCATATTCAGAAATTTTATGGCCCAGAGGGCTTTGTGCTCAAGTTCCATAGGTAGATGGCAGGATTTCCCATATAGGAGATGATAGGCTGTAGTTCCAATGGGGGTTTTGAAGGTGGTTCTATATGCCCAAAGGGCATCATCTAGCTTCATTGCCCAATTATTTCTCGTTCTGCTAACAGTCTTTTCTAGAATTTTCTTCAGTTGTCTATTTGACACTTCCACCTGCCTTTAAGTTTGTAGGTGGTAGGGTGTAGCAACCTTGTGCCTGACTTCGTACTTTTTCAACAACTTTTTGAACTATTTTTCACCAAAGTGGGATCCTCCATCACTTATAACGGTGCGTGGTACACCACATCTTGGGAAAATTGTCTTCTCAAACAGCCTTATAACAGCCTTGGAGTCACATGTCGGGGTGGCAACAGCCTCCACCCATTTTGAAACATAATCTACAGTAAGAAGAATATATTTGTACCCTTTGGATGGTGGGAAAGGTCCCATGTAGTTGATCCCCCATATGTCAAAAATTTCAACTTCTACCCACTCTGCCATACACATTTCGTTTCTTTTTCTAATATTCCCTATCATGTGACATTCCTTGCAGGTTTTTACATATGCTACGACATCCTTGAACAACGAAGGCCAGTAGAATCTTGATTGTAGGACCTTGGTTGCTGTCTTGTCACTCCCTAGATGTCCTTTGTAGGGTGAGGAATGGCATTCCCTCATAATATCAAGCACTTCTTCTTCAGCAACACATCTTCTATATAGATTATCTAAGCATCTTTTGAAGAGCATGGGATCATCCCAGTAGTAATTCTTTATATCGGAGAAGAGTTTCTTTTTCTAGTGGTAGATTATTTCTGGTGGTAACTCCCTGCAAGCAAGGTAATTGCAAATGCCTGCGAACCATGGCAAGTTCTGTTCTTTGGATTGTATCATGAGCAAAGCCTCATCTGTGTAGTTATCATTAACAGGTGGCTCATACTTGGCATTGATGATAATCCTTGACAAATGGTCGGAAACTACATTTTCAACCCCTTTCTTATCAATGATCTCGTGATCGAACTCCTGGAGTAATAAAACCCACCTTAGTAACCTAGGCTTAGTGTCCTTTTTCTGCATTAGGTATCTTATAGCTCCGTGGTCAGTATAAAACTTTACTTTTGCTCCAATCAGATAAGACCTAAATTTGTCGATAGCAAAAACAATAGCTAGCATTTCTTTCTCCGTGGTAGTGTAATTTACTTGTGCCTCATCCAGGGTGCATATGGAATAGAAGATGACATGATGTTTCTTGTCCTTCTTCTGCCCTAGGACTGCCCTCCATGGCATAGTTACTAGCATCACACATTAGCTCGAAGGGTAGCTCCCAATCCGGAGCTTAGAGAATAGGTGGAGTTACAAGGGCTTCCTTCAAGGTATGAAAAGATTTCAAACAATCATCTGTAAAATCAAGTTTTGTGTCCTTAATCAGAAGATTTAAGAGGGGTTTTGATATCTTTGAAAAGTCCTTGATGAATCTTATATAATAACCGGCGTGACCAAGAAAACTTCGCACTCATTTGACAGATTTAGGTGGAGGAAGTCTAGAGATAGCCTCAACCTTACTGACATCAACTTTAATTCCTCTCTTTGAGACCTTGTAGCCTAGGACTATGCCTTCTTGCACCATAAAATGGCATTTCTCCCAGTTGAGGACTAAGTTCTTCTCTTCACAGCGTTGCAGGACTAACAATAGGTTTTTCAAACAACCATCGAAATCTCTTCCATAGACAGAAAAATCATCCATAAAAACCTCCACAATGTCCTCCAGAAAGTCTGAGAACATCGAGATCATGCAATGTTGGAATGTTGCACGAGCATTACATAATCTGAACGACATTCATCAGAAGGCATAGGTACCATATAGACAGGTGAAAGTAGTTTTCTCTTGATCATCAGGTAGGATGGGAACTTGGTAAAATCCAAAATAACCATCCAAGAAGTAAAAATATTTGTGATGCTTAAGTCTTTCTAGAACTTGGTCGATAAAGGGAAGAGGGTAGTGATCTTTCATCGTTGCTTGATTAAGCTTTCGATAATCGATACACATTCTCCACTCGGTGACAGTACGGACAGCTACTTCATCTCTTTTATCACCTTTCACAACTATCATCCCCCCTTTCTTTGGTACAACATGAATCGGGCTCACCCAATTGTTGTCGCTGATCGGGTATATAATGCATGCATCTCTTAGCTTGATGACTTCCTTCTTTACCACTTCTTTTAACATTTGATTCAGCTTCCTCTGGGGTTGAACCAAGGGTTTTGCTGACTCTTCCATATCTATGTGGTGCATACATAGAGTAGGGTTAAGTCCCTTGATATCATCTACTGAATAGTCTATAGCTTGCCTATGGAGCCTTAGTTCCTTAAGAAGTCTTTCGATTTTCTCTTCGGTCAGACTGGCATTGACTATGACAGGATTCCTTTCTTTAGGATCAAGAAACTCATACTTCAGACCTTCTGGTAGTTTTTTTAGTTCTGGGTTGGGTTTTGGTACTTTCTTTTCTTCCGTCATCAACTCTAGAGAAGCATACTTGACTATCTCGACAACTTCCTCTTCGTCTCTCAGATCTTCTTCATCTTGATTCAAGTATTCGAGGATCTCAGCAACCTCGGGGTTGTTGATTTCTAAATCTTCTTTGTTTAATGCCCTCATAAGAGGGTCTACCACTGATGTGTCTTCTTCAACTTCTTCACAATATTGGTTGTAGCTATCCATGAAGTAAGCAGATTTGAGCAGGGATGGTCCTTTCATTGCATCTTTCACCTTGAAATCTATGTGATCATTTCCAACCCTCAGAGTTATGATGCCTTCAGCAACATCAATCAGTGCCCTCCCGGTCGCCAAGAAAGAATGTCCGAAGATAATAGGGCATTTAGGGTCTTCAATAGTGTCAATGATAACAATATCGCATGGGATGAAGAATCTCCCCACGTGAATCGAAACATCTTCGACTAATCCCACTGGCCTCTTGAAGGTGTGGTATGCCAACTCAATTCTCATATTAGTCCTGACCATATCAGTTAGTCCTAATCGTTGCGTGAGGCTTAAAGGCATTAGACTGATGCTAGCCCCCAAGTCAGAGAGACCTTTCCTTTCGATGTTATCCCCTACAGCAAAAGGTATAGTAAAGGCTCCAAGGTCCTTCTTCTTGGTAGGTAGTTCCACTTTTATGAAAGTTGTTGACATACTGGAAAGGTGCACAGTTTCAATCCTTCCTCCTCTTCTTTTCTTTGTGACTAGATCTTTGAAGAACTTGGCATATGTTGGAATTTCTTCTAAGGCATCCAGAAATGGCACCTCCAGGTAGAACCTTTTCACCGACTCCATAAACTTCTCATACCTCTTTTTGAGGTGCGCTTTTATAAGTTTGTACAGAAAAGGTAATCTCAGCAAGTATTGACTTCTTTTGGTGAATATTTCCTCCTCAGGTTCTGGTTCTCTAACTTGAGTGTGTTGGTTCTTTCCCTTAGATGGGTTCTCTATACCATTCTTTGTCTTTGGTTCTTTAGGTCTTGTCTCCTTAGGGCACTCTATTGTCTTTCCCGATCTAAGGATCGCCATCTTGGCAAATTCTGTGTTAGAAGGAATCTTCCCCGAAGGGTTCTTTATGATCTTGGCCAACTGAGCAAGTTGTTGGTCTATATGGTGTTGATGTGTTTGCATATCCTCCATTTGTACCTGCATAGTGTTCAGAATGCCAGAGTTGGATAGTACACTTAGTGCAAGTTGATTGTTTATTGTGTCCTTTCTCTTGACGAAATTGAATAGTTGGCCCATTAAGTCAAGATGACTAGTACTCCTTGTCTGACTCTGTCCTTGAGCTTGTCCTTGTCCTTAACTTGTGTTAGCAGCTTGGAAATTTTGATACTTACCTTGACTTTGATAATTGGTTTTGTTTGTCTAGAAAGTGCTTGTCTTGGTGTATTGTCCTTGTCTGCTCTTCTTCTCGAAACCTGGTGGTTGCTTGGGTGGATTATTCAATTGATGCAAATTTTCTGCCGCATCTTTGTTGCAATAATTGTATCCTAGGTGATCTGGTCTCTTAAAGTTAGCATAAGAGACATTTTCAGCTTCCTCCTCCTCAGACTCGGTTTCACTTGATTCTCCGGGTCGGGTGTATATGCAGTTGTCTATCCCGTGCCCACCTTCATACATAGATTTTGTTCTATCATCCATAATCCTGTCTATATATCCATAGTTTTTCTTTTGATTTGCACATACTTTTCCATATATACATAATAGTTTCCCATTTTCTTACATTTCTTCAGCAATGGACCTAGCTTTCGTAAGGCAAGTTATCTTGTCTACCTATCATCCTAAATTTTTGTGTAGTCATGACTACTGGAAAATCATTGAAAGCCATGTGCTACAACTAGTCGAGCTACACTAGCCCCCACCGTCATCACTACCTGATATCTTAGCATAGGAGATTGACAATCATCCCTCGACCTCAACAATGACATGGGACCAAGAACTGATTAGAGCAGTGGAACTAGCCAAAGGAAGTGTCAACACACTCACCTCCTCCTTAGCTCCTCATCTCCAAGAAAAATTTGACCCGCTCCAACAACTACTAGAAAAGCAGGATCAGTAGCCACTGAGATCACAACCAAAAATAGAAATATATTTCAAATTGTTGAACAAGGATTCATCCAAGTGCATCAGCTTAATACAATGGGTTTCCAATAGAGGTGCATGGTAGAATTGATAGATCTTGAAAACATTTCTGCCTAAGTCCAATAGCTTCATGACAAGGATGTTGAACATGGTAGGAGACTTCAAGAACTCATCAATTTGGTTACTATGTAACTACAAGTGCCAAAGAACAACCATGAAGACCTCAATCAGATATACCACTCCATTGAACCCAATGAGGAACATATTTCACCTTCCTATTTGGGTTACCAATTTGAATCGTCATGATTTTTCTATGAATAGTCAACCATCCAGGGAAGCTCCATATTTCATCTAGATGATTCACCTGAGCAATCAATGGAGGATACACATCACTTGGATGAATGGTCTGATGATGATGATTACTTTTGTTCACCTCAAGGAGATTAAATGACCTTATAATTTGAGGGGGAGTTTGAGCAGCCTGAACCAACCTTTACCCATAGTGATATCTCTCACATTGAGACTTGTCATCTTGTTTCAACCAACATGCCTGTCATGGTTTGGAATAATTTGTTTGAGGATGATGATGATGATGACTTTTCAAATTTGGGGAGTGAGTATACTGATGATGATGAACTTGAGAAACATGAACCGACATTCTCCACCCTCCCTTTTCAAGGAGTGGTTAGCATTGGAGTAGTAAGATTGACTATCCATGAAAACATGGCTACTGAGCATGAAGATACCCAAACCCCATAGAGTGTAACAAGCTTGCGGTATTAGAACTGGAAACCGAATCACCTGGGGGAACTTCATGTTCAGAGGATGATTGGATGACTCAGAATGTACATAAAAATCTATCCGAGAATTTGACCTCATGTTCAAAGGTGGAGGGAGAAGAGAGGAGTCCTCTAGAAGACTTTCTGCCTCTTCCCTCCATTTTATTCTGTGTCGACATCCTAGGGCCTTCCTATTAAAATTCATACATTGATGGGTACCTTGACGATGCTCTACAAAAGAATTCATTTCAATGCAGTTGGAATCAATTACAATACATAGATGACTTCACCAAGTCACCTGATTCTATTACTCTATTTTAGATCTGGAAGGGCTCATATCTCCACCTGTTCTACTCTTACATGGTGGACCCATATGGCAAGACACAGGTGACACTGGTCCCAAAACTTAGGATTTGGGATCCCAGTGTCGATATCATGGGGCAATCACCCCCTTCTCTTACTCCTTTCTTTTCTCTATTTGTTAAAATAAATTCCTTTTTCATGATCTTGCTTAGATAGTTTCTTTCCTCTAACTACTTAAATATATCCTTGCATACATGCATCATTGTAGGACGTTAATAAGATTGTTACCCTTACATACATGTATTCCTTCCCTACTATCTCAATTTTAGGTCTTGCTCAAGGATGAGCAAAGGTTTAAGCTTGGGGTGGTAGGGCCATTCACCCTTCTATCTCTTCATTTTCAATGCATGCATGTTCAATTCCTGCATTTAGGCATAAATTTGAAATTTTTGTATGCTTTAGCCTAGCTTTGCTATTTTGTAGAACTTTGTTGCATAATTTGTAATCTTAGAAATAAATGCTATTCTAATATCACATTTAAATGCTTATCTTTATACCTAAATGTACTATTTTCATCTTAAACTACTTGATCTGTTGTTTGTCTAGCTCATTGACTCTTTCCTTGTGTTTGGCAATCAATTTGAGGTTATGCACTTTTCATAGCTTAGAACATTATTCTCTTGATCTATGTTGTGAACGATAAATCCAAGATATAGGACTGTTGGAAAGAGCTAGAGTTTGATCAAAACTCTAAGCTGCACTATTCACGACCTTGCCTCTACTCTAAGGATCCTTGAATCATAATTACCACTTTTTACACAGGTGTGAAGCAGATAATGATGAGTTTCAAGATATAATCAAGTAGGATTTTTTTTTATGGTCTACACTCCCTCTCACCTTAGATTGAGTAAAAAAGATTAAAAATTAAAAATTTGCAAAAGAGGCTTGTCCGCCCAAAACCCCCAAAAATATCAAAATAGTTCCACCCAAACCTACAAAATAGAATGTAGAGAATAAAAGCCTGAGTTTGAATAAAAATAAGAGTGTTTGTTTTCTCTTTTAGGAGAGTTGAGGAATGGTACCTAGTCGGTGAATGACTATGCTCATGAACGTAGGTATTTCATGCCTAGTAGTGCCACCCCGAAGGCTCATTAGAGAGTCACTAGGAATCAATAGGATACCGTTGAGACCATCCTAGTAGTAGGGTTGGTTCAAGCGCAGTACAAGGAGTTTGTCTCACTACTCTGGGCCAACTAGGTCGAACTGTAGGGACTATTACTCGTTACATGGACCAACCTGATGCAGATTGGGATCCTTAAAAGTCATTAGAGTATTTTTTTCTTTTTGTTGCTTGTTAGGACCTGAACAAATAGGACACATGTTGTTCTTCATTGGTCCACATGAATACATGATGATAGCTTATAACTTATCACCCGTAGGATCTCCTATGTGATGATTCTTCAATGTAGTATAGTTATGATTCAAACCCTCTCTAGTACTAATAGATTGTAGTGAATTTGCTTAATCTTGCCTGAATGATCTATGATCTTAGTTTAACAGGTTGTACTCGATTGGAGGGGCTTTGTTCAAACAAACATAAGTCAATGAAATTAACATTTTAAACTATTTTTCTTAACCTTAGCATTTATCCCCAAGATTAATTTTGATTTTATCTTTTTGTTCTTTGAGCACAGTCTTGCTTGAGGACAAGTAAAGGTTTAAGCTTGGGGTGGTTGACAACACCCAAATTTAGGCATTTATTGTAAAAATGTATTTATAGTTTTGTAGCCTTAATATGTCCAAAATCAATCTATATACTTATCTTAACATAATTTATATATCTTTTGAAGTTAAATGTGTTCAATTAGCCAATTTTGGAAAATGCATACACCATACTTGAAAAGAAATCAACTCTCCAAGATTTCTCCAACATCAGTACAGCCGTGCCGAGCTCAACACGTGATTTTTGTAGCAGCTAGTCTTCCAACTATAGGACCACTACACCCATCGTGACTGCTACAACTATCGCAATCGCTACGCTTGGCATGACCATGCCGAAGACAAGGGTCAGCTGCACCTATTTAGCCCACGACACCTGCCTCAAATGTGACACTTGTTGTGACTGTTACGCTCGACATGGTCACACCGAGCCCGCTACATCCACACTGAGGACAAGGGTTAGCTGTACTTGTCTCCCCCACGACACCTGCCTCGATCGTGACACTCGTAGAGATCTGACACCAGTCTCGACCGCTACACCTATTTTTCCCATGACATCTTCCTCGACCGCTACACCAGTCATGACTGCTACACTTGGCATGGCCGTGTTGAGGACAAGGGTCAGCTCCACCTATCTCTCCCATGACACTTGCCTCAGCCGCGACACCTATCGCGACTGCTACACTCGGTAAGGCCGCTCCGAGGACAAGGATCAGTTGCACGTGTCTCGCCCACGAAACCTGTCATGAACGCTACACTCGACACGACCACACTAAGCCAAGCATGGCCGCACCAAGGACAGATGTCATGACCACTTATCACATACACTCCCTTTCAGCTATAAATACCCACCCCTTGCTACATGGAGAGGGATTCCGTGATTTTTGGTTCCCAAAGCCTCATGAGAGAGCTCCAAGGTCTGAAAGGGTTGAAGTTCTTATCCTACATCTATCTTTTTAGTTTGCTTCCATCTTCTATCATTTCCACCACCATTCCCCCATTTCTTACCATTCCCTACCATCTTCACCTCCATACACCCAACAATCTACTATTTGGGGCGGAATTGAAGAGAAAGGAGGCCAATGAGTTCAGAAGACCAAGTAGGAAAACCCAAAGATGAGATCCAACCCATACAGATGCTAAGGATAGAGAGAAACCTCTCCTCTACGTGATAAATCTCATCATCATCATCTTATTCTTCATTTTTCTACTGTTCTACTTTGTTTTTGTACAAGTGATGTTCTTACATCTTTGTTCACTGCCAACTATGCTTGTCCATGTCTAGTTGAGCTCTTTCTTTGCTATGTAGCCTATTTTGGGCATGTTCATGTACTTTTATCTTAAGAAAGCAATTTTATTTTAGATCTAGCACATGTTTTGTTCTATCTTCTCTTTTTGTTCATGGTTGTTGGTTTGGTTGATCTCTTTATTATTTGAACTTCTATTTCTACCTATATCGAGAGGTTCATTGTAGAAATAGATAAGAGAATATAGTTTGGATCAGAATATGAAAAAAAGGATGGTTCAAGGTGATATGTGCAGAACCATAGACTAGAGCACAATTAGGCCCAGCCTGACACAGTTAGTCCCACTACCACGTTCCGCCCAGATCACATCCATTCCTAGCATCTCAAAATATTCTAGATCTGAGAGCGTATCTAGAATATTCTAGGGTTTTGATTTTTCATCCTCGAGAGAAATTTATATCATTGATGGGTTTTAGTTACGCTGTGTGAAAGCGAATGGGATGACCCCATAGGAACAGATACCACAATACATACTATGTTTGTATGTAGGTTTCTTGATGAGGTGTTCAAGGGTTGTCTACACTCGAGAAGGGGTGCATAGACTTCCCAACTTGTGGTTACATAGCCAGGAACTCCCTCTCTCTGATTAGTAGAATCAAATAGAGTCTATTTTGTTTTCTTTGCTTTGTTTTATTTCATTTTGTGACATTTTACTAGACTAGTTCTAGTTCCATACTTTTATCAAGTATAGGATTGGCTTAACTGACTTAAGAGAGAGATCTTAAGTGTCCTAAACATACACACATCCCCATGTTTGATCCCATATATCTACTTTGACCCCGTAATAAAGTTGTGGGGGTCCTTGTAGGTTTTGAGTTATAAATTTAAAAGTCTGACTATCCTTTGGGACATCACCTCCATTTTTGGAGCACGCACCCAGGGCTGATCAGTGGTACATGATTTTTTTTAAAGGTAATGTTCAGAGCATTGTCTCCTTGAAGAGAATATTGTTGAGGGTTATGTTGCTAGGGGGTTATGGACTTTGGCAAAGACTTTTTGAGTTGCAACAAAACTCCTGCTAATAATACTATGAATCTTGACATTTATTCTAGCAAAAGTATTTCAAGAGAACAACAGATAAATACCCATTGTGAGCAGTCAGAATAAGCACACTTGTATGTTTAATACAACATTGACGATGTGTGTATTTTTATCACCAAACACACCAACCAGATCAAGAAAAATTATCCCCGAGGTAGTTCGATGTGGCTTGCTAAAGAGCATAATCAAACATTTATTAGGTGGTTTGAAAAGAGAGTATTCAATCAAATATCTCAAACACCAAATAACGTTACAAAAACTATTAAATGGATCATGTATAATCCAAAGACCCACGTTACATCTTACGAAGGGTTTTGCATAAATGGATTTTCATACTACACAAAATGTCAAAATGATAAGACTATTGTCCAAAATAGTGGGGTCACCCTTCAGGTGTCTTCATTGTATTTTTCTAGTGCCAAGGATAAGAGTCCACATGAAGGAAAGATGTATTATTACTATGCCATTCAAGACATATGGGAAATTGACTATACATGGTTTAGAGTTCCATTATCTAGGTGTAGTTGGGTTGATAACAAGAAAGGAGTTGTAGTTGACAAACTTAGTTTCACAATAGATTTTTGAGTGGATAAGCAAGAAGGATGAACCCTTCATCATGTCGTCACATGCGAAATAAGTATTCTATATCGACAATCCTTCAAAAGAAAATTGGTCTCTCGTTCTTCATGGGAAAAGATAGTTCATTTCAAATCCTATTGATTAAGTAGAGTAGTATGACAAGTATGATGACTCTACTCCATTTTCTATTGTCTTACCAAGTGTAAATGTTGAATCTAGTATTGATGACTATACACATTGGAGCAACTAAATGACATATGAGAACAATGAGAAGACTACTTCATCAAACATGTGAACTTGAACGATGAATGAGTGGGTCGGTATTTTTGTAGTTCAAACATTGATGTCAGATTTTCGTTTGTTTTATTATCAAACATGGTGGACTTAAAAAATATGAGATGGCACTTGATGTTGATATGTATTTGTGTGTTGAATGTGAAGTGCATATGTGTATATGAATTAAATGTGAAATGCTTCTAGAAGAGAAAGATGTGTATTTGTGCATATATGCATAAAATTCAATGTGTGGCTGAGAAATAAATCAATTGAGACGTGAGTTCCTGGATATGTGTGTGCATTTAAAGTGAAAAATGATAGAAATTATTGAGGTTTGCTAGCATGTTTGTGCCTATTGTATCATATTGCATTGTGATGTTTTGTATATATATCTTTCTTCCTTCCCTTTTTGGGAAAGTAATGGCCCCAAGGACCATCTAAGTATTCCAAATTTGTTTGTGTATAAATAAGAGACTCATTTGTAAAATAAATTGAGTGCTGAAAACTATTATTTAGTAGCTACTATTTTGAATAAAATAAGAGAAATCACTCCCACCATTCTCTCTCTTTCTCTCTTTTTCAACTTCCTTTTCTCTTGTTCCATTTCTAGGGTTAAGCTTCCAAAACCTAATCTAATTTGGTACTAGAGTTTTATTCTACCTCTTCTCTTCCGATCACGTCGTACTCCTTAGTCATTGGATCATTGATGATTTGACCAGCCAAGTATCCCTATATGGCCAACATCAATGTCTCAAATTTTGTGTCAGTTAATCTTATGAGATACAACTACATGTATTGGGCAGTGCAGGTCAGATCATTGATTGAAAGAAACTCCCTAGAGTCTTTCATCGATGGAACTGAGAAGTATTTGGAGAAAATTATAGTTTATTATGAAAAGATGGTCATGCCTAATCCTACCTATTTTCTGTGGATGCATACCGATAGTTTGATCAAAGGTTGGATCATGGGAATGCTAACTGAAGAGGTGCTTAATGTTATGGTTAGATTGATGACATCTGCTCAGATCTATACAATAATGACCTATAAATTTTGTGTGTCCATGCATTCTAGGAGACTCAAGTTGATTCGAAAGCTAGAAAGGATTCAGAAAAGGAATTGAAGCATGACGGAGTATCAAATGCATACTATTGGTATGCCCATGCCTGACAATGACATAATTTACTTTCTTCTAAGTGGACATGCAATCAATTTTGAGAATTTCACCATATCTAAGAAGAGATTGCCTTGTCCTTCACACAATGAAGTAGTATCCTTCTTTAAAGATCATGCTATGCATATATCTTCATTTGAAATCTTTTTTGGACCTAACTTTACATTTATCGGTCAAAGAACAAATTATAGAGGTAGAAATCTAGGAAGAGGAAGTTTTCGCATGGCTAATTCTCAATCGCAACAATTCAATCAAAGCTCTAGTTTACTTTGAGTCAGAACTAATGCTTAGTTCTCATCTCAGGGATATGAATTTAATAAAAGTATCAAGCCACCATCAAGAAACTTCAACACCATATGCCCTTTTATCTTTTGTCGGATCTACATTTAATAGAGTCACAAAGCCTTTATATGTTGGCATCACTTTGACAACACCTATCATAATTATGATATTTTGTGACCCTTACTGATGATGTCATTACTGAACAATCCAAAGCCATGGTTTCTTAAAAGATCTCTAAACCTAAGAATTATAATGTGGACGAGTGGCTAGTTGATTATAGTGCCACCATTCATATATCTCAAAATCCAAATATCTTGAGTAATATTATTTTCTAAAAGGGATACAATTCTATAATGACCGGTGATGGAACATATCTTCCTATAAATCACACTGAAAGCTCACATATTATTCACAATCATGTTATACCTCTTATAAGGGCCCTAGTGCTTCCTACTATGTAACAAACTCTATTATTTTTTGCACCACTGACTCATGATTATCCTTGTTACTTCAAATATTTTCAAGATCTTTTTTGGATTAGGTATTTGTATAAAAACTCAACCCTAGCCCAGGGGATTCTTAAAGATGGGATGTACTTCTTTTGTTTAGCAATGCACAAGTGTTCCTGACAATAAAAGGCAAGGCTACTACCGCATATATATCACAATAAAACATAGACACACACACACAAAATTATATAAGCATTTGGAAAATAGTCTATTAATTAAATCTTCTAATAAGCAGTCAGATTTCAATAATAGTTCCAAAAATTATAAAAATCATAGGTTACCTTTCTCTAATAATATTGTCATAAGCAATGTTCCCTTTGGACAAGTTTACAACAATTGTGGGTAAAATATCAAGTAGTGTCCAAAAAAAGGTTTTCATTTTTATGATTTTCTAGTTGATGTATGTACTCGATTCTCATGGTTCTATCCCTTGAAATCTACGCCAAACTTTTATATTCATTATGTTTCTTCTTTTAATTGATCAAAAATAAGTTCCACAGTAAAGTACAAGTTCTTGTAACTAAGGATTGTGGTGAATTTGTCAATATAAAACTAATGGAGTAAATGTTTTTTGATGGAATAGTTCATCAATTATCTTTCCTATATACACATGAATAGGTCGGCCAAGTGGAAATAAACATAGGTAAATTGTTGATCTAGGACTAACTATGCTTATTGATGCTAAAGTTCCTCTCTAATTTTGGCCTGAAGCATTTGCATCTGCTACATAAATCACCAATCTATTACCATCTAGAACAAATGATCATCTTTCTTTGCTATTTAAACACTACAAAAAATGCCTAATTATGAGATGCGACATGTATTTGGTTGCCTATGCCTTCCTTGTCTTCTAGATTTCAATAAGCACAAGTTGTAGACAAGGTCTCGACCTTGTGCTTTTATTAGATACAATGAAACATACAAAGGCTATCGGGGTTACCAAATCTCTACACACATGATTTACTTCTTGAGAAGTGTTTTTATTTACAATGTATTCCTCTTAAGGATCATGTACCATGCAATGTTACTCTAGGTGAACTTACATTTTTTTCTAAATTTTTGAATGCTTCAGACATTTCATCATCTTCCCTAAGACAACACATTTATCAATGCTCAAATACAAATCAATAGTATGAAATTGTCAATCATCAATATTGCTCCTTTCAATACTATTAAGTCTCTTCTAGCTGTCTAAGAGAATTCAAACGCTTAAGATGTTATTTCTAATGCTATTATGGATATTGTTTCTTCTACCATTTCTTGAATTAATGATACAATAGTTTCTAAAGAGTCTGACATAAATTCCTCTCCTACAATATTTTTTTCAGTTACTAATAAGGAGCTTAGTCTATCTGAGTCTTCAACACAAGGTATTGTGTCCAATGTTCCTGTTAGTAGTGCACACTTTATGATTACCCAATTTAAAGTAGGGATTCCAAAACCAACCCCATTATGGAATGTTAGTACAAGCTATACATGAGCTACCCAAATCTAACAAAGGTTCTCTTAAATTTCCACAATTAACAACATCCATGCAGGATGAGATCACTACTTTATCTAAGAATAATACTTGGTCTCTGGTTCCTCAACCACCTTTTGTGGATGTTATTTGATCTATATGGGTTTTCAAAACAAAGATCCATTTTGATGGAACTCTAGAGAGGTTCAAAGACCCCTTAGTGATCAAGGGCTATATCCAAGAAGAAGGAATTGATTACATAGATACATACAATCATGTTTTAAAAGATACTACCATATGTGTAGTTCTCAAACCTTGGTTGTGACTTTTAATTGGCTATTACTGCATGTTGATATATGTAATGATTTCCTCAATGACGACCTCCTAGAACCTATTTTTCTTAAGAAACCACATGATTTTACTAATTGTAAATATCCAAACTATGTATGCAAACTTCATGAACTTTATATGGCCTCAAGCAAGCTCCAAGAGCTTTGTTTAACAAGCCCAATGATTTTCTTCTGGAATATGGCTTTCTATGTAGTAGCATTGATCCTTCTTTATATTTATATCATCATCCAAACAATAGTATCTATTTGCTTCTATGCATGGATGACATAATACACACTAGTAATAATACAAATATTATTAATGAGTTTCAAAGTGATGTAAGTGATAGATTCAATCTCCGAGTACTTGGCAATCTTACTTATTTTTTGGGTATTCAAGTATCATATCTGAACATTGGCTTACTTCTCAACCAAGATAAGTATATCATTGATGTCCTAAAATAGGATGATATGTGTGATTGCAATCCCACATCTACCCCTATAGCCTTGATTTTTCATAAAGTCTCTGATCCACTTCATCTTCAGGATGCTCAATTATGTAGAAGTCTTGTGGGATGCTTACAAAATTTCACGATCACTAGACCTGACATTTCTTACATAGTTAATAAATTTTATTAGTTTCTAGTGTCACATACTAAGCATTACTTTATTCTAGTCGAGCATATCTTACGTTATCTGAAGGGATCTCTATCCATGGGTATAAATATTCAACCTACACATTCTCCATCGCTCACTATTTTCTGTGACTTTGATTGGGCTGGATGTCCCTCTACATAAAGGTTTACTAGTAGTTTCTCTATTTTCCTTAGAAACACTTGTGTATCCTGGAGTTCGAAAAACAAAATTACAATTGCTCAATCAAGTTGTGAGGATGAATACATGGCGTTGGCCTCCATAGCAGAAAATCTTACTTAAATTTCATTCTACTTTAAGATCTTCTTATACCTCTTCTTCATCTAGCCAAGCTTGTTTGTGATAACCTTAGAGCTTAACAACTATATGTTAATCCAATTTCCATTATAGGAGGATGCATGTTGAAATAGATTACCACTTTTTCATAGAAAAGTGGCATTAGGCCTCTACTCATATTGCTACTTCTCCACAACCTACATATGTCTTCACTAAGCCCTTGACACAATCTTTGTTCAAAATTTTCAAGAACAAATATGGACTTCAGCTCCCCTCATCTAGTTTGATGGGGGGGTATTGATTGAATACAACATTGCAAGGTGTTTGTTAAAATGCTAGGCCTCATCTTTACTTAGTTTGTTATTATTTCCTTATTGAGGAAGTAATGGGCCAAGGCCCATCCAAGTATTCAAGTCATGTTTGTATATAAATGAGAGACTCACGTGTAAAATAAATTGAGCATCAAACCCACTATTCCATAGTTGTGCTTTTGCATGAAATCAAAGAAATCACTCCGCCCATTCTTTCTCTCTCTTCTTGGACTTCCATCTCTCTCATTCCATTTCTTATTTTAGGTTTCAAAAACCTAGTCAAATTAATTACATATACAATATCACAGACTAGAAGTGACAATATATGGAAGCTAAAATAAAGAAAAATGATTATATTGTGATGTCTCAGATAGTTGGTGACCTATGTGTCCATAGTATTGTGCACACATGTCCTATATTGGAGCATCTCCAACATATAACATTTCTCATTGTCACATCTTGGCTAATAACTCAATGTGTTTGTACAACCTTTTTCTGGATGAGGAGAGAAATTGAGTTGTAGTAAAAAAAATCAACATGGCATTTAGAATAAAAATCTAAATGTTAAAGTTCAATCCAAGACCATGTCTAGCTACCTTCAATTACCTTTATAACTCCACCAATACACCATGAATCACATGTACTGCCTCTGAGAAAGATCACAACTAGATTTCAAGTTTCATTGTGTTAGAGTACTTGTGTACAGTCAATATTGTGTTTGATTCTATGTATGTGTGACAATTATTTAAGTAACTTGAATAGAAGAATAGTTTAAAACAGTTGGGTTGTATGTTCTCAAGCCCACTTCTAAACTCGAACTATAAAAATAGTTATAAGGAAACATCATACAAATAATACACACACAAAACTATGTTAAGTGCACGGTGATTCCCAAATTTCTTTCCCAATAGTTTGTCCCTTATCTTCCCTCTTCAAACATGGTATCATATCTTGCAAGATGGTTGATGATCTCGCTGATCCTAAAGAAATTTTAGGGTTTCTCGTCCTTTCTTCATCATTTCCAAAACATGCCTCCTTCTCTGCTTCATCTTTTCTAACATTTCTCCTTCTTCTCCATCTTCTTATCTGGATTTAATTCACTGTGATTGGTGAACAAGTTACAAGGATATCTACAGTGTTCTTTGAGTGATAGAAAGACATCTACTCTAGTTGTGAGACTCATGCTTCTTCTAGTTGATGTCTATTCCAATCGTGTCACTCAGGCTTCTTCATTCCTTTAGATTCTTTGCATTTTGCTGATCAAGTTTCCTAATCACCACTTCACATCTCAAGGTTCTAGAATTCCACCTGTCTACAATGTACTCCCTCGTGCCATTGTCTTCTCTTCTTCTCAATTTCAGGATCCTCTCCTTCGATAGATCTTATCTCAAGATGTTTTAAATCTCATCTTTAGCAATTGATACCATAACAACATTGATAGATTCCCCTTATCCCTTCCCCATCGGTCTTATTGTCTCCAACTTCCTATCCCTCAAACTAAACTTAAACAACTTTCTTTTGTGGGAACCTTAGATTCACACCCTTGTTGAATCATGATGTCTTGACGATTTTCTAGATGAAATAGAGATTCAACCACCTCTTCTTGTTCTTGACGACAACAAAATCCCTAATCTAAATTGAAGACAGAAAGCCAGGTTAAGGATAGATTATCTTCTAAAAGGCCGGATCACTGGATCTCTGACTGAAGAGGCTATGGGAGACACAATTGGTTGTCAAACACCTTCTAAGGTATGGACAATTTTGACACAAAAATTTGTTGAATGTTCTCAATCTAGAGAGTTTGAAATAAAATTTCAGTTGCACACCTTTATCAAAGGGAATGATTCACTAACCGACTATATATGAAAATTTAAAAACATATGTGATAGTTGAATGCTATAGAATATGTTGTGAATGATAAGACAAGGTATTTGTGCTTCTTAATCACCTAGATAATCATGATTATGAGAGATTTTTTGTCTCTATGCTTAAGCCCCAAATTTCTAACTATAGTAAGCTAATTTATTTACTTAAAGATTTGAGAGAAGGAAAAGTAGAAGGAAAATTACTACTTCATATTTGTTGTTCTATGCTAACAAATCTACTTTTAAACCAACCGTGAATCAAGTTAATGACAATTAGAATTAGTACTACAGTCATAAAAACTATGGGGGCTATGCATAATCTTTAGAAAGAGGTAGAGGAACATTAAGAAACAATAATAACTATGTACAAGGAATCCTAGGCAGTGGTCCAGTTCAAAACAACTCTCAATTTACTTCTCATGGGAGAGGCTTCACTCCATCTCTCAACAATCAGTTGGACAAGTAAATAATTTATAGAATCTTGTCAACAGAAGATGCATATTCTATCAAATCTATGGAAAGCATGGACATGACGCTTCGAGATGTTTGTATCGCTATGACAATTCCTTCAAAAACACTGAAGTGCCAAAAAATTTGACTTACACTACTGTTGTAGCTCTAGCAACTATGTGAGCCAAAACATTCCTTCATCAACATTGTTTTATACAAATGGATCTTCGAATACAAGTTTAAATCAATTGGCACTCCTGATAGATTCAAAACTTGATTTGTGGAAAAAGTCTTTCATCAGGAAGAGGGGATTGATTATATTGAAACATTCAGTCCTATCATAAAGTACCCAACCATAAAAGTTGTTCTTGCTATTGTTGTGTCTTATAAGTGGTCTATACAACAACTTGATGTATGCAATGCCTTTGCAAATAGAATTTTGGACAAAGAGGCGTACATGGCTAAACCATCTAGGTTTATTGATGTCAAACCTCCTACTCATGTGTGCAGATTGAAAAATCCCTTTATGGGCACAAACAAGCACCATAGGAGTGGTACAATTGAATTAGTTGTTGGCTAAATTGGACATTATTATAATCAATTTGTTTTGATGATGACAAACATTTCTTTCTTGTGGTTTTAACTTGCTATTTGAGTGTTTTAGGGACAAGCATATAAGGTGGTGGATAGCGAAGACTTGGAAGATCAATTTGCTAAAATTGCTTTATTTTCATGATTGTAATCAATGTAAAAACTTGTACAAGTTTATAATGTACAAGTACTTAGATATCATGTAAATTAAGCGTTTAAATCTTCCCTATCCACACACAACACTTAGATAGGTCATCTCCTAAGTTAGCGTCACAATTGCACATTGATACACAGACTCAGTATATGAATACATTGAATCAGGGGTATTCTCGATCGACAAAAGCTTTGACCGAGACACTCTCGGTTGACAAACTCCTCGACTGAGAATAGACCCTCCTAGCCGTTAGAATGAGTTAGAAAAGTGGTTGGGAGTTGAGTTAAAAGTTGCAATACACTTTCCCCAGAATCACCCTCGGTTGACAAATTCCTCGACCGAGAGACACTCGGTCGACAAACTTCTCGACCGAGAAGGTTTCTGTCTACACTTTTCATGATTAATTAACTAGCCATTACAAATACAATTAGTAGATATCTAATGGCTAGTTGCGCACTAAGAACCCCCTAGAAAGTGTCTAGAACGTCCCTAAGTACTTGTAGGCCATTCCTATAAATAGGACATGCCTTAGGACACCTAAACTCACTTGAGTACACAACTTGCATATACAATTCACTTGAGATCACATTGCAGAAAGCCATTAGCAAAGCTTTCACTTGCAAAACATTTCCACAAGCTGTGAATTCGTGTCCTATAGGCTGATATCTCCTATCCACTATACATTCACATCCATCCACTTTGGTTAGGATATCAAACGCTTGATATAGGATTCAAGCCTTGTGCTACATTGGTAAAGTTGTACTTTCCTACTTCTTTCTTGTTCCTTTTTATTGCTTTGGTTCTCCTTTGCTACTCCTAGTTTGGAGGTTGTGGAAAGGAGGTTGTTGGAGCTTCTTCGGTGGTGAAGGTAGCTCGGCGGACTTAGGATTACTTCAAGAAGACCGTCTCAACGGGAAGCTACTTTAAGAGGAAGGCTACTTCAAGGGGGAGATTGGAGTTACTTCAAGGAAGGCTGCTTCAAGGTTGGTGAGACTACTTCTAGGTGAAGGCTATCCTAAGGGTGAAGGTATTTGTATCTTATAGAAATATTTAATTTAGATGGATTTATGTTCCTTGAAAGGTTGTTTGCCGAAACATCATAAATCTCTAATGGCACTTCAGGAGATCCATTGAACTGTGAGAAGTAATGTTTTTAATTAACTAATTGATACCAAAATGTTTTAGAAAATACTTTCAGTTGAACTTAGTGGATTAGAACCTTGGTGGGTAACGAGAATAATAACACTTTGAGAAAAAATATTGATGTATAAGGTATTTCATTGCATGTGTATTTATGAGATCATGTATCAATTAATTAATATGTTGTTTCCTTTTTGACAACACTACACATTTTCTTTTGTAGTTTGTGATATTTGTTTTTTTGTAAAGCATATGGTTCTATTGTCTAGCTAAAGCAATTTTTTTTTATGGTAACGGCTTGTTGCTCTTCTCATTTCTTTGTAACAACATTATTTACAAGTGAAGAAAAGAGGACTGCCAGAGTGACAATCCAGAAAAAAGGAACTGAAAGAAGCTATACAATAGCAAAAAAATAGAAAAAGCTATGTAAGACTTTGTACATCCCCCAAACAAGAGAGGACCAAATCCTCTCCGCAGACCTGCTGTAATTATAAAAAACCCTGCAATTCCTTTCTTTCCATAAATGAAATAGAACAACACTTGTTGTAATCTTCTTCACTCCTTGCATATGCAGAACGTCTTCAAGATTGGACAGACAACAACCATGATTGACAAGGAAAAAGGACTAGACTTGAGTAGCAAACTTGCAATTAAACAACAGATGGTATGAGTCGTCTTCAGCAGAACAACATAAATAACATCTCGATGCTAAATAGAAACCAAACCTCTTCATGAGCAAGGTTGTAGGAAGTCTACCAAGCAGGCACTTCCATAAGAAAGCTGACCAATTTTTGGGTATGTCTTTACCCCAGACCTAGCTGGCCCAGCCAACTTGAGGATTAGACTTCCTAACCACATTCCAACCATCTTTCAGGAGAAAATTAGTATTACCCCTATAGGAAATGTAATCCCTGGCATTGGCGTGAATATTAACATCATCTACCTTATCTTCCAGAACTGAACACCCTCTAATCTTGGGTACATTCCATTTTCCCTCCAAGATACATACGCCAACTTTACAAAATTGTCCATGACCAAGCCTGAGAATCAAATGATTATCACACACTTCATACATGGGTTTCTTTACGGTGATCCAAGGGTCTCTCCAAAAAAGAAAGGTATCACCACTACCAACATGAAAATCGACATGAAGCTTCAAAAGATTTCTGAACTTAAGCAACCTCCTCCAAAGACATGAAGAGCTGGGTTTGCCCTCCACAGCCCAAACAGAATCAGAACGAATGTACCTTTCATGGACCCATTTCACCCATAAGGACTCCTTTTTACTAGTCACATCCCAAAGGTTATTTAACATACTTGCCTTGGACCAGTCCTCCACATACCGGATTCCCAAACCCCCCTCCTTCTTAGGTTTATAGATGGAATCCCAAGAGATGGTATGGATATGCCTATGTCCCTCAACATCATTCCAAATAAAATCATGCATCAACTTCTCTATATCCTAGATGACCCCTTTGGGTAAAGGGAAAGCAGCACTCCAGAATAAATGGTAGGAAGATAAAGTTGAGATGACTAACTCAGTTCTACTAGCAAGGGACAACAACTTGCTTTTCCAGAAATCCAGCCTTTTTTTCATTTTGTCCAAGATAGGGGCACACATTGCCCTGGTAAGCCTACCAGTAAAAAGAGGAAGCCCAAGGTAACGAACAGGTAGAGACACAATACCAATATTAAAGATCTTGCTAATAGCATCACTCTTCATCGTTCCTTTACTGAAAAATAGTTGGCTTTTGAGATTATTCAGCTTCAAACCAGAAACATACTCAAAGTCCTTCAGAATCTCCATAATGATAGAAGAATTATTTTTGGAGGCTTTAGAAAAGATCAGTAAATCATTAGCGAAGATGATGTGGGAAACACCAAAATTAGAAGAAGCCTTAATATCAGCCAAATTTTTATTTCTCACAGCATTATCAAACATCACAGACATCCCTTGCATAGCAATAATAAACAGATAAGGAGCTAGGGGATCTCCTTGTGTAACGATCCCGCCTCCCAGTAACCCCCAATTAAGGGAGACCCAAAGGTCAGAGCCGTTATCTAATTAACAGGATCAAAGGTTCGACAAATAATCAGTAATAATTAATAAACCTTACCAACTAAACTGAAAACTGGTATAAAATAAAACTGTTCTTACCTTGGAAAAACTGGGATTTCTAAACTTCTATCCATGAAGATGTTACTCTAACTAATCCTCCTGTGTATGTTACTTCTCATTTAATTCCACATATGCCACTTTACTGTTTGTTCTTTTCATTTGTACCTAAAACGCCGACAAACAAAACGTCGGTCAGTATATCAAAATATACTGGTATGTGGGGACAACCAAAACTTTGCACATATGGTTAACAATTTAATAATCACAAGCAAATTATTTAACAATCCAGTTTACACTTTTCGATATGACATTCTCCACCGCTTTTGCCCTAACCCTGGCATACCCACCTTAGGGTGCCCTTTTTGCCAATGACTTAAGGCCACCTTCTCAATCCCGAGCTTGGTGCCTGGGGGTCACCACTCATGGTGCCCACTAGTCATGCAATATCATAGGCCACCTTCTTGGTGCCTGGGGTCACCACTCAAGGTGTCCATTGGTCTACCCATCTAGGCCTGACCTTTGGCATCATCCATCAGGGTGGCATGTAGGTGCGAGAATCCATAATTCTATTATTAATGTGATAATCATAGTGACTTTATAATTTGCAAATATGAATCATCCAACCAGTTTAATTGCAATCAATGCGATTAACCATCCGACAAACATGCGGGAAACTAATGCGGTTATTCATAAGCGTAACCACATACCTTATCCAGAGCAACTTGTTGTCCAAGCAATAATGATAAAGAATAAGCAACAAGCAATCAACAAGTATCCTGAAGTAAACATACCAATTTCCTTTTATTAATATTTATCCAACATCCTCATATTCCTTAGGATTTCTATTCCAATTTTAGGGTTTCGTTGGAAATTAGGGTTTCACTTCATCTTTTACTATTTTAAACCCTAATTTAACGCAATTGATTACAAACCCTAATTATCTCAACATCTAATCCTCAATTATATGGATATTAGAAATACGAAAATCCATTCTCTAATTCTCTTTAAACTTGCCTTTTAAACTATTGGCCACGAATATATATGTATATCTCCTTTAGGGAAATACTCCCTTTTATCAAAATTACATAATTGATGGATTGTGTATTCCCATTATTTCTTTATTTTGTAATTACATATTTTCTCTTTCTTCTCCCTTATTGGGGCTCCTTAGCACCCAAGAAAACTTTAAGAATTCGAAATTCCTTTTAAAGGAATACTTATTATCCTTAAATGCATCAATATGCATTATTCTCATTATCTTACTTGTTTCTTTTTAAAACAATTCCTTTTTGAGGATTTCTCTCTTAATTCTCTTTTATTTTCCTCATCAGCATTCCTTTTATCATTAGGAATCCTTTGGATACGAAATCCCACTAAGTATTACCCAATTATACCTCTTTTCGCATATTTTCCACATTTCATCAATGTTTTCAATTTCCTTATTAACAAGGAAATACTTAATTGATATTTTCTTTTCTTATTGTTTTCTTTTTGCAACTTTGGACTCCTTGGAACCCAAGGAATCTAAGAGGCACGAAATCCTCTTTAGATTTTCCTTCTAGAGGTTTCCACACCTTTCTTATCTCAAATACTCCGTTATTCATTAATTAATTGAATATCCTTGTTATTGGGCCCAATAGCCAATAAAGCCCACAAATCAAACAACAAGGCTATTGTAAAAGAAATCCATGCATTCATCCATTATTTGTTCATTTATCTTTATGAGAAATTAAATTCCTCAACAAATGAACCCAAAATTTGGGGTTGTAACATCCTTCCCCTCTTATGAGAATTTTGCCCTCAAAATTCCATCAAGCAAGCAAACAAACAGGATAAGCCTTTTATATGTCCATCATGGCTCCCATGTGGCTTCACCCTTTCCATGGTGTTTCCCAAGAACCTTCATTATCTCATATGCTTCCATCTGAGTTCTTTCTTACCTTGGTATATCGTACCCTCATAGGTGACTCAGGATATTTCAGTTTCTCAAAAGCTGGATAGGTTCAGGGCTCAACACATGGCTTGGGTACCTCACATAGTGCTCTAGATCAGACTCATGGAACACATTACACATCATGTTATCCTGTGGGGCAAAGCTAAACACAACCATCTCCACCAATCCATCTCAAATGGACCCATTTATCGGGGACTCAGCTTTATTATCTGTAGCTTAGAGGGGTCGGATTTTCACATCACATATCCTCCCACAGTGAACTGCATGTCAGTCTGCTTTGTATTAGCTCATGACGCATGTCACCCTTGGCTCTCTCTCTCAGCCATTACACGATCAAGCGACTTCATCTGCACACACTGTGGTTCTTTTATTACCTTCACGAGGCCTCTATTACCAACATCATTATAATGAAGTGGTGACCGACACACCCTCCTTATATGGCTTCTTACATCCCGATAAAGGCTATGGTGGTTATCATCACATCTCAAGAACTGTCTCTATGTATCACCCTGAACGAGCACACTTGCTCTCATCAGACCCTCTCGTCTGGACCATACTATCCATTAGTATGGGGTGATAAACTGTACAACCACTGAGCTCTTCATGTATCTACTTCCACCTTATGGAAGTGAACCCTTAGGTCACATCAAGAACCTTTGAATTCACATCATGGTGTAGTTGAACCATCTCATCTCATATGCAGTCCAACCAGATCTGTCCCTTGACAGAACTCTTCCTTTCTTATGTCATCTAGGTAAGGCGATCTACCATAACCCATACTTTATCTTGACCTTCATGGTCTAAGAGAGACTCACAACATCCATAGTGATGTACTCCCATTCCCTCTGGGGAACTTTTTATACTATATATCCATGCACTGGGTTAATGGTGTTCGTCCTTCACCTCTTGCATGGCCACATGCTACATGCAACATTGTTTTATGCATCTAAAATGCTACCATCACTTACTATCTTTGTAGTACCAAGGTATATTATGTCCTCATGTATTGTTATGATTCCTCAAGCTTGATGCCTCGGAAACCCTAAACCACGTTAATCAGGGTTTCATCACTTTCTTTTCCAAAGAAGTGAATTTGAGGTTCTAACACCATCCTTTTACTACATTAAGGACTAACTGGCTAACTAAACAACCATTAACTTGTTCAACCTATCTCATTACATCTGAGTGTTTGCCAAAACACATCTTCTCTCAAAACGTAGGGTTAGCCTACCAACTCCCTTCTAGCCAATCTAGGCAGCTCTATTTCCACCAGAGCATCCATTACCACTTCACGTCCTTCGATATTAAGCAACGTTGAAGACATACTCTTCCATGTATTCTACTTATCATCTCATCTCAAACTCTAAGTTTGTCTTCATCAAGAAACTCTAAGCTCATACTCACTGTGATCGAACTCGACCTTGGTTAATCTGCAAATTCCTCATAGCTCTTGATAAAATATCCTCAAAAGCTGGCTACACTACCTCTGTTAGTGTTTGCGAACCATCCATGTATCATTCCTTCCACCTCTCTATCATTATTCCTTATAGCAACGTTCGAACTAACAACATCCTTGTCCTTGGTGTATGGCATGCATACTGTCCTATCTCTCACTCTCATAACAAGAAGAAATAAGCATTTGGCGGCCGTCCAAATACAGAGTTCTTCTTATTCCAAGAGTAGGGATGGTACATCCCACCTCGCCAGTACACCTTCAAGTCTCCGTTGAAACCTGCAACTCATGTCTCTATATTGCAATCATCATTATATCAAAGTTACTTTCATGGAAAACTGGCCTCGAACCTACTTGGGTTTACACACCATCCTTGGTCATATCCTCTAGGTCTATAGGGTACCGAAACTTTTGGGGTCATCCCTCTTCCCATATGCACCAGAGAGTGCCCTACTCACTTGCCATTTGAGTCACATGAGTTAATGAAGGTGATCAATCTCCTAACCCATGGCCCTCAGACAATGATAGCTGTTACCTCCCGACCCTATGGTCATGTGCAACTAGGGAATTAGGCAACTCCGTCTTTCATCGGTCTTATCCCTACCTGACCCTAGGATATACTTGGGATTTTCTTATAGTACAGGTCTGACTTAGAACCTTAACCAAGCCTTCATCATCTCTTTCTGCATTCATGACTGACTTTCATCCCTTCACAGGGGTCATGGCAACCTGCCTACCTTGGTCAGGCCCCGTACCGGTTACTCCCATGGTAACACGTCCACGCACTTAGAGATGGTTATCTATGGGCCTATAGGTTCATTTTCATACCATGTACTCTTCACTTAGCTTCTCAAGGTCCTATGAGACCTCTTTAGGTCACCTCAAAACCGACAGAACTGGTACGCACCCTACCAAAGGGTCCTCTCCCAGGATGGGAGGAAACTACAACCCGTGACAGCAAGGTCACAACCATCCTTAGGGTTTACATCCATAAGAGCATGTTTAAACCAACAACTACTAAGGTACAAGCGTACCTACAAACCATGCTAAGTCACACTCGTTCTCTTTCCTCATCATCATATCAACTTATCCGTGAGGGGTTCATCAAACATACCCTTACCTGAAGGGGTTTCCTTTGCCTCTACACATTATGAGTACCATGCTCAAAACTATAGAGACTCAAACCTCATTATGAGCATCGGATACACAGCTTCCCCTCTTAGGCCTAGGAACCCTATGTTCACTTTTAGGTATCCAACTGCATGCTCAAACTCTTAACCAGGAATCCAACCTGTCCAAGATATGTCATGTACTCCCATGATCTTTCTACTCACGCAACACTTCAGAGTTGAGTCCTCATCAAGGACAACCATCTAGGTATGAAGCCTCACAACTGGTGCCTTAACCTCCTCAGGGTCTAAAGCACTTTCTATCACATCTAGTAGGTAATCACCTATACCTTAGGTACCAGAAGCACCATCCTCCCTCTAGGGTTTGGTTACTCTCAAGCTTAACCAAGACATCATCAACCTCTAGGGATCAGGCATGAGGCGACCATTATCATCCACTTAGGTCGCATCCTTCTTGACTCCCACTGTTTCTCGGGGTTTTAGGCTTCCAACTTTCTTGGCCGAGGTCTTCTCCCTTTCTCTAGAACTAATCCTACAACCAACCTCTCTATAAGAGGTCCTGTCTTTATGAAGGATCAAGCTCCTAAGCATGCCCCTACCCGAGTGAAGCCTATACTCGAACTTATGTTTACTCAAGGTTATCCATAACCCCTTATGCTTATCTCATAAGCCATCCATCATGATCCCTTGACTAGGGTTTCATCAAGCTATACCCTACTTGCCTATGCCCATAGGGTAACTATAGGTTCTCCTCTAACCTCATCGATGAAGGAGCTATCCTTCACTCTAACATGCATGACCCTTTCCAGGGTTGGGTTGCCATAGGTACTTGATCATTTAACCTCTTATGGCATTCCAAAGGCATGTCCAACCAAACACTCGGTCAACCATGACATCTAACTCATCTTGTCATCTTTCTTTCTAATCTTCACTTAGGGTTAGGGTCAACATCGTCCTCAAAGGATGTGTTAGGCTTCTACTTTTAATGGGGGTCTCTACCTCCAAGCTTAACTCTCTCTACTTATCCTCCTACCAAGGAGGTCTATTCTCAGATCTCTCCTGAGGACAATGACAACTCATGTCATACGACCTAAGCATGTATCTATTCCTTTACGCTTATTCTATTAAGCTTATGTCCATGACATCTTATTTACATGCTTTTTATTAATTTGATGGAGGATTCCTTAATCCTTATCAACCTTACCCATACCTCAAGAGGGTGAGGGAAAGAGAGAAAACCCTAATCCTTAAAGTCCTTAATAGAATTTGAGTTGAGAAGGGATGAACAAGATGAGAGAGTCCTAAAAGGTATCTTATTTCAATTAATACCCTAAGACTTTGGCCAGGCAGTCACACGGATCTGGGAGTCCTCGTATTCCGACTAGCGGTGCGGAGGAAAATCTTGCCAGCCCCCGGTCGTGATCCTTTTCTAGACACCTCTGTCTTTTGGGTAATCCTCTAATAACTCCCTTGGGTTCTACGGAATTTGTAAAATTTAATAATTATTAAAGATTAAATGAGGAACCTATGCTCTGATACCAATTTTAACGATCCCGCCTCCCAGTAACCCCCAATTAAGGGAGACCCAAAGGTCAGAGCCGTTATCTAATTAACAGGATCAAAGGTTCGACAAATAATCAGTAATAATTAATAAACTTTACCAACTAAACTGAAAACTGGTATAAAATAAAACTTTTCTTACCTTGGAAAAACTGGGATTTCTAAACTTCTATCCATGAAGATGTTACTCTAACTAATCCTCCTGTGTATGTTACTTCTCATTTAATTCCACATATGCCACTTTACTGTTTGTTCTTTTCATTTGTACCTAAAACGCCGACAAACAAAACGTCGGTCAGTATATCAAAATATACTGGTATGTGGGGACAACCAAAACTTTGCACATATGGTTAACAATTTAATAATCACAAGCAAATTATTTAACAATCCAGTTTACACTTTTCGATATGACATTCTCCACCGCTTTTGCCCTAACCCTGGCATACCCACCTTAGGGTGCCCTTTTTGCCAATGACTTAAGGCCACCTTCTCAATCCTGAGCTTGGTGCCTGGGGGTCACCACTCATGGTGCCCACTAGTCATGCAATATCATAGGCCACCTTCTTGGTGCCTGGGGTCACCACTCAAGGTGTCCATTGGTCTACCCATCTAGGCCTGACCTTTGGCATCATCCATCAGGGTGGCATGTAGGTGCGAGAATCCATAATTCTATTATTAATGTGATAATCATAGTGACTTTATAATTTGCAAATATGAATCATCCAACCAGTTTAATTGCAATCAATGCGATTAACCATCCGACAAACATGCGGGAAACTAATGCGGTTATTCATAAGTGTAACCACATACCTTATCCAGAGCAACTTGTTGTCCAAGCAATAATGATAAAGAATAAGCAACAAGCAATCAACAAGTATCCTGAAATAAACATACCAATTTCCTTTTATTAATATTTATCCAACATCCTCATATTCCTTAGGATTTCTATTCCAATTTTAGGGTTTCGTTGGAAATTAGGGTTTCACTTCATCTTTTACTATTTTAAACCCTAATTTAACGCAATTGATTACAAACCCTAATTATCTCAACATCTAATCCTCAATTATATGGATATTAGAAATACGAAAATCCATTCTCTAATTCTCTTTAAACTTGCCTTTTAAACTATTGGCCACGAATATATATGTATATCTCCTTTAGGGAAATACTCCCTTTTATCAAAATTACATAATTGATGGATTGTGTATTCCCATTATTTCTTTATTTTGTAATTACATATTTTCTCTTTCTTCTCCCTTATTGGGGCTCCTTAGCACCCAAGAAAACTTTAAGAATTCGAAATTCCTTTTAAAGGAATACTTATTATCCTTAAATGCATCAATATGCATTATTCTCATTATCTTACTTGTTTCTTTTTAAAACAATTCCTTTTTGAGGATTTCTCTCTTAATTCTCTTTTATTTTCCTCATCAGCATTCCTTTTATCATTAGGAATCCTTTGGATACGAAATCCCACTAAGTATTACCCAATTATACCTCTTTTCGCATATTTTCCACATTTCATCAATGTTTTCAATTTCCTTATTAACAAGGAAATACTTAATTGATATTTTCTTTTCTTATTGTTTTCTTTTTGCAACTTTGGACTCCTTGGAACCCAAGGAATCTAAGAGGCACGAAATCCTCTTTAGATTTTCCTTCTAGAGGTTTCCACACCTTTCTTATCTCAAATACTCAGTTATTCATTAATTAATTGAATATCCTTGTTATTGGGCCCAATAGCCAATAAAGCCCACAAATCAAACAACAAGGCTATTGTAAAAGAAATCCATGCATTCATCCATTATTTGTTCATTTATCTTTATGAGAAATTAAATTCCTCAACAAATGAACCCAAAATTTGGGGTTGTAACACCTTGTCTAACCCCATTCCTTGCTGTGAAAGAAGAAGAAGGACTGCCATTAATAAGGACTTGGAAAGAAGTAGTTTGAAAGCAAACATCGATCCAGTTCAACCAACATATAGGAAAGCCCATTTTCTCCATAATGAATATGATGTAATCCCTTCGTATAGTATCATAAGCCTTCGAGAGATCAACTTTAACACAGAAATTGCTCGAGCCAGTGGAGGCAAAGGAACTCAGCATATCGTTTGCAAGCAAGATCGCATCTCCAATAGATCTGCCTTTAATGAAAGCCAATTGATTCTTATCAATGATCTCTGGGAGAACAGATCTCAATCTATTCGCCATAACTTTAGTAATAATTTTGAAATCCACATTGCATAGGGATATAGGTCAAAAATCCTTAAGGCGGTTAGCTCCAGCAGATTTAGGGATGAGTGTAATAAAAGATTTATTACATTCTCTAAGCATCTTTCCAGATTTGAAAAAATTAAGAACAACAACCACCACATCATCAACAATAACATCCCAACAAGTTTGGAAAAAGAAACCATTATACCCATCAGGCCCGGGAGCTTTATCCCCATTAAGCTTCCTAACCACATCATCCACTTCTTCTCTAGTGTCACTGTTGCAAAGAGAATCATAATGCTCCTTAGAAATGAAAGGAAGGGACCAAGACTCATTCTAAAAGACAGTCCCACAAGGAGTAGAATTGAAAATCCTGATATAGTAATCAATAATATGATTACAAATCTCTTCCCTCTCCTTGATAATTTTATCATTATCATACAAAACATGAATGCTATTATGAATCCACCTGGACTTAAGAGAAGCATAGAAGAACACAGAATTCTTATTGCCTTCCTTCAACCAGAGAACTCTCAATTTCTGCCTCAAAAAACTTTCTTCATCTTTAATAGCCTTCGCAGCTTTCCCCCTAATATCAGCAAGCTCCAAGTGCAACGTTTGGTTACTAGGATCAGCATCAACACATTTCATAGCCTCAATAGCTTTAGCTTCCAAATCCCTAGCGACATCAGAGAAATTGCCCACAACTTTCTTGTTCCAATTAAGAAGATGGCTTGTTAAATGATCAAGCTTCCTGTACAGTTTAAGCATCGGAGCACCTTTAGGGTGGAAGTTCAACCAGAAATTTTTAACAACATCTTTGAAGTCAGGATAACTAGCCCAGGCATTGATAAACCTGAAAGGGGCCTTCCTTCTCTTAGTTTGATTGAGGTGTATGATCTGCATAAAGTGATCACTAACAAAAATAGGGATGACCTCTCCCCAAAGAGAAGGAAACATCGACAAAAAAGAAACATTACACATGCATCTATCAATCTTCGAAAGGGTGCTCATTCCTTTCTTACTCCTACTGTCCCAGGTAAAAAAATTCCCCTTAAGAACAACCTCCATAAGACCCGTAATTGCAAGAGAAGATTGAAGTCAGCCATACTTTTATTAGACGGAGGACATTTTCCCATCTTCTCATGGTTAAAACGAACCACATTAAAATCTCCAATAGTACACCAAGAGAAAATTTGTTTGGAGTAAGCTGAATGTTCTTTGAAGTGGACGCCGGTTTTTCCATGACACGGGGTGGGGATTTCGACTTCTGCCTCTATTGTTCCCATTCCGGCGATTGCACAGGAGTAGTAATTGGGGCAGGATCTTTAGACGGCTGCTTCTCTTGTAACAGATTCAGCTTAATCTGAGTAGCACTCACTATATCCACAAACTCATCATAAATTGGATCAAGCATTTCTTCAAACGGCTGCTCAATGACTGATACATCTTCACTGGCATCACAGAAGACCTCCAGCTCCTCGCCTATCTTATCATTGACTTGTTTAGGAACCCAAACTGATTTGCTTCTCAGCTTTGTCTCCATCACGTTCTTTTGGGGTAAATACATATCACATGGAACAGGGTCGTGCCCAAAATTCCCACAAGAGGCACATTTCTCTGGTTCCCACTCATACTCAAAGGGAATGATGTCTAAGTGGCCATCTGCACAATGAATCTCCAGAGTTTTTGGAAAGTTGAAGTCTACTGAAATTAGAACCTGCAACCTCGCATATTCCAATCTCACAAAATCTGCAGTAAGCTTGTCAACTCTTAGTGGCTTGCCAAGAACAGACCCGATGTAATTAAACATCTCTTCATCCCATAGCTCTAACGGTAGGTCATGGATCTTCAGCCATATAGGGATTTCAGTCATCTTAAGCTTCTCCAACGGATCACCTCTCTCTCACTTCTTGATAACCAAAGGTTTTCCAGCTACAAACCAGGGGCCACCTTCAACTTCTGTGCTTAAATCCTCCTCATTCAAGAACAGAACAACGAAGAATCCTTTGCCTCTTGTTTTAACGTCTATCGAGCCCTTGACATCCCAAATATGAGCAAAATGTCGCACTAATACAGACCAGTTTGGATTGAGGCCGACAACGTACCCAGCCACCGCCAAGTTCCACTTCTTGATATTTCGTTCAACTATATGCTTGGGGTAGATGAGCTTGCCGTCAACTAGGTTCACATTCAGCTTCGATAGCTTGCCAACAACATTCAGCTTCTTAGAGGAAACCAGATCTACCCAAGATTTGGGCACCGGCGCAACCTGGAACTTCATCACTACAGGTGCATTCCTCTTTGGCCAAATCTCTGCAAACTTGACTAGCCCCGCTGTACCTTTGCGACTCCCTTCTCCTTCAACTGGCCTTGGATTCACAGACAATCGAGCAGTCGATGCAATCCTCTCCCCAGTCACCTGAGCATTCACCTTCTCTGTCACCAAAGCGAGAGTCTCAGCCGCGACCCGATCTGAGGAAGTGCTTCCTTGCGTGAACGAATTGCCTGGGTCCCTGGGCCTCTCCGCGTTGATTCGCACCACCATGCCCTAAAGCAATTTTTCATTTTAGAAAAAATAAATGGTTGTTTGTATCTACATTTGGTGGTTTTTGTATCCCAATGAAAACCGATTTAAATCATAGAAGATAGATATTGACACAAAGGAAAATACATGGAACATCATTATGTAAAATATATTTCCATAAAACTAGAGTGGGAAGTTTGAGATGAACTTTGGTGTGTAAAGCTTAACAACCACGCTCGATTATGTATGCGTTTGTGACAAACTTTTCTCTTATAAGTAGGATGCTTTGTAGATCTTCCGATTTAAGAATTGCGAGTTCAATCTAAAATACGATAATAGATGTTTTTTTCCCTCATAAAATTGATTGGAATACATCTTTAAGAAGAACTTCTTCACTTTATGAGTATGATATTTAATAATTTTCTATGATCACTAATTGAAATATATTTACGATTTTACATTTGTAGACTGATTTATCTTGTCCCTGTGTTTTAGGCATATGCAAGGGTCATTCTAACCATTATATAATACTAATTTTGAATTGTTAACATAACATATAGTTAGTGTATTGTAAGAAGTGTTACTTTGATACATGCAAGGTGTTGATTTCTTGCAATATTTAGGCATATAGGAGACCCACTAAATGACATCATAAACAATGTAGAAGGGTAGACTAAATTGTTTGTTTCATTACTAACAAATGTCGAGCTCTACAAAATGAATCTTAAAGTAATAGGAACTGATTAAGAAAACTTCTAAATTTAGGATTGAAAATCCCTTGTAGCCTACTAATTATTGGTATTCATAAGAGATCATGGTCGAAATTAAATGATTGAAAATACACAAAAAGGAAAAATAAGGAGCAATCAGTTTTGCCTTTTGGGAAACTTAAATACTCAAAACACACAGAGGGAAGGAAAGACTATTTTATTTATATGTTTTCATTCCTTTATTTTTTTATTACCCAAATTTGGTGTATACCTCCCTCTTACCCACACCCATCAATAGGAAAAGTTTAGAAAGATTATTTCAAATATAAATGCTTCAAATAAATTGTGCAAATTGTGTCCCTAGTTTCCATGTTAGTCATTTAGCTTGAATAAAAGGCATATATCTAATTGGGAAACTACTTCCCTCCATGACCCCATAAGCCAAAATTCGAGATTATGTCTTGTTTCCCACTCCAAATGTCATTTTTCCTTATCCTTTATTTCTTTTAAATAACATACAAGAACAATAGAGAGAAAAGGGAAGGGAAACTAATGTATATCGATTTGAATTGATAATAACTCATAATGCACATAAGAAAAAGGGAAAATTATGTTTTGATCCTTATTCTATTCTTATTACTCCATTATCCTTCAAGAAACTCCATTTATGTCACTTTTGCATTGAGGCCCTTAAAGTATTTTATTTTAGGAAAAAAACCACATTCTCAAGTTAAAATTACTCTAGGAAAGTTGGGATGTTACAATTCTACCCACCTTCTATAAATTTCGTCCTCGAAATTTAAGCTACCCACCATAGAATTTTCCATGTCTTTAATGCAAAACTTCAACATACTAATATTATTATGTGAATTCATAGTTTTAAACATAAACATGCAACAAAAGTTTCGAAAGGAAAATGGTTCTATGCTACTAAACTCTACTCAACTTTATCATCTTCACTCTCTTCTACCATAGCAAAGATTCTTGCTTGTCTCCTTTCGGGTTGGTTTGGATTGGGATCCTGTCTTGTATCTCTCCTTGATTTGAATGTGGGACATTCAAACTTCTTGTGACTCAGATCTCCACAATGGTAGCAAACTCTGGTGCTGAATCTACATACTCCACTGTGCTGTGTATTACATGTAGGGCAAGGCTTCTTACCATCTAGATCCTGTACAACTTTCCTCTTCTTATCGTGATGGCCTTTGTACTCACTTTTGTTTCCTGAGGCCCCCAATTTTTCCAGTTTCGTCCCGGGTGGTCTTCTAACTCAAGAGCAGACTCAAGTGCCTCTTGCACTATCATGATTCCACGTCTAATAAGAGCATAGCTTAAATCAGGTTTCAGACCACACATGAACTTCTTCGCCAGATGCATCTCATCTAAGCCATGTCTGTACTTCTGCAACATACAAAACTTCATTACATATTGGCTGACAATTGAGTCATTCTGTCTCAGGCACTTGAACTCCAAATCCTTCTTCTCGATCATGGCTTCGGAGATGTAATGGTTCTGGAAGGAAATGGTGAAATCCTCCCAAGATAATGGCTCAACATTAGCTCCTTGAGCATTGGTGAAGTTCTCCCACCAAGTGCGGGCTGCATTCTTCAACATGTGTGTCCCAAAGCAAACTTTGGAATGTTCAGGACATCCCAGATCACAGAAATAGTACTCGACATTGAGAAACCACTCTTCAGCCCGACTCAATGTATCGGCCTCAGCTTCGCCAAAGAAGGTATCCGACTTGATCTTTAGAAAGTCTACCAGGGTTAACTCCTGGTTTCGCTGCTGGTGTGGTCTTCCATGCTGACCGATGAGGGCATCTGTAAGGGCCTTGATGAGTACTTCTAGAGGTGCATTTGGGTTAGTACCGGGGTTAGCCCCTCTAGAAGCACTATGATCACTCCCCTCATTGGAAGAGCCTTCCTCTCCATCTATGTGCTCCTTGCCTTTATCGAATTTCCTCTTGGGAGCCATCTAAAAAGGGAACATGACTACATGAGATTTTTGAGAAAATCCTGATGGCCAACTATATGTTTAGCTCTGATACCATATTGTAACACCCCAATTTCACAAACTGAGCGGAAGCATAAATCTCATTGGGATGACACAAGGATGATTATCATTGCATAAAAGTAGAGTTCAAATATAAACCCACACATGATAAAATGATAGTTCTCATACTCATGTCCTCAACGTAACACATACATGAACATGTTCCAACTGAAACATCATACACTATCTCATAAACATGAAACGAAAACTAAACTAAATTAGGTATAGCTGGCACCCCACCAGGTTTTTGTCTTATAGAATTATCCTCAGGACGTAAGCTCCTTAATCCTCCTTTCCTGCGGACATCACATCCCCAGCCATGCAAAGTAGAATGGAAAATACGTTAGAGTAACTGGCATAGAGTAACATGATATGAACTAAAAATAAGCTATACTTTTGAGAAGACTTTAATTGAACATCTTAGACATTAAATACTCTTCATATCATTTTCCTTTAACTACATTACTATATTGTCTTTCTTCCATAACCGTGCTCTCATGAGCTTATATATATAGCATTACTCTCAATAGCTTGAACCTATAATCATTGCTCTCATGAGCTTAATAAGAAGCACTACGCTCAGGATCTTGATAACACATACACCAACATGCTTATTGCTCTCAAGCGCTTGTTACATAACATGGCTCTCAAGAGCTTGATCTGTGATATTGTTCTCGGGAGCTTGATGGATAACATAAATTACTTATCTTGTACCTAATATTGCTCTTGAACATGATAACTTGAAACATTAAATCTTACTTAAGGAAGGTGTATATATCATTATCATGAGCATATATGAGAACGTTATTGAAAACTAACATCTGATTCATAACCAATTTCATTGCTAAGGATCATTAAGATATATACTTGATATCATTGTAATTGAATTTCATATATAAGCAAATATAAACCCCTTGACCCATACTTGTTAACTCCGAGTGCATGAATCCACTTACTTAAGATTGATGTAACTCCTACTGACTCTCTCGAGGTCGATGAATTCCTAGATCTCCTGAAATTAACACACTTTACATCAATTATCATCTTAATTGGAAACTAAACCCTTGTCTTAAATCTGATATTTCGTGCAAACCAACCCAAAACATGTCTCAAAACCCTGACCGTTGGCTAGATCTAAAAAAAAGAGTAAAATTCATATATAACTTGTCCATATAGGATCTACCAATCAAAAGCTATGGATTTTCAAGTATCAGCCAATCAGAACGCTAAAATAATCCACGTGAGAAAATGCAGACCAAAAACTCATGTGCTTAGATGATGAGTTGGGGCAATCAAAAGTCTCCTTTCTTCCATGTGGGTCTGGGACCCATGCCTATCTGGGCCAACCAGGGCCAGCCGTGTGCGCAAGGGACCTCGTTTGCTCATCCTGATAGAAACGAGAAGCAGGAGCTCGATGGCGGAAGTTAGAATCGTGAAATCACCACCTCAAATCCGGATAGCAGGAGACCAACTTGGACAAGGAATCATGAATGAGTTCCTCGATACCCTGTGGTCTCAAAGACCAACACCTCCAGTGCCATCATGCCCAGAGCAGCGAGCTACCACTACCGGTGTGAGGGCAGGTGGAAACAGCCATGGGAAAGAAAGACTCGGAGCGCTGAGATCATCACCCAGGCTATTCGGTTCTTCAGCGCCTACACAAAACTAGATCAAAACCAATAAGACAAGACCTGGGGGGGACTTACAGTGCCAAACCTGTAGCCAGCAACCTCGATCACAAAAACAGAGCATCAAAGCTCGCTTCAAAGCCACCAGGAAACAAGGCGTAAAAGAGTCAACCAAAATGGGATGATGACTTAGGGAGGAAGGCGAAGCCAGAGCCATAGATTCTGTGTCTAAAAGGGCTCTAAGGGGCCATAGCGGTGAGTGTCAGCGTGGTGCTCCAACCTGGTCTATAGGACTGGCAGTTGGGGAAAGCTCGACAAAAATAGGTTATGTGGAAAAGTCTACTAGGGGTCAAGGAAGCTCACCGAGGTTGCAATCGAACGGTGGTGGCTGGAGTGGTCAGGGTGAGGTCAGGGTCACTGGAGAAGGAGTTTGAGCAGTTCAGGGAGAGTCAAGACTCTTGGGGCCAAATTGGCAGTGGAGGAGGAAAAGAGAGAGTCCGACAATGCTCTTGTGTAGGTTAAATAGAAAAGAGGGAGACTACCTGAGCCTCTGCAACTTTGTGGTGGCGAGGGGAAACCTGCCCTTTTGGGCGTTCCCTCATTAGGGCACGAAACCCTAAGAACTAGGGATCGATCGATTCGGAAGGCTCCACGAACTCAACAGAGAAAAGATCGTGTGATTTGGTGTAGTAACGAGGGATATCTGAGCAAGGATAACGCAAACACTGTTTACATTGTTTCCTTTCCCATCGCAAGGTAGGAGACAGAGGACCGTCGTTGGATCGGGGAAACATTAAATAGAGGCCGTCCGATCAGGCACATAGAAGGAAAATAAATCAAAAGAGGGAGTGACAGGGATATAACTCCAGACTATAGACTAAATCGGTGTAATTAATGTATAAATGACTAAAGTGTTGTAAATTTATTTCCTTTTCTTTTCCTTTCAAATTGGATGACAAAATAAACTCCCAATACCACTCAAGTTGGCAAGTAGGCTAATAAGGACCCAAAGAATCTGATTTTGTAATCAGTTTTGCCTTTTGGGAAACTTAAATACTGAAAATACACAAAGGGAAGGAAAGACTATTTTCTTTATATCTTTTCATTCCTTTATTATTTATTACCCAAATTTGGTGTATACCTCCCACTTACCCCATCAGTAGGAAAAGTCTAGAAGGATTATTTCAAACATAAATGCTTCTAATAAATTGTACAAATTGTGTCCCTAGTTTCCATGTTCGTCATTTAGCTTAAATAAAAGCATATATCTAATTGGGAAACTACTTCCCTCCGTGACCCATAAGCCAAAATTCGAGATTATGTCTTGTTGCCCACTCCAAATGTCATTTTTCCTTATCCTTTATTTCTTTTGAATAACATAAAAGAACATGAGGGAGAAAAGGGAAGGGAAACTAATGTATATCGATTTCAATTGATAATAACTCATAATGCACATAAGAAAAAGGGAAAATTATGTTCTGAGCCTTATTCTATTCTTATTACTCCATTATCATTCAAGAAACTACTTTTATGTCACTTTTTCATTGAGGCCCTTAATGTATTTTATTTTATGGAAAAAACCACATTCTCAAGTTAAAATTACTCTAGGAAAGCTGGGATGTTACAATTAGGGTGATGTGGGGGCATCTAACACCTTTCTTGATCATTAGGCATATTTGAAACCCACCTCTTGGCCATGGTTCAAAAATGTTATCCACCTTTGAGTGTACTATCTTCTAGACCTTTTTGGTTTTTCTACTATTATATATTTTTAATAGTGATCCATTTTTAATCATGAAACATGATGGAGGCTATGGTTTCTAGTCTTTTATTGCTTTTTTGGGGTTTACAATAAATGTTGAGATTAGCTTTCCTACTATTTCTATTAGGGTAAACACATTGTCATTTTGGAAACCACAAAATTTCATAAAAATTTGATACATCAAGTACACATTGTATTGTAATATAGGTAGTTTATAAATTTGAACCACACCTAGATATAAATAGTGTACATTAGGAAAAAAGTGATTAACTACTTTTGGAACTAGGCTACTATATTACAACACATTAAAATCACTTAATTATGGAAACTATAAATGAAAATTTTCATAATAGGTGTGTATGTTACATAGTTCACAACAATTCTCTTCATGAGTGCTCTAGAAATAATTCTTGACTCGTTTAAATCTTGTTCTTAGATTACACTCACATTGGTACAATGTGCAATGATGGATTGTCTTATTATACCACATATGGATCGAAACATGTTACATAAAATATCTCCCCATTTTTAAAGACACCATTGCATGCATTATATGGGATTTTATTTGAAATCTAATAGTAGGTAGTTATCCCTTCAAACAATCCTCAGAAAACATCAAATTTAGAATAGCAACCTTTTCATTGTAGCTTTATACATATTTTTCCTTTGTGAATGATTACTTGATTTCTATATAGTCTCTATGTGATAGGATAGGAGATATTATTTACAAATCTAACAAATAACACCTATACTAATCCATATGGAATGAAATATCTCAAATATTTATACATATATTGTAAAAGATCTTTCTTGGGTTGGACTTATATTGATTTTATTTGTCTATGACTAGTAGGAGGAAATGACTTTCTAAATTTAACTTATCTAGAAATTGATTATAAGAAACAAGTCCATGACAAGATTAATTGAAACTTTTGAATTTGTAATTTGCACTACTTTTGGTTTTTTAAGAAAAAGTTCCATGACCAAGATAAAACATGTATCTATTAGTACACTTTGTTTCATCAATGTCCACAACCTATTTTGTAATAATATACCCTTATTTACAACAATGAATACAATATATTTGAGACTATATAGAATGGATGGAACATTTTGTGCACTTATGTCCATATAATGGAACATATGGAGCCTATGCATACTAAACTTTTTACCAAGATTAACATTGGAAACTTCTACAATTTTTTACATAAATAAATTGTTCGTAATGAAAATGTACTTTTAGAAATAATAGTTGCATTTGGCCTAAAAGTTATAATATCATTGGCATACAAGAAGGTAATTACAAATGTATTTTCAACATATCTAAAGTAAATGCATAAATCTAATTGATTAGTATTCATGACAAAAAACAAGGTAGTTTCGTCATATGTTTTTTTTCTATTATAGGTCTTTCTTATGCGATAGAAAGATTTATGAAATGTATTAACATTGATTTTTTGTCAGAGCTACAAAACCCTCAGGTTAATCCACTAAATCTCAACCCCGAGATCATTATTGGCGAAGGAATTCCCATATTCGGGTCATAATAAGCACAAGTATAAATTAAGGTGTATATTATTCTATTTTGTGGAATGGAACCAGTACTCAACCGTTTAAACTGAGTAGGGGCCTCAGACAAGGCGATTATTTGTCCTCGTATATCCTTGTACGTTGTATTGAAAGATTAAGCCAGATGATTTACAACATGGTTGAAAACGGAAGCTGGAAGCCGATTCGAATGGGAAGGAGTGGAATAGATATGTCTGATTTATGCTTTGTAGATTATCTTATACTGTTTGCGGAAGCATCATGTGCTCAGATAAAAACAATTAAACGGTTTTTTCAGCTCTTTGAAAAGTCTTCTGGACAAGACATATCAATTGCAAAAACTCAAATTTTCTTCTCAAGGAATGTCCCCAGGCTTACAAGAACTAGAATCACAAAAATATGCCAGTTCCAAGAGACTATTGATATCAGTCGTTACTTGGGGGTACCTATTATCCATTCAAAAGTCACAAGGAAGACCTATCTATGCCAACATTCTCGAGAAGATTGAAATTCGATCTAACAGATGGGCTGTGAGAACTCTATCCTTGGCTGGCAGATGCTGCTTAGCCAAGTCATCCCTGGAATCCATACCTTCCTTTGTCATGCAAACTACAATCTGCTCGTGAGCCTATGTGATCGGATAGATAGCTGTATAAGGCATTTCATCTGGGGGGGGTAACCACAAAAAGCATCCCTTATCACTTGTGGCATGGAACAAAGTAACAAGCCCCAAAATGGAGGGTGGACTGGGAATAAAGTCGATGAGGGAACGGAATATTGCCCTCATTGCTAAAAATGCATGGGATATAACCTACAATAGGCCTTCTATATGGTGTAGATATATAAAGAAGAAATATGATGCTTACAAAGATGACAAGGGACAAAATATGTCACAGTTAGCACGGGCCACATGTAAATTAAAAGAGTTTATCAGGGAAAACTCGCTTGTTATACCTGGAGACGGTACTACTATACAATTCTGGCATGATGAATGGGTGAAATCGGGTCTTAAGCTAGATGATCAGACATTGCAAGCCATCCCAGAGCAGCTGTTGGATTTGTCTGTGGCTAGCGTGAGAATAAACAATGGAACTTGGGACGAGGAGTTCCTTCGTTGTTGGCTACCTATGAGTACTATCCGGCAAATCAGAACCATTGAACCCCCCTCTGATAGAGGAGGAAGGGATATTCAGATATGGATGGCGAAAGATAATGGAGCCTTCTCTACGAGATCAGCCTACACCATATTACGAAAAGAAAGGGATATCAAAGTAGATGGAGAATGGGAGAATATTTGGACAGCAAAGGTATCTGTGAAGGTCAGGATGTTTGCTTGGTTAGCAATGCACGAAGTGCTCTTGATGAATAGCAAAAGGGTGCAACGCAAGCTAAGCACTGACAGCAGATGTGAGAGATGTCAAGAGGAGGATGAAACCTTGACACACGCCTTGAGGGACCGCCCTTACTCGAAGGAAGTATGGAGGACTACATTGGAACTACCATACAGTCACGACTTCTTTCAAGAAGCTGGAGGAAACTGGTTCAGGGAACAAGTGAAGATGACTGAATCAAGAATACAATGGTTCCTCATCACATGCTAGATACTGTGGAAAGAAAGGAATGAGCAGGTTTTCGAGCATAACACCATCCTAAAATATACCATGTGTCAACACATTGATAATGAGGTGAGAGTGAACAACACCGCCTGGATTAACAATCAAGTTGCCCATGCGGAAGAATCACCAAATGAGGCAAGATGGCTAAGGTCGGACGGGGAGTTCTTAAAGATCAATACATATGCTGCTTGGACTAAAATGAAGGCAACCATCGCTGTTGTTGTGCGAGATAAGGAAGGACTCTGGGTGGATGGGCACGTGAGGGAGGTTATAGCCAGTTCAACAGTTCATGCTGAAGCAACAACTCTAGAAATAGCTATCGAGATGACCACTGCAAACAAACTAGAGAAGGTAAATTTTGTGACAGATTGCAAGGGGTTGATTAATATGCTACAACGCCCACCTGAGGAGAACCCTAGGCTGGCGATCATCATGGACTGTATTCAAAGAAGAAGGCAGTCCAACCTGGAGTGGAGTCTGAAGTTTGAGGGTAGAAAATGCAACATAGTTGCAGATGCTCTTGCTAAATTTCACCAGAAACACAAAACATGCTACTTTGATTATAGCAGGTCGCCTGAATGTGTCTGAGCGTCCTTGGATGCAGAGAAATGTAATGGTAGTAGTACTACCAAGTTTATATCACGTTCTAATATGTATCCATGTACTCATTTTCCATATTAGCTTGCAAGAGGAGGGCAAGATGAATAAAATAGCCTCCTGGCTTCCCTAAAAAAGGTGTATATTATTCCCTTCTCATAAAACTTCTAGTCTATTTTTTTATTTAAAATTATACGTTGATTCCTCTTAATAAACCTTATGATGCTAGATTCTAGCTATAAACTAATTATCAATTTTAAATTACCGGTACAACTTTGGATGGATGCTTTTGTATCACAAGGAAAATGAATTAAATCACACAAGATGAAGTCTTACAAAACAAAACTTAGATGTGACACATTTTTTTATAGATTGTTTGATAAGGTTCGGCCTGGGAAGATTGCGATAAATTTGATTGCATAAAGTTTGACTATCATATCTTACAAGGAAACATAGCCTAACCTATGTCTGGTGTACATCCTGCTACATATGTTGACATCATCCATTTGCTCATGACAATGTCTAGTAGAAAACAATGAGTTCTTATTTTTTTATGTTAAAAAATACATTTATGTTCCTCATAAAATGGATCTTTAAGATTAATAAACTAATGATTTTCCGTATTGATATCTAATGAGTATTTATGCTCATTGATTACAATAAATTTATGTTTTTGTTCATATTCTGGTCCATATTTATGATTAGGTTTTAGAACATTTTAGGGTCAATTTTTTCGTAGGTATGATACTAATTACATGTCTACATGTAAAGATATTAAATGACTTGAAATTAATGAACATATATGGAGCTAAATTTGTTGTTTAGTACTAACGCGTTTTACATTTCTGTGGAATAAATTTTGAAGTGATATGAAATACTCAAGCAAATATCTAAATATATCATTAAAAACGATCTATATAGCCTACTAATTATTGTTGTTTGTAGATAGCCCACGGTAGACACAAACATATTTGAAAATACTAAAAAAGAAAAAGAAACAATTGGAGTCTGATTATGCACTAGAAATGTCATTATGAATGAAAAAGATTAACAAAATATTTGTTATTTTGTTGGAGATAGTGATTTTCCATGCAACAACATCCATACAGCTTGTCCATAATACATAAATGGAACTCTCTGCTTGCCAAATAATGTTGTAAACATAGTAGTGTATAGAAAGTCAAACACACTACGTATTTAGAAGAAGTAATCATGTGATAAAACACTTCATTGAAATGCTTTTGTATTTGATATCATAACTTTAGTATATGATTCTTTACACATATTTCTATTATGATCTGCAAAATTGGTCACAACTGTACTGTTGTCAGCTGAACTACAGCGTCAGGGCATTGAGTAGGGAAACTCTTGTCTTGATCAGACACTTGAATACCCTCTCACTTCCGTTATCTAGTTTTCCAAGGCGGTTTTCAAGCTCTTTCAAACCTATGATCTTGTTTTCCATCTCTTCATACGTTATCTGTTTGTGTGATGCCAACTTCCTCATCAACGCAGAAGTCCACGAAGAGCATCCATAGGAGAAGGAAGCAGCTGCAGTAACTGAGAAACTAGAGAAGACAGTAGCAGATACGGATGCCATCATCATCTTCACCTCCCTCACGATCTGGATTACCTCTGCATCTGCCGCACCTACAGCCTCGGATGGCTTCTCTGTTGAGATAGTCAAGTGACAGATGCATTGTCCGAGCTTTACTATCTCTTTCACAGCCTTCCTCAAGTCTTTGCTTTGAGATCCAAATTTAGAAGTATCCTTCCTGCGAATTGTAGCTTGAGCATCTGACTGGATCTGTTGGACTGTGACAAGGGCCTCTCGGAAGCGTCCGTAGACGTCAGCAAGGCAAAGGAAGTCGTCAAGGAGGTGCTCCACTGACGATGATGAGCGGCAGAACTGAAGGCACTGCTGAGTCTGAGGAAGCCGCAACAAGTCATCCAGGGCACCGTAGAGGATCTCAATGCGTGAGAGTCCTGCTTCGAGGAAGGTAGAGCAAGAGGCCTGATCGGACTGCCATGCACGGGTAGAGGAGATCTCATCCTCAATCCGGGAGAATAGAGGGTTAGAGCGGGTGGGGAGACTGGTGGATCTGACGTGGTAGGCTGCCATCTTGCGCTACTTCTGTTCCTCTGTGGTGTTTATGTTTTCGGCAAGAAAGAGGGTTCGTGGTGCGTCGTATATAAAGGATGGTCCAAGATTAGGTCATTGCTGAAGGGAAGCAGTTGGCTGCAGACGGGCGTGGTTGGATGAATGCAAGGAATAGACGGTAGACAATTAGCATGATCCGCGAATATCGACTGCTGTTTTTCTGCTAGCACGTCATGCCATGCAGCTGCGGGTCTGTCTTGCCTTCGTGTGCCTGGGAAACAGCCCACCTAAATAGAGATTCTTGTGTCTGTACCATCTTCAAATTTCATACATATTTTTTGTACCCCTTCAGCTCCGAATCAATGAGGAATCTTAGTCGACCGCCATACGAAACTCTAGATCTCAGATCTGTTTGTCGGCCTGTCCTGACCTGGACTAAACAATTTTCTTCACAGCACAATTTGAGAATAAATTTTATGGTCTCCGTTGGTACATCTCATGGACTTGTACAAATATAACTAATAATGTGTTGGTCGTTGTTATGTATGCTTAGGGTAGACAAAGATAATTAACTGTGCCGTCTTAATGGAGACAAGACCTATTTTTATATAACTACAATGTCTGTAGACCACCTGTCTATCTTCTCCACGAGAGTATATTATTGGGCGTACCATTTGCCCACTTGATGGTAATGACGGCATAAACATCAATAATTTGATCGAGAACCACAACCGCAGGGCTCATTCTCAGCTATACATAAAGAACGGTTAAAAGAGCTCTATGTCGTTTATTAAAAGAAATGCTCGCGGAGCTCTTTCTCGTCATCGTCCACTATTCAATTGCTAAGCCAGTTTCTTGAGTCATTTTTGAGCTGCAAACCAACTGTTTAGATATAGAGGCGGCTCCAGATTAACGGTGATACATATAAAAGTACGTAGCACAGGATAGCAACATTGACAGGTGGTTCAGAGATATAGAGCATCCCTCCATCTCAAGAAAGTGGTACTGGAAACAGTATTGAAAAAGAAACCAATTTAGCACACTCCATAAAAAATAAATTACCATTATAACATCCTTTGCAAAATATTTCTCAAAATAACATACTTTGTTCAGAAAGAATCATATTTTTTCAGAAAACGCTATCATATTTGGATTTTTCATTTTTAAAATAAAATAATTTCAGAAGAAAAATAAAAAATTTAAAGCCACATTATTGAAGGTTTCAATTTGAAGTTTCAAATTAAAGCTACACATAATGTGGCGGTAATGCAATTCATGTTGCAACTAAAAATTCAGTTCATAATTCAACTCTGTCGAACAATGCCCCCAGACATGGGCTTATATAGATAGCATTTGGGAGTTGTCAGGGAATGCGGTCGTTACATTTTGTAACATCAGGGCCCACTACCCAAAGCTCTAATTTCTTGGCCTTCCTTAATGGTCGTTAACTAAGTCTATTAGATTCATCAACATTCACCAATTAGGATTTTGGATCAATTAAAAATATTAAAGACATCAACTTCGAACGTCTTTCGAATTGGAAGCAGATATTTATCAAGATTATATTTTTATCATGTAGCTTGTATTTTTATAATCAAAATACATATATTATTTGCTACTATTGGATAATCCTACGATTTATTAGGATTTTTGCAGGATAAATCCTTTTAGACCAATCACAGGCCACCACGTAGGCAGCCCGCTCGCGCGGCAGTTCAATTAATCGGGCAAGAAGAAAAGAGGAAAAGACCAGAAAGGTTTTAACTTCACTGAAGCAGGTCGGGGGCAAGATGGTCTTTTTGTAGATGGTTGTCTTCAACCTCCGCCTGGTCTTTCTTGTGAACATGGGTCCCAACGAGTCAACACCAAAGTTGACTCTAGACATTGGGGTGTCTGAGTAGCAGATGAAGGTGCACGGAGTACCGGCTTGCTTGGACAAACTTGCTCGCGATGTCAATTGGCTGTGGAGAAGTCAGAGCAGTTGAGACGACTAGCCGATCTCCGACGAGGTCCAAGGAGGATGATGGAGGCCGAGAACAGGGGTCTAGGGAGGAATTGAGAATAGGGTTGAGATCAGAGAGTCACATGTGTGCTTGCAAGGGTACTAGTGTACACAAAGAGGGTCTTTAGTCCTCCCTTTTATAGGTAGGATTCCTCGGGTAGTTCTGCCTCCATAGAAGTTTAGGGAGAAACTTCTAGGGCCTTCAAAACCCTAGCAAAGCTAGGATGAGTCAGTTTGTTTTCTTGCTACGAATTCTTGGACCAAGTTTTCAATCTCACACATTGACTAGGTGTGGACAAAATCGGATCTGAACTGACATGTTCCCTATTCATATTTCCTTATACGAAAAAAGGTAGGAGATAAATGCCCACTGTTGGATCCCAATATATGTATTTCTCATTTGATCTGAAAAATGGTGACATTTAATACTTTTCCAAATTATTTCCACACATTGTGGATTTTTGTAAAATCCCTATCTCCTAATCCATTAAGCTTTTTAATCTCGAATTTGAAGGAAAAGTTCTTGATGACATAATCTAACCATGGACACACTTTGGGATCAAAAATTGAAAAGAATAACTCTTTTTCTTCATATGCAAGTCATGCACTAAAAAGGCATATATAATGCATTAAAACTGATATTTTCTATTTCTTCCTTTTCCATTCTCTTAATTTTGACTTTTTTAGATATTTGAAGGCAAGGGGTACTAAAACCATCCTATTTTGGCCACTTATACCACCTTCTAGAGAATTCCATATTTTCTTAAATAAAACATTAGTAATTTATTTTCCTCTTGCCTTTTCCCTTATTTCTTTTGTCCTTTCTTCTTTTATATTTCCATTGGCTTATTAACATAGGGAAAAACATGAATTCATAATTCAAGACAATTTTGCAAGAAAACCCAAGTTGTAAAACAATGCACACAAATTGTCAAGCAGACCCCTTATTATTAAATAATTTCATAATAATACAACCAAAATTGGGGTTATAATATCCTCCCCACGTATAAGAATTTTGTCCTCAAAATTAAGCTAATCATGCAAACAATTCAGGATAGGATTTTTCCATGCCCGTCTTCATCTCCCATGTGGCTTCATCCTCTCCATGGTGCTTCCAAAGAACCTTTACCATCTCTATCTTTTTGTTTTTGGGTTCTTTCAACTTAGTATCCAGTTCTCTAACAGGTGACTCAGGATTTGTTAGGCTCATCTAGAGCTTAATAGGTTCAATGCTCAACACATGACTTGGATCTTTCACATATTGCTTCAGTTTGGATACATGGAACACATCATACATCATGTTATACTGTGGGGGTAGGGCTACACAGTATGTTGCTTCACCAATCTGTTCTAGAACTTCAAACAGACCCACATATCGGGGACTCAATTTTCCTCTATTATTATCTATAGCTCGGAGGGGTCGGATCTTCATAATCACATATTCACCCACAATGAAATGTAAATCAGTCTTCTTTGCATCTTTATGTAGCCCTATATTAGGGCTCCTTCTTGTGCTATTTTGTACTTAAATCACATCTGAACATGTTAGATTACAAGCTTTCCCTCCCTAATATGTTTATCATTGCCAAATGCACTTATGGATGTTCTTTGCATTGTTTTCAGGTACTTGGACCATGCCTTAGATGGACGAGAGAGAAGGAAGGAGTTCTAGGGCACCTCCACTCATTGGGGGGGGGTCCAAAGAAGGCCCCAAAATCTCCTTCAACCTACCTCCAATAGCCAAGGGTCGTCATAAAGAAAAGACATCCATAAATGATGAAGTTTGAAGGACAATCAAGTGATGCAGACCCCAACACGGTTGTGGGCGCAACCCCATGGCCGTGGCGTTTATTGTGGAAGATCAACAGAGACAACATGGGATTTGCACCCAGATCGCCACGACCGTAGCCCTTTGAAGACACCACGGTCGTGGCCATCCACACGGTCATGGTCAGAAGAGTGAAAGACGACCGTGGGAACCCCCCACGGTCGTGCCGTTTATTGTGAAAAACTAACAGAGACAATAGGGAGTTGCCCCCCAAATTGCCACGACTGTGGCCGTCTGCCATGACCGTGGCCACTGAAGACCAACTCACCCGTGTTGTTGCTCCACGACCATGCCCTGCTCCTCCAAAATGGCCGTGTTACCCCAACACGGTCGTGGTGCCACTCATCCACCATGACTGTGGCACTCCACCACAGCCGTGGCCACCACCTTCCTTAGCATATCCACACCCTTTTGATATCACGCCCTTGTTCCTACTCCATGACCATTCCATCCTACCTCACCACTGTTGGCTAAATTGAACATTATGATAAATCCCTTTGTTTTGATAATGACAAACATTTCATTCTTGTTGATCTAACGTGCTACTTGAGTGTTGCAGGAATAAGGTGGATGACAAAGCACTAGGGAATCTATATGCTTGAATGCTTGTAAATTTCATGAAATGTAATCAATTGTAAACTTGTACAAATATATAATGTACAAGTACTTAGACTTCATGTAAATCAAGCGTTAGATCTTCCCTAGCTAATCACCATCCCCTTCAATAGTGTCATATATGCACACTCATACACACACTTAATGTCTTTATTTGAAACATTGAAACAGGGTCAATCTCGGTCGACAAAATCCTCGACCGAGACACTCTCGGTCGACAAACTTATCGACCGAGAAAGACCCAAGTAGCCGTTAGACAGAACTGACAAGGTGGTTGGTAGTTGGAGATGAACGTTGCAAACACTTGATCCAGAGAGCCTGTCGGTCGACAAAACCTCGACCGAGTAGGTATCTCGGTCGACTATTTCTCGACCAAGATGGACTCTGACAGCAACTGTAGAATTAATTAACTAGCCGTTGTTAAAGCAACTAACTTGTACCTAACGGCTAGTTAAGCACTTAGAACCCCCTAGAAAGTGTCTAGAACGTCCTTAAGCACTTGTAGGACATTCCTATAAATAGGACATGCCTTAGGACACCTAAACTCACTTGTTTACACACTTGAGCAATCTTTGAGCATACACTTGCATTGAGCAACCTGTTTGTGAGAAATTGAGCATATTTACAATTGGCTACTTTCCTCTTGGCCCCAATTTCGTGTCCTATAGGCTAGTATCTCCTATCCACAACAATCACACGTGCATATACATTGGTTAGGAGATCTACACGCTTGATATAGGCAAATCAAGCCTTGTGCTTCAAAGGATAAGTGTAATTTCCTATTTCCTTCTTGTTCCTTTTATTCTTTGTATTCTCCTTGCTACTCCTAGGGTTGGAGGCTGTGGATTGGAGAAGGTTCTTCTCGGTGGAGAAGATGGACTTTGAGCTACTTGAAGAAGGCTATTGCAACAGGAAGCTACTTCAGGAGGAAGGCTACTTCAAGGGGGAGCTTGAAGTTACTTCAAGAAGGCTGCTTCAAGGTTGGTGCACTTACTTCAAGGTGAAGGCTGCTCGAAGGGTTTAGGGAAAGAATTGTAATTTTATGTAAAGTCCTTGTGAGGTAATAAAATTAAATTCTTTCAAAATCCCGATTGGGTAAGCAACCGGGTAGTGGACTGACTACCTTAGTATTTGCTAAGGTAGGAACCACTCTAAATCCTTGTCGCCTTGTCCAATATTCTTGTGATTGGTTGTTTGAGTTAAATAATTGTTAAATTAATTTAAAACCCTATTCACCCCCCTCTAGTGGTTTTTCAACCACGGTCGTGGCACATCAACACGGCCATGGTGACCAACCTACCCTACCATACTTTTACACTGATTTTCCTATCATACCCCTACTTACCCTAGTACTTCCCCACCACCTATATATACATAGGTGGTGGCTGGGGCATGAAAAGAGAGGTGCCCCACAAGTGCTCCAAGCTTCCATTACTCCTCCTTGAGCATCTAGTTCATTTCCTTTGCATTTGTGCTCTCCATCCACCATTTCCACCTCCATTCCACTTTGGAGACCTAGTTTGCTAGGTTTTCTACCATAATCCCCCATATCTTCATGCTCACCTACACCCTTGGAGGAGGGAGGTCGTCCAAAACAGCTAAGAGGTGAACTCATTTTTATCCATGATGATTGCTCCATGCTTGTGTCTCTTCTCCCATTACCATACATGTAATTTGTACTTTTTATCATTAATTGCTTATTTGAGAATGCTTGATGATACCATGTTTCTAGGAGAATTGGGGTACATGTGGCAATCTTAGGAGTGATTACTAGGTCCCAATAGGGGATCCCTAGCTAATCCCCTTTGTTCCCACATATCTATGTCCTCTTCTACTACTACGTATGAGACATAAGTTACTAAATAAGTGAAAGTGATGTAATTGCCTAGGGCCTTCTAAAGGCTAGAATTTCTAGTGGCATGAGGTCAAATATCCTCATCTCTACTCCCATCTCTACCCTCAACCCTCAATTACTCATTATCACATATCCTAGAAACCTAGATTTGGCTAATCCCAATAGAATTACACATAACCCTAGTCTTCTACTAGTAGTATAGGGTTCATTCTAATAGCATTGGTCTTATTGTTTGGTTTGGTAATCTAGATGTAAAATGAGAACCATGCTTTTCGAATAACATCCCCCAACTAATATCAAAGTTAAATCCCCCAAATGGCCCACCTACCTTAATCATCTTGTTAAAACCCAAATTGCTTTGTTTGCTTGTTCATGCTAGTCTAGTTTAGTTGCTTTAGATTAACTTAGTTAAATTGCTTAGTCTTACTCGTTAGTGTTATCTTAGATTCTAGATCTTGTTAGTGATTTGTTTAGCTTCTTAATTTCTTCTTGCCTTGCTAGAGTAGTTTAGTTCATCTTGCTCTCGTTTGGTTAAATGCTTAGCCTAGTTGCATAGATTCAACTTTGTTAGGGTAATTTAGCATTTTGATAACTTAGTTTCTATCTTGCCTTTCTTTCTTGCTCATTTAGAGTAATTAAAAACGAAACCCTTTTTAAACCCTCAAACCTTGATCTCTGCACTCGAAACATAGCCTACACTAAATCTAACTCTAGTGCCCCCTCTATCCCTGTGGACTGACCCCTTATCTTGCCAATCACCTATACTACAAAAGTACCATATACACATGCGGGCGACCTATTTAGTTTTTGTTTTTGACTTGGTTAGGGCCAATATAAATATCGAAAGTGATCCCTCCCGTGTGCTCTGACCTCATGGGGCACATCTAGTCGCATCAAATTGGCTAGCGTGTGGCACCTCTAGTGGAAGCGCGCCATTGTCGGGGATAGAGGCACTCAGCCTAGTTAGATAGTGTAGCTTAGCCATTCCTTTTACCCTCACCATTGCTATTATTTATTCTTTGTGTTACTTTTGCATCTTGATTTGCTAACTTGGCTTCTTGTTGTTTGTTTGTGTATTGCGCAGGTGACAGTTGTGCATGCGCCGCACGCATTCAACTTGTACCGACTTGGTGTTGTACGACCCCAAGATTGGTAGAAGGAGGTGCCAAGCTCGCCGCAACCAGCACAGAGAGGCTGAGATGGCTGAAAACAACCTGCAACTGGATGCTCAACCACCACAGCACCGCCCACTCCACAAATACTTCACCCCGGGGAACTACAACTCCCCCATCACCACCTTGGTTGACCAGATGCTGGGTCAACAATTCTCCATCCCACCTGCACTCCTAAGACTCCTCCCTACTTACTATGGGATGGAGAATGAGAATCCCTATCACCACATTGATGCTTTCCTAGAGACGTGCTCAACTTTCCGCACTCCCGCCGCCACTGACGACTCCATCCGCAGAACCCTCTTTCCTTTCTCCCTAAAAGAGAAAGCTAAGGAGTGGTATGTGTCAAAGCCAGATTTGGTTACATGAAATGAAGTTAAAAATGAATTCCTCAAGAAGTTCTTTCCTATTGCAAAGCTGTCCTACATGAGGAGGTGCATCACTTCTTTTTCTCAGAAGGAGAATGAACCTTTCCACGAGGCGTGGGAGTGGTTCCAAAAGATGCTCTGAGACTGCCCTCACCATGAAGTACCTTTGTGGAAACTTGTCCAATCATTCTACATCGGGCTTGAAGAGAAAAGACAAAACAATATCGACTCCTACTGCGGAGGTACTTTCATGGAGAAGTCACCCGAGGAATCCTGGCCCTTGTACAAACACCTCACTGAAAACTCACGCCATCGTGCTTCTACAAAAGGGGAGCATTGTGGATGAAGCCACATCCCTCCACCTTCCTTTGTGACTCCAACCCGCAATGCTACCGACCCTGATATGATGAAAATGATAGCAGACATGATGAGATTGATGAAGAATCAAGCTGGTGGCTCTCCTAGCCAACTCACCATGGCAGTCGACTCTATGGATGAGGAAGTGAATGCTTTTCACTCCTTTGGAAGCTGCAACAATCAAGGCCCCATGTCCAACACCTACACTCCCAAGTGGAGGAACCACCCAAACTATTTTTGTAAACAACAGAATGAGGATGGACAAGGACAGGGGCTGCCAAGGCCACGTTACAACTCCAAGTTTGAAGAGGAGGTGCTTGGAAGGTTAAGAAGTCAGGATGATGTGAAGAAGGATGTGACATCACATGGGTAGTCCATCAACCACCTCGAGCAAAGATTGGATCAGATTTCTCTCTCTCTTTCAAGGAGAGAAGAAGAAAGACTTCCATTTCAACTGATGCCCAATCCAAACAATGATGGTGATTTCTTAGGGAACAGTTCAAGTGCTTATGTTTTGCCATCATACCAAGCCCCGCCGAATCCCTATGCTCCACCACCTCATCAAGCACCTCTTAACTATCGATATGCTCCACCTCCACCTCATACATACCAATGACCACCTCCGCAATACCACCCCCATCCACAACAAAAATAGGCACCACAACAACCACAACCACAATTCATCCTCCAAAACCCAAATTCACCTTACCAAAGGCCACCACCACCCCAACAGCCACAACCACCCCCACAATCCCTCCTTGTTCCCATGAACAAGTAAATATGGTATCTTTCATATGGGGAGAAAAAGCTTCTCAAAAGCTTGAGAAAGGGGAGGGGAAAGTGACTAAGGTTAATGACAAAAGCTCAATGCTAGAGAGTGTCAAGTGCAACCAAATTTCTGCTACTCTTGGTTTGAATGAAGAAGCGCCCTCACTTGTCCCGCCCTCTCTTGAGAATAATGAAAGTGCAATAGATATGTCTCATCTGGCTACTTGTGCCAAGGTCAAGTTCGCTGCTTCATAGGCCATTGACATAGCAGTGCTTTAAGCAATACCTTTATGGGAGTCAAAACCTTCTCATGAGACAAGGATCACCATCATCCCTCCTTAAGGTTCAATGAGTGTTGCAGAAATAGTTGATGTAGTCGAGAAGCAATTCCATGAAGGTCTTTCTCCCCAAGAAAAGGGCAGCAATATCATGGATCTCCTGGGACCCTTGAAGTGAGGGACGACAACCATTACATCATTTTTTTCATTGGTGACAGATGTGTGCATGGGGAAGAGAAAACTACTGCAACTACCGACCAAGGAAATCGTTTCTTCAAAATTAGTTAACTTCATCGTCGACCTGGACTTTATAGAAAAGAGAGATGATCTGGGAGTTCCTCTCATCACCTGCTGCATTGGTACACAACCCATTGAGTACTCCCTCCTTGATTTAGGTGCAGGGACAAGTATCATGCCATGGAGCATGTATCTACGTCTTGGCCTAAATAAAATGGAACCGGTGGATTGTGTCCTTATCTTAGGTGATGGAACCAAAAGGAAATCCTTGGGAATACGGCAAAATGCAATAGTATCAATGGATGAAAGGATAAACATTGCATATGTGACCAATTTTCTAATAGTGGATTCTGAACCTATTGATGGGAAAGAATACCTCATATTGGGGAGGCCCTTCTTGTCAACTGCGGGTGTAGAAATCAATATGCGTATGGGCACTCTGACAGTAACCTATAAGAGGAGAAAATTCAATTTCTTTATATTTACTGAAGAGGAGAGGGGCAAGCTGGGTAATGAAGACTTTGGTGAGAGTCTATGCTATCATGATCCCCTAGAGCTGAGGAGATCAAGTCCATATTTCCGCTCGATGCACACTCCATGGGATGAAGCACATGTCGTCAGAACGCTGGATAGGATCACTATAGAGGAAAAGGAGGACACATTAGGTGTCGATACTTATTGAAAAGAGAAACAAGCCCGCCTGAAGGTTATAAACTTTGCGCTAGTGGGAGGCAACCCACGTGGTTTGAGATTCTCAAGCCTTGTTTTATCATACTTTCTTTTGGTTTCCAAGTAACACACACACACACACACTATACTTGATAGTTTTTCTATTTGTGAATCATGTTAGCAAAGGTACAAGGGAGAAAAGATGATGCTAAAGGGTTTAGCCAAAGGGGAGGTCAAAGTGGAAGAAGAGATTGCAAATCAATAGAGGAGCTACAGGAAGAAGGACAAAATGACCATGCTGTTCAGCACGGCCGTGGTGGTCCTGCCCTGCTCACCTAGTGTTACATTGACCACTCCAACTCTTGGCGGTTGTCTTTTGCAACCCCACGCCTTTTACCCTACTAGTCTAAACTTCTATTTTATGCTGAGGGCGGCATGATTTAAAAGTTTGGGGTGGTAGGGAAGTAAACCCTTCTTTCACCGCATTTTTCTCTATGTGCCTTGTGCTAAATTTTTGCAAGATGATCAAACAGTTTGACTAACCTTGATACTTTTTTACCCTGACCTGGTGTGCTTTCTTGCATTCATGCATACATGTAGTTTAATTTCATGTATTTTTGTGCAATTTTTCAAAATGTTTGCTCTTTTTGCTCTTCCATATCATGCATTGCACTCTCATGTAGTTTTTGGTAATTTCTTGTGCATTTTAACTAGGATTTGCTGCTTTATGTTTTAAATTTCCCTTAATTAGGTTTAGATGTGATTTAATGCAAATTGGTACCATTTTGACCAATTTTGCCCAAATTTGAATTTTCTTGCCTAGAAAGTATGCTTTGACCCAATCTCTACTGTTTTGAGTGAAAATGACGAACTTTGGAAAATGCAAATGAAATGTCATGCTTTATTGTAAGTGGTATTAATGTTTTGACTTTTTACATGCACATCACCTATCTTATGATTGTGATTGATTTGGTTGAATTGTGAAGTTGAGCAAGCTTTGAACGCTTAGTGTTTGTGGAATCACTTGATTGATATATCGATTTCATCTTGTTCATTCATGTGGTGTGATATCTAGGATGAAGTTTTGGATTAATTTCCATGCAGGATGTCTTACGTGGAAAATCATACCAATGACCCCTCTTTGATCCGACTTTTCTTCGACCATCTTCATATCCCTCTGCCTCATAAAAAGATGCCCTAGTGCACATAATCAGCCATGGCCACCTCCTAAAGTTTGGGATGGCCATATATTTATCTCTTCACTTCACTCTATCCACCGTATGCCCTGTCTAAACTAAGGGAAAGAAAAAAGGGAAAAGAAAAAGAAAAGCAAAAATAAAATAAAAGGATGCTCCTGTTTAAGAGCATTCAAATAAAGAAAAGATGAGTGTGTACTAGCACTCCAAGAATCTTACCGCAACCCTTTCTTCCAATTTCATACCCATTGAGCTAGGAAACATCAAACCTAGCTCATTTTTCCCCTTTCCATAGACACATGGGTCATTTGGTGTGATTTGAAATATAAGATCGAATGCATGAAGGTGAAACAACACTCCTGGTCATTCTCGATTAAGGCCACCATGAAATGGTTTACCCAGAACATTATGGAAGAAATATTGATAACTTGTGTATTATATGTGCTACATTTGAAGTTCATATGCTTTTTTCTCTCTTCATGATTAGATTGTGAAAGTAGTAGAGGAGAGAGGTGAAATGCATGCACTCGGTCATCTTTGATCCCATTTAGCAATAATTAGCTTTTACATTGCATTCATCATTTATTGTTTGTGGAAAATTTGAAGAGAGATTGAGTTGGAGCATACTTGAGGACAACTATGTTTTAAGTTTGAGGTGGTCATTTATCCCTATTTTAGGGCTACATCCTGTGCCATTTTGTACTTAAATCACATCTAAACATGTTAGATTACAAGCTTTTTTCCCCTAATATGTTTATCATTTCCAAATGCACTTATGGATGTTCTTTGCACTGTTTTTAGGTACTTGGACCATGCCTTAGATGGACAAGAGAGAAGGAAGGAGTTCTAGGGCTCCTCCACTCATGGGGGGGGGTCCAAAGAAGGCCCCAAAATCTCCCTCAACCTACCTCCAATGGCCAAGGATCGTCATCAAGCAAAGACATCCATAAATGATGAAGTTTGAAGGACAATCATGTGATGCAGGGTCGTGGGAATGACCCCATGGTCGTGGCATTTATTGTGAAAGATCAATAGAGACCATAGGGGATTTGCACCCAGATTGCCTCGACTGTGGCCTTCTGCCATGACCGTGGCCCTTTGAAGACACCACAGCCATGGCCATCTGCATGGTCGTGGTCATAAGAGTGAAAGATGACTGTGGGAACCCCCCATGGTTGTGTCATTTATTGTGAAAAACTAAAAGAGACAGCAGGGAGTTGCCCCCCAAATTTCCATGATCATGGCCATCTGCCACGACCGTGTCCACTGAAGACCAACTCGCTTGTGTTGCTGCTCCATGAACACATCTCCTCCTCCAAAACGGCCATGTTACCCCAACACAACCGTGGTGCCACTCATCCACCATGATCGTGGCACTCTGCCACGACCGTGGCCACCACCTTCCGTAGCATATCCACACCCATTCCATACCACGCCCGTGTTCCTACTCTACGACCGTTCCATCCTACCCTCACCACGACCGTGGCACATCAACATGGTTGTGGTGACCAACCTACCGTACCATACTTTTACACTGAGTTTCCTATCCTACCCCTACTTACCCTAGTACTTCCCCACCACCTATATATACATAGGTGGCGGCTGGGGCACGAAAAGAGAGACACCCCATAGCTGCTCCAAGCTTCCATTACTCCTCCTTGAGTATCTAGTGCATTTCCTTTGCATTTGTGCTCTCCATCCACCATTTCCACCTCCATTCCACCTTGGAGACCTAGTTTGCTAGGTTTTCTACCATAATCCCCCATATCTTCATGCTCACCTACATCCTTGGAGAAGGGAGGTTGTCTACAACAACTAGTAGGTGAAGAAGAAGGCTACTTCTCTGAGCTCCATGGTGCTTCTTCCACTTCTACCCCTTCCTTTTGTTGTTTCTTTGACTATGTGTAGCCAAGCCCCTAGTGGTGGGGTGGTTGGGGTTAAAATGTGACTTTGATACCATGGTGGGGAATCTTTAGCTTGTAATGAACTCATTTTTATCTATGATGATTGGTCCATGCTTGTGTCTCTTATCCCATTACCATACTTGTAATTTGTGCTTTTTGTCATTAATTGCTTGTTTGAGAATGCTTGATGATACCATGTTTCTAGGAGAATTGGGATACATGTGGAAATCTTAGGAATGATTCCTATGTCCCAATAGGGGTTCCCTAGCTAATTCCCTTTATTCCCACATGCCTATCTCCTTTTCTACTACTTGGTATGAGACCTAAGTTACTAGTATAAGTGAAATTGATGTAATTGCCTAGGGCCTTCTAAAGGCTAGAATGGCTAGTGGCATGAAGTCAAATATCCTCATCTCTACTCCCATCTCTACCCATAACCCTCAGTTATTCACTATCATCTATCCTAGAAACCTAGATTTGGCTAATCCTATAAAAATTACACCTATCCCTAGTCTTCTACTAGTAGTATAGGGTACATTCTAATAGCATTGGTCTTATTGTTTGGTTTGGTAATCTAGATGTAAAATGAGAACCATGTTTGTCTAATAACATCCCCAAACTAATATCAACGTTACATCCCCCAAATGGCCCACCTACCCTAATCGTCTTGTTAAAACCAAAATTGTTTTGTTTGCTTGTTCATGCTAGTATAGTTTAGTTGCTTTAGATTAACTTAGTTAAATTTCTTAGTCTTGCTGGTTAGTGTTAACTTAGATTCTTTCTCTTTCTAGTGATTAGTTTAGCTTCTTAATTGCTTCTTGCCTTGCTAGATTAGTGTAGTTCATCTTGATCTTGTTTGGTTAATTGCTTTGCCTAGTTTCTTAGATTCAACTTGCTTAGGGTAATTTAGCTTTTTGATAACTTAGTTTCTATCTTGCCTTTCTTGCTTGCTCAATTGGAGAAATTAACAACCAAACCATTTTTAAACCCTCAAACCCTAATCTCTGCACTAGGAACATAGCCTACACTAAACCAAACTGTAATGCCCCCTCTATCCCGGTGGACCAACCCCTTATCTTGCCAATCACCTATACTACAACAGTACCCCGTACGCTTGTGGGTGACTTGTTTAGTTTTTGTGATTGACTTGGTTAGGGCCAATATAAATATTGAAAGTGATCCCTCCCGTATTCTCCGACCTCGTGGGGAGCATCTAGTCGAGTCAAATCAGCTAGTGTGAGGAACCTCTAGCGGAAGCGCACCACATCTACATACAAATTATGTCCATCTTGGGCTCTCTTCATCCTCTGCCTCATCAAAGCGACTTTATCAGCATAAATCTAAAGTTCCTCTAACCTCAACAATGTCCTCTCACCAACCTCATCCCAATGAAGTGGTGACTGACACGACCTTCCATATAACACTTTGTATGGAGGCATCCTGATACTGGCTTGGTAACTATTATTATAGGAAAACTCTACAAAGGCAAGTATTTCTCCCATGATCCAACCCAATCGAGAACACATGATCTCAACATGTCTTCTTAAGTATGGATCATTCTCTTTGACTGTCCATTACTCTAGGGATGGTAGGCGGTACTGAATTTCATCCTTGTCCCGAGTTCTTCATGGATCTACTTCCATAGCTTCAAGGTGAACTTGGGGTCATGATAAAAAATAATCGAGCTCGGAATACCATGCAAACAAACTGTATCCTGGATATACAGCTCGACTAAGTTTGACACTTTGATGGTAATCTTCAAGGCAAGGTAGTGTAGTAACTTGGTTAAGTAGTCCACTACAACCCATATAGCATCATGACCTTTCTTGGTCTTGGGAAGACCCACCACAAAGTCCATGGTGATCTGGTCCCATTTCCAGTCAGGAATCTCAACCAATTGTAGTAATCCTTTAGGTCATTGGTGTTCATCCTTCACCATTTAGCATGTGAGACAACTGGCCACATATGTTACTATGTCCTTCTTCATTCCAGGCCACTAGCAATACCACTACAAGTCCTTAAATATCTTAGTAGTTCTAGGGTGTACAGTGTACTTAGAACCATAAGATTCTTATAGGATATGAGTCTTCAAAGGTGACTCCTCAGGAACCCAAATATGATTCTTGTATCGGATCCCTCCATCCACACCCAAGGACAGGTGTGTTTGAGGTTTCTCCAACAAACCACTCATTTTCTCAAGTTCTAGGCTCCCCAACTGGGCAACTACTAACTCAGTCAGCAAGTCAGGTTTTATCTGAATGTTAGCGAAATGAATCCGATCTTCTAATGGTTGTGGGGCCCATCTGGCATACTCCTCTAGCTTCCTCCACTGAGTGGAAAAGACAAGTGCACAACTAAGTTGTTTCCGACTAAGGGCATCTACCACCACATTGGCCTTTCCTGGGTGATATGCGATGGTGAAATCATAACTTTCATATATTCCATCCATTGTCTCTATCTTAGGTTGAGGTCTTTCTTAGTTAGGAGATACTTCAAGCTCTTATAATTAATGAGGACTTCAAAGGTAGCACCATACAAGTAGTCTCACGAGATCTTCAGAGCATGTATGATCACAACCAACTCTAGGTCATGTATAGGGTAGTTTACTTCATTGGGCTTGAGCTATCAAGATGCATAAAAGACAACTTGCTTATTCTTTTCTAGTACACATCCAAGCCCCATTTTGGATGCATCAGTGAAGATCATAAAACCTTTATTGCTAGACGGAAGAGTAAACATAGGTGTTGTGGTCAATTTCTCTTTCAACTTTTAGAACCAGGCTTCACACCACTCAGACCATATGAACTTCTCGTCCTTTCGAGTGAGCTTAGAAAGGGACAGGGAGATCTTTGAGAAATCTTGAATGAACCATTACTAATACCCTGCCAATCCCAGGAAGCTATGAATTTTAGAAGGATTCTTCGACATTGGCCAATCACGTACAACTGGCACCTTGGCAGGATCTACTGAGATCGTCCCTCCGGAGATGATGTGTCTGAGAAACATGACGTAATCAATTGAAAACTCACATTTTGAGTAGTAAAAATTATGCTTCCTCAGGATTTTAAGGGTCGAACCAGGTGGTCTTAGTGTTGGTCTAGGTCATCCGAGTAGACTATGATGTCATCTATGAACACTATAATAAAAGAGTCAAGGAAAAGTTGGAATACAATGTTCATGAGGTTCATTTAACACTTGAGCATTGGATAGTCCAAATGGCATGACTAAGAACTCATAATGTCCATAACAGGTATGGAAAGCGGTCTTCCTTATGTATTTGTTCCTAACTCGTAACTGATGGTACTTAGACTTTAGGTCAATCTTAGAAAAGACTTAGGCTGACGTAAGAAGGTCAAATAGGTTGTCCATTCCAGTTAGAGGGTACTTGTCTTTTATGGTAGCTTGGTTTATCATGACATAGTCAATGCACATGCAGAGTGATCCATCCTTCTTCTTTACAAATAGGACTAGAGCTCCCCAGGGTAAGTTACTAGGCCTAATGAAGCCTTGATGCAGGGTTTTCGAGTCGCATTTATAGGCTAATGTTGTACTTGTAATATGCATTTAATTATCATCATGGTGACTATAATGGCATGATTCAATTACTTTAGCCTATAATCATTGTATGCATCAAATTTATCTTATTTTATCCTATTTTGAATGAATTATGAAATTCCATCGATTGACTTGTGTTTTTCTCTCTTATTTAGGTACTTTGTGTTCCAGAACCTGTCGATACCATCGATAGGTTTTTCGATACTATCGACATGGAAACAATAACCAAAGCAGAGGGAAAGCATCCAAGTCGATACCATTGACCAAACTATCGATGGTCGCGAGATCATCTCAGTAGAAAGGAAATCGGCCCGTCCATACTATCGACAATCTGGTCGATAGTATCGAAAAGCATCCAGGTTGATCCCAGTTTTTAGCGACGGATTCTCACCCTAAGGTGTCGATACAATCAACACCCCGTCATTGGTATCGACACCGTCAGATCAGGATTTTACCCAGAATTACCAAGATCAAACAGCTGTGATCTTTTGGCGGCCGTAAGTCATACCTATACCTAAGAAAAGGCGTCCCAAAGCAAGCCATCATGTTGCACTCAGCCGCACAAGTCCCGAAGGAAGGAGAGGGAAGAATGGAGCCCAGAGCTACGCCACAGACGATTCTAGAGCCGCAGACGGATGATTCTACCGCCAGAAGGTTACGAAACGTGCATCTCGCATCGAGGATCATGAAAAAACCCCTTCCCAAACTATACAAGCTTCTTCCAAAGCATACAACTTTCTAGATGTATATGTTAATATCTAGACAGATGGATCTTATATGATCATAACCTCCATTGAATAAGTTTATGTACTTGTAGACGATTTAACCAACCCCGCTCGATCTTCTCCGTTTTAGAGGTTACATCATATTATCATTCCTTTCCCCATGTTCTCCTCTTTCTTCTCCATGTATATCGTTGAGATGAACATGTAGGGCTAATCCCCATTGTCCTTAGGACTGGGAGTAGCCCGGGGAATCACTGTATGACAATTTTCCATTAATTATCATAATTTGTCTCTATTCTCCCTGATATGTTATCATGTTTCTATCGCAGTTTGTTATGCTTGATCACCATAGTTAATTTCTATTACTATTAATTGCTCTTGACGGAGGATTAATGGTTGAAAAGGCACAATTAACACATTAACAAATAAATTCCTTAGACAAGGTAATGTATGGTTAATGATGGATACCCAGAGAATTTATTAAAGCACTTAGATCTAGGATATAAGTTACTACTAGAATGGAACTGACCTAGAATGAGGTAGTAAGTTGTATTGCGGAAGTAAGCAATTTTAACTACATGCCATAATTAGGGATAAGGCACGAATTATGTTAGTTGTGTAGAATTGCATGCAACGAGACCTCGTGATGAAACTATAACCCTAAGGATTTCCATTCCATTTGATTAAACTAAACATTTAATCATCACCCGCTTTTGTTTTCTCTTTGTTTTATTTTTATTTTGTTTGAAAACCAACAATTAACTGTTCCAATCAGTCTAGTTGATCATGACCAGTTAGTATCAGTCTACTAAAATTTAAATTTCCCTAAGTTTGACTTGGGCCTCACAAGGCCTTTATTACTTCGATACGTGCACTTGCGTTTAACACGCGACTCAGGCGTGTCAATTTTTTGGCGTCGTTGCCGAGGAAACATCAAATTTCAGCACTACGAGTGCCGCAAGCGGCCACTCTAGGCCACTTTCTATTGCTATTTTAATTTTTGAGCTTAATTGTCTATCTTTCAGATTCTTTGTTCATTCTAGAGTAGTACTTACTTGATTCTTCATATTGCAGGTACTAGTGCATGGTGAAGACGCGTAGTATGGACTACATATAATCGACACCTGAGATTCTACCATCGGGATTTGTAGATGAGTGGATAAATACACCACGCAAAGACATTGAACAAGAACTTGAGGTTTTCACAATGGCCGAGGAACAGACCATTTGGGAGAATATTAAGGCTTCTTCTTCTTCTGCATAAAATGGGCCAATTAAAAAACAAGCTATCAACATACCTAGTTACAAGATTGATCCAGGGCTTATTTGGTTGGTCAAGTCACAGGCTTTCCATGGACTTAAAAATGAGGACCCATTGTCCCACATCATCACATTTGTGGAGAACTGTGACATGGTGAAGGTGGATAGGTTTCCGCAGGACGCCATTTATCTGAAATTATTTCCATCATCTCTAGCAGGAAATGCAAGGGAGTGGCTCTAAAATCTAGATGATGAATATGTTGAATCATGGGACATGATGATTGAAGTGTTCTTTGAGAGATATTTTCCGCCCAAAAAGACAAATGATCTCGTGAGGAGGATCAATAACTTCAAACAGCAAGCCAGCGAGACATACTCAGAGACATGGGAGTGCTTCAATATCATGTTGCGAAAATGCCCACATCATGGGTTGGATTTAGAAACCCAAGTGAAGATCTTTTATTTTGCTCTTAATGAACATGATAGGGGCAGTCTAGACTCAGCTAGAACAGGGTTCTTTCTAAACAACAAAGGTTCCAATTGTCAAGAGATTTTGAAGAATATGGCTAAGAAGCAATATTGGGGTGAAAGAGATGCACCGAAATAGGTCAAAGTTGTAGGGGATGGAAAGACCATTAAAGAATTAAAAGAGAAGATGGATTTGATAGAAATGAGACTTCTAGAAAAAGATAATGAAGGGTCTGATGATGAGGCACATGCAAAGTTCATGCACCAATAATAGGGCTATAGGAACAATGACTATGCGTGGAGGAAGGACAAGAAATTCTCATGGAAGGATCCAAACAATTTTCTACATGATCCGGATCCGAAGCCACACCGAAGTGTAGAGGACAAGAGAAATGAGTTGCTCAATCAAGTAATAAAGCAAAATCAAGAGTTGATGAGCACATTCGGTAATCAAATTAAGGCAGAAGGGGAATTTATGAACCAATTTGGTCAGACTCTACGAAGCCATGGGGCATAGATGAGGACGCCTGAGACGTCCTTAGCGTAGATGGCAGCTGAAATTACAAGTTTAAAGAAGCCGACACAACATGGTTTTCTAGGGAATACTGATGTTCCTAGAAAGAACCATCAAGCCAAGGTTATCTTGCTGAGGATTGGAAAGAAAAGTTTAAACTCTAAGGCCAATGAACCAAACACATCACAGCCAGAAGTTTTAAGTGAGTTTGTAGAGGAAGCCGAAGTCATAGAAATTGCTAAGGACAGTGCAGAGATCACTGCAGAGGAGCCCATTACAGAGAAAGACACAAAGAAGAGGATGCCATACGTTCTGCCACACCAGATAGCACAGACAATCTCAGTTCCATATCTAAACAACCTTAAAGCAAAGAAGGTGTATCAATAATTTAAGAAGTTCTTGGACAGTTTTAGAAAATTATCTGTCAATATCCCACTGCTTGACACAATTGAGAAGATACCTTCTTATGGTAAGTTTCTGAAGGACATTATTACTAAGAAGAGGAAGATTCCAGATACGGAAGTGGTGGTTCTCAAAGAACATGTGAGCGCATTCATTTTAGGGACATTGCCACCTAAGAGATAGGATACAGGGTGTTTTAATATCTCCCACTACATTAGAAAGACGAAGTTTAGAGAGGCCCTTTGTGACTCAGGAGTGAGCATCAACTTGATGCCTCTCTCCACTTTTAAGAAGCTTGGTCTTAAAGAATCCCATAGGAGAAATATGATGATCCAACTTGTAGATAACTCAATCATAAGGCCTTATGGGATTTGCGAGGATGTTCTAGTAAAGGTGGACATATTTGTTTTTTCGATAGATTTTGTTGTGATGGAGATGCAAGATGATCAAGGGAATGAGATTCTACTAGGTAGACCCTTCCAGGCTACAACTGACATGATTCTGGAAATGGGTAGAGGTCATCTAACCATGGGCATAGAAGATAACAAGTTTGAAATAAAATGCCAAGCAACCCAAAATCATCACAAGAGCAAGGACAATGTAATAAAGTCAGACACTTTGAGCATAATGTTTCCATTTGTCTAGGGAAACCTTTTCTTGACATGGCACATGTCATGACCAAGATAGATAGGGGGATACTTGTTGTGGATATCATGGAGAAAACCAAGGTAGTTTCTCTTGTTAAGGCAGTGGGATATCCAAATGATGAAGTTGAAGAAGTTTGTTTGTCTACTGATGATAATGTTGTGGAGATCTCAATGCAAGAATCTTAATCTCAATTGCATCTTAAAGCTTGTCTGTTCAATATTATGGATGACTGGATGAGGATCACATTGCTATAGGAATGTGTGAAGATGCTTCAAGTTTTTCCCTACTACTATTGATGAATGCTTATTCACCTTAGTTCAATCATCTCGTTTAGCCCAGTTTCGGTTGCATCCGTGCTTTTATTGGCCTTATCTTCTTATATGCAACTTATATTGGTTTAATTGATTTTACTCCTATTTCTATTGATTTTATGCACCCTTGTACAGGTCATTTTGAGATTTGGGCCTCATCCCCTAGGCCCATATCCATTTCGACCCTTGGATTAGGCTCGGTCAACCTTAGTCAATGGACCCTTGTTGCTGTGCCTGAACCCCACCATCGTGACCTACCTCCAAGGTCGCGGCTCTGTTGCATCCCACCACAATCGTGGTCGTGGTAACGCTCCAACTAATTGCGACCTGCAACTAAGGCATGACCGTGCAAAAAGGCAGCGACTGCAGTGTCCAAATACTGCGACCGTGGAAAAACTCAATCGCGACCAAGCCAAAAGATCGCGGACACCTATTCGCGGTAATAACTGTGACCTTCACCAAATATCTGTGCCTCCCCTACATAGCCACGACCGCAGAAACCTCTTCACGAACTCGCTATCTCCTCCAAGCCACCTCACGACCACGACATTCAAGAACCCGTGACCGCGACATTCAAGAACCTGCGACCGTGACATTCAAGAACCTGCGACCGTGACATTCAAAAACTGGCGACCGCGGCATTCAGAAAGCCGCGACCTACAGCGAAGCCACAACCAAGCTAAAGATCGCAGACACGTCAGTGCGATTATCAAGACCGCGATCCCAGCTAACCGCGACATGGGCACACGATTAACAAAGGAGAAGCACGTCATGTTGGTTGAGATAGAGAGAGAAGCCGCGACCGTGCAAAAAAGTCACGACCGCAGAATCATTCAAAAAGCCGTGACCACGGCATCCTTACTAAGGTCGCAAATCGAAATCGGTGCACAACCTACCTATAAATAGAATACAACTTCAGTCAGTCAAATCATCATCTCCAGACGCCGTTAGGCTGCAGGATTGTCCTGGGCCTAAGGAGACGATCTCCATAGCCAAGAATCTTCCCCCGTGGTGGTTTTGCGGCCTATTCACCCAGACCTGGAGTGAAGACTCAGATATTCAAGACACCTCGTTTAGATCTAGATCTGGATCTAGATCTGCTGTGCCTATGCCATTTCCATGCCGCCACGAGCTCCTCCTCCTGCTGTGAGCCAAGGACAATGAGAAGAAGAAGAAGGTGGAGAGAGAAGATCTACCCCATCTGTCGTGGTGTACTTCTCTCTTCTTCTGGTGCTACTCCGATGTTGTGTAGAAGACCGCTTCTCCACCGAGCTGCGATCATCTTCTTCACCATGCTCATGGTGGAAACTTCTCTCTCTCTTGTTATTCTTGTTTCTCTCACCATGAGTGAGTAGTTTACTTTCACTGGGGTGCGGGGACTAGCCCCGCTACGCATGCTTTCATATCTTTTTGTTAAACATTCTATGACATGTATATAATCTTTCATTCCGTTGTTAATCGTCGATGTGTGCTTGTGGATTGATCACCTGCTTGCATTTATCTTGTTCGTTTCCTATGTTGCCGTAACTTCAATGCGTAGGTTTTGAATGTCAATTAACGTGGTTGACTCCCAAACTAGAAATAGAATGAGATTCCTTGAGGTCGTAAGTGTATGATCCATGTGGTGATGAGCCACGTAGCCCACAGTGACGCTTCTATGTGCCTAACGCCTGTATAGGGGGCCCACAACTTCATTCAGATTTTTGTATCTTTGGAGCCATAAGTATGTGATCTGTATGGTGATGAGACATGTGATACCTAAGGTGATGCTTACGCGAACCTGACGCCCGTATGGGGGGTTTTGCAACAGCTCTATCTGAATGGTTATATCTTGCCTGGATGTTTGATGTTTGGATGTGATTGCATGTGTAGTGGTAGTGAAACCCAGGACCATCCCAGTGATTTCCATCATTAATCTTTAATCAACCTTTAATCCTACTCTTTTACTTTTCTCGCATTTAGTTTAATTAAACTCAAATCAATCAACCTTGTTCTAAATATTAGTCTTGATTCGACTAGATTCGACTAGAGAAAGATTCTTAAAAACATTGTCCCCTGGGATTCGATCCTCAACTATATTGCGATAAGACCCGTATGCTTGTGGGTGGTATTATTACACATTGTTTTGGTTAAAAACTTAGGGATTTCAACCCTAAGTGAGTTTGTTAGTGCGACAATATAAGCCACGTCAAATTCTGGTGCCGTTGCCGGGGACAACGGAATCATCTAGTTAAATCTAGTTCTTTTGAGTCTAATTTAGGTTTTTCTTTTACTTTTGATACTATCGATCATATAAACTTGAATTTGGTTCTACTCCGTCCATCTCACCAGAAAAAGATCTTTTTATCCTAGGTACCCACGAAGTCTAGTGTATGCACCGCTCAGACAGTCCCAGACTCTCTCCTAGCTTTGACCCTGAGATAGATAGAACCTTTCACCGTCAGTACAGAGAGAACCAAGCAAGAATGGCTCAAGAGGAGGAAATCGCTCGAAGGGTAGATCAAGCCCTTAATGCACAAAGAGATAGGATTATGCAAGAAGCCCGATCCGCAGTTCAAGAAGAAATCCAAGCAGCCCAAGTAGCAACTCGACAATTAGAGTTACAAAAGGACCTTAGGGAGTTCTCAATCCCTAAAGTTGCTGACGTTCATCATCCAGTACAACCTCCTCCCATCAATGCTCCCAACTTTGAGATAAGAGCACATTGGGTTACGTTGCTTCAAAACAGTCCTTTCTATGGTAAGCAAGGAGAAGATAGTCAAGAACATCTTCTGAGGTTTATAGATCTACGTGTCATGATGAAGCAAAATGGAGTCACAGATGATGCCATCAGACTCCGTCTCTTCAAATACATTCTTGCCGATAGAGCCATGAGTTGGTATAACTCCTTGCAATGCGAACCCATCACCACCTGGGAACAACTTCAGAATGTTTTTCTGGAAAAGTTTTATCCACCTTCTCTCACCTATGAAATCAGGGGCCGAATACTGCAATTCACCCAGGTCCCTGGAGAATCCCTAGCTGAAGCATGGGAAAGATACAAAGAGCTTCTACGCAAGTGTCCACATCATGGAATTCCAAAGAATCAACTCATTGAAATCTTTTATAGAGGTGTAGACGATGATATAAAGAGGTTTTTGGATTCCTCGTCTGGAGGAAACTTCATGCGTTAGAGTTATGATAGCACATGGAAAGTTGTCACCCTTGGAGCTGAAAACCAAGCCAACTGGGGTAGACCTATTGGCAAAGGAGTGCTAAAGGTGGCTATGGCCGAAGCAACACCCGAGTACAAGACTATCACTGAATATCTCAAGCTCCTAGTTGCAAAGCAAGACCATCTAGAATCATCTCTCGCAGCCTATGAAAGAATACGTTCGCCCGCTCGACAACAAGAGCAAGTTAAATACGAGACAGTTAAGCTAGCATCAACCACTTCCGATATCATCCTGAGCAAGATGCCCAAGAAGCAGAAAGACCCGGGATCCTTTGGGATTTCATGCCATATCAGTGACTCTTCATGTAAGAATGGATTGGACGATCTCGGTGCTAGCATCTCTATCATGCCACTAAGCCTTTGTAAGAGGTTAGGGTTTACAGAACTCTTCCCAACTAGAATGACCATACAACTTGCAGATAACTCTATGACTCTTCCCTTTGGAATCATTGAAGATGTCCCTGTCAAGGTTGGAAAAGACTCTTATGTCCCATGTGACTTTGTCATCATTGACATAAAGGAAGACACCAGATACCCTCTTATCTTTGGCCGTCCGTTCATCACCACTGCAAGAGCTTTGATTGACATTGAAGCAGGGACCTTGCTGCTCAGACTAGGGAAAGAAACCCTCGAGTTCAAAGTTTTTGAAAGCAAACGAAGACCGAGCGTGCAGGAAGAAGTCTATTTGATCGATTGCATTGAGAAAACGTCTCTCCTCACACAAGAGGAATATGAACAAGACGATCCTTTAGAAGTGGCTCTAACAAACCCATCTGCTGAAGATTTCATCAACAAACAAGTTAAGGATTGTGTCCTTCACCTCGACTCTGTAGAGGAAGATCCTGAAGCCAGGTTCGAGGAACTCAAAGTTGTGAATGTAACTAAAGAACCATGTGAGAATCCAAAAGCCCCTAAAATGAATCCCCTGCCTGAGGGACTTAAGTATGTGTTTTTGGATGATCTCAAAGTTTGTCCAGTTATTATAAATTCTGATCTAACGACCGAACAAGAAAATAAACTCCTGAAAGAATTAAAGGAAAGAAAGAAAGCTATAAGCTACAAGATGAGAGACCTCACCAAGGTCAGTCAAGTGCTTTGCATGCACAAAATCCCTATGGTGGAAGACCACAAGCCGACCGTTGAGCATCAATGAAAGTTGAATCCTAATATGAAGGAAGTAGTCCTCTGCGAAGTTATCAAGTTGCTCACTACCGGAATCATCTATCTGATATCAGACTCACCTTGGGTGAGTCCTGTACATGTTGTTCCAAAGAAAGGTGGCACTACTGTGATACGTAATGAAGATAATGAACTCATCCCCACTCGAATAGTAACTGAGTGGTGGATGTGCATCGATTATAGAAAGTTGAACAAGGCCACACGCAAGGATCATTTCCCGATGCCTTTCCTAGATCAAGTCTTAGAGAGATTAGCTCACCAAGAATACTTTTGCTATCTTGATGGTTACTCTGGATTCTATCAAATTCCTATACATCAGATGACCAAGAGAAAACCACTTTTACTTGCCCCTTTGGAACATACGCCTTTAGAAGGATGCCATTCGGGCTCTGTAATGCGCCTGCAACCTTCCAACGCTGCATGGCAGCCATATTTGCTGGTTTAACTGAAACCATTATGGAAGTTTTTATGGATGATTTCTCCGTATATGGAGATTCATACGACTCATGCCTGAAGCACCTCTCCCTGGTCCTCAAACGATGCGAAGAAGCACATCTTATGCTGAATTGGGAGAAGTGTCACTTTATGGTAAAAGAAGGCGTTGTCCTTGGCCATAGGTTCAGTAATCGGGGAATTGAAGTGGAAAAGGCCAAGATCAAAGTGATCTCCAAACTATCTATCCCTACCAATGTAAGAGAAGTCTGCACATTCCTTGGTCATGCGGGCTTCTATAGAAGGTTTATCAAGGACTTCTCCAAGATAACCAAGCCTATGAGAAACTTGTTGATGAAGGACGATGATTTCTATTTTGATGAAGAGTGTATCAAGAGTTTCAACAACCTAAAGCATGCCCTTACAACAACACCCATCATTCGAGCCCCAGATTGGGATCACCCATTCAAAATTATGTGTGATGCCAGAAATTACATTGTGGGTGCCGTTCTAGGCCAATGTATAGAGAAGAAACATCATGTCATCTATTATGCATTGAAGACCCTTGACAAAGCTCAGAGGAACTATGAAACTACTGAGAAGGAACTCCTAGCAGTCATATATGCCTTTGATAAGTTTAGATCCTACCTCATTGGTTCAAAGGTGATTGTCTACACCGATCTTACTGCTATTCGTTATCTTCTAAAAAAGAAAGATGCAAAACCAAGGCTAATAAGATGGATTCTCCTATTGCAAGAATTTGATCTTGAGATTAGAGATAAAAGAGGCACAGAAAATGTTGTAACAGACCACTTAAGTCGTATCCACACTCTGGAAATTGAGAAGATACCAATTAACGACTCTCTTCCAGATGACCAACTTATGAAAGTCTTAGAAGCTACTCCTTGGTACTCAGACTATGTGAACTACCTTGCCGCTGGTGTCATCCACCCTGAATGTACTGGCAATGCTCTAAATAAATTCATGCATGATGTGAGGCAATATCACTGGGATGAACCGTACCTCTTCAAGCTCTGTGCTGATGGTCTCTATAGACATTGTATCCCTGAGGAAGAAGCCCAACTTATTTTAGAACAATGCCACGCAGGCCCGGTCGGAGGCCATATGAGTTCAAAGAAAACTTCTTTGAAGGTTTTACAATGTGGTTTCTTTTGGCCAACCATATCCAAAGATGTTTATAACTTCGTGTTGTCATGTGACAAGTGTCAGAGAATGGGAAACATTACAAAAAGAGATGAGATGCCACTTAAGATATGGCAAGAAGTTGAGATTTTTGATGTTTGGGGAGTGGACTACATGGGTCCATTCCCATCCTCACATGGATTTTCTTACATCCTAGTTGTTGTGGACTATGTCTCTAAATAGGTAGAGACCATACCGACTGTTACTAGCGATTCAAAACCCATCATTAAATTGTTCAAAGATATTATCTTTCCCCGTTTTGGAGTTCCACGCATTGTGATCTCCGATGGAGGTTCTCATTTTCTAGAAAGAAGCTTTGAGGCACTGTTGAGAAGATATGGTGTAACGCTCAAGGTAGCTTCCCCCTACCACCCACAAACAAGTGGGCAGGTAGAGGTTTCAAACCATCAACTCAAAGCTATCCTGGAAAAGGCAGTAGGACGCAACTGAAAGGATTGGTCAGTGAAAATCAATGACGCTTTATGGGCTTACCGTACCGCGTTCAAAACTCCACTTGGAACCACACCCTTCAGACTTATCTATGGAAAATCATGTCACTTGCCCATGGAACTAGAACATAAAGCATGGTGGGCAATCAAACAGCTGAATTTTGACATTAAGAAGGCTGGCGAAGCTAGGATTCTGCAACTTCAAGAGTTGGATGAACTCCGAATGACAACTTATGAGAATGCACGAATCTACAAGAACCGCACGAAACATTGGCATGATGGTCATCTGAAGAGGAAGGACTTTCAAGTGGGAGACCAAGTTCTGCTGTTCAACTCAAGACTGAAGTTATTCCCAGGAAAACTCTGTTCTCGATGGTCTGGACCATACATTGTCAAGAGCATCTATCCACATGGTGCATTCACCTTATGGAGTGACAAGTCAGGTGTTTTTGTGGCAAATGGCCAACACTTGAAAAGATATTTCACCACAGTTGACACTAGCACTAATGAATTGATGAATCTGTCCAAAACGACATACCTACCAGAGAGCTAAAGAAATCGCATCGAGCCATCGACGTAAAACAAAGGCGCTTGTCGGGAGGCAACCCGATCTTTAACTTAGCTTCTACTTTTAGTTTTGTTTTTAGAAAATTCTACACCTGGTAGACAATGCATCATAGGATGCAGTCTTAAGTTCTGATAATTTCCATTTTTTAGATTTCAGATGGAGGATGCGTCGCCGAAAGGAATGCTACCACATATGGTGGACCAACCGGCACGAGCTTTCCCCTCCATCTCGGAATTAGAGTTTGCTCGGGACGAGCAAAATTCTAAGTTCAGGGTGGAGGGTGGGTGGTACGTATTTTAGTTTCCACCATATCCTATCCGTTTCAGACTTAAGATTTCATCGTTGAAACTTCGTTGCAATTTTGAGCAAATTTTTCAAAAATTTTCAAAAATTTTCATAGTTGTTTGTATAGAAACTTGATGAAGTTTTGACGCTTTTGTTTCAATCAAAGCCTTTACCTAGCCGGCTATCTTGTTTTTCCATGCAGTTTTGAATCATTATACCCTCCTTATTCGAAGCAAAGCCTCAAGGAGAACAATTTCTGAAACTAGCCAATGATTAGAAATCACCGTGTGAAGCTTATGAATCCTATCATCATGATCGGTAGATATGGCAAGTATCTGTCAAACTGAGAGGGATCAAACACATTATGCTTCCTAACTGACTAGTGGAACAATAGCATGGAATCTCTACCAGATCCTCATCAAGTCATTATTTGAGCAGGGTATGATAAGGAGAACTACCCGGTGCACTTAATTGTAAATCAAGTTGCACTTTCATCTGAACTCTCTTCTACACTTCTTCCATCATCTTCTTACCCCTCCGTCCATAAAAAAAACAAAAATAACCAAAATAGTGCCAAACCCTATGTTTGGGGTGGCACACTCTCTCTCTTTCTTTACGCTTCTTGCATACCCCTCGCTACAAAATAGGGGTGTATCACCAAGAAAAGATGCCTAAGCGCACACAAAAATAAATGCAATCTCGAGTCGAATAGAGGAGAGATTCGCACAAAAAAAATGCAATCAATGAAATTGTAAATCATATAATAAAAATCTCAAGTGGAATAGAGGAGAGATTTATTTCTTCCTTCTATACCACCCCTCACTCCCTTTTCCACCTACTGGCACAATGAATGCCTATACTCACCAACATCCTAAAAACACCAACGTCAGATCAGGTGCACACTTGTTTTTCTATAGGTATCTCTGGACTCTTATGAAACTCTCTGACATGCTTGATTTTGGAAAAAGTAGAGAAGAAGTGATATTGGGAAGTGAACTCAGGAACGAAGATATGGTAAAATGTGTTCTGTGATCTAAGGATGTTTAGACACTTAGTCATACCGAGCAGAAAAGAAACCATTGTGATGTGAAGATGAAGCAATCGCACGAGTTGAAAGTATTCATCCGACGAGTGTTTTGGATTTTATGTTACTCGAGGATGAGCAACATTTAAGTTCGGGGTATTTTTATGAATGCTTATTCACCTTAGTTCAATCATCTCATTTAGCCCAGTTTCGGTTGCATCCGTGCTTTTATTGGCCTTATCTTCTTATATGCAACTTATATTGGTTTAATTGATTTTACTCCTATTTCTATTGATTTTCTGCACCATTGTACAGGTCGTTTTGAGCTTTGGGCCTCATCTCCTAGGCCCATATCCATTTCAACCCTTGGATTAGGCTCGGTCAACCTTGGTCAACGGACCCTTGCTGCTGTGCCTTAACCCCACCATCGTGACCTGCCTCCGAGGTCGCGTCTCTACTGCATCCCACCACAATTGCAGTCGCGACAACGCTCCAACTAATCGCGACATGCAGCTAAGGCACGACCGTGCAAAAAGGCCGTGATCGCGGTGTCCAAATACCGCGACCGTGGCAAAACTCAATCGTGACCAAGCCAAAAGATCACGGACACCTGTCTGCGGTAATAACCACGATCTTCACCAACTCTCTGTGCCTCCCCTGCATAGCCGCGACCACGGTCTTCATGAACCTGCTATCTCCTCCAAGCCACCCCTCGATCGCGACATTCAAAACCCGCGACCGCGACATTCAAGAACCCACGACCGCAGCATTCATAAACCCGTGACCGCGACATTTATAAATCCGCGACCTGTAGCGAAGCCACGACCAAGCTAAATATCGCAGACACGTCAGTGTGTTTATCAAGCCTGCGATCCCAGCTAACCGCGACCTGGGCACACGATTAACAAAGGAGAAGCACGTCCTGTTGGCCGAGATAGAGCGAAAAGCGACGACTGTGCAAAAAAAAGCCACGATGGTGGCATCATTCAAAAAACCGCGACCGCGACATTCTTACTAAGGTTGCGAATCGAAGTCGGTGCACAACCTACCTATAAATAGAACACGACTCCTGTCAGTCAAATCATCATCTCCAGACATTGTTAGGCTGTAGGATTATCCTAGGCCTAAGGATACGATCTCCATAGCCAAGAATCTACCCCCGTGGTGGTTTTGCGGCCTGTTCACCCAGATCTGGAGTGCAGACTCAAATCTGCAAGCCACCTCGTTTAGATCTAGATCTGCTACGTCTACCCCATTTCCACGCCGCCACGAGCTGCTCCTCTTGCTGCGAGCCAAGGACAATGAGAAGAAGAAGAAGGTGGAGAGAGAAGATCTGCCCCGTCTATCGTGGTGTACTTCTCTCTTCTTCTGGAGCTACTCCGACGTTGTGTAGAAGACCGCTTCTCCACCGAGCTGCGATCATCTTCTTCACCATGCTCATGGTGGAAACTTCTCTCTCTCTTGTTATTCTTTCTTCTCTCACCATGAGCGAGTAGTTTACTTCCGATGGGGTGTGGGGACTAGCCCCGCTACCCTTGCTTTCATATCTTTTTGTTAAACATTCTATGGCACGTATATAATCTTTCATTTCGTTGTTAATCGTCTACGTGTGCTTGTGGATTGATCACCTGCTTGCATTTATCTTGTTCGTTTCCTATGTTGTGGGAACTTCAATGCATAGGTTTTGATTGTCGATTAATGCGGTTGACTCCCAAACTAGAAATAGAATGGGATTCCTTGAGGTCGTAAGTGTATGATCCGTGTGGCGACGATCCATCTAGCCCACGGTGACGCTTCTGTGTGCCTGACGCCTGTATAGGGGGTCCTCAACTTCATTTAGATTTCTGTATCTTCGGAGCCGTAAGTATGTGATCTGGATGGTGACAAGACATCTGATACCTAAGGTGATGCTTACGCGAACCTGACGCCCGTATGGGGGGTTTTGCAGCAGCTCTATCTGAATGGTTATATCTTTCCTGGATGTTTGATGTTTGATGTTTGGATGTGATTGCATGTGTAGTGGTGGTGAAACCCGAGACCATCCCAACGATTTCCATCATTAATCTTTAATCAACATTTAGTCCTGCTCTTTTACTTTTCTTGCATTTAGTTTAATTAAACTCAAACCAATCAACCTTGTTCTAAATATTAGTCTTGATTCGACTAGATTCGACTAGAGAAAGATTCTTAAAAACGTTGTCCCTTGGGATTCTATCCTCAACTATACTGCGATAAGACCCATCCACTTGCAGGCGGTATTATTGCACGTTGTTTTGGTTAAAAACTTAGGGATTTCAACCCTAAGTGAGTTTTTTAGTGCGATAATATAAGCCACGTCAACTATTCCAGGCACTTTGAAGAGCTGGGACCACTATCGCCCCCATTGCAGCCTTCTTTGTTGAATCTGCTAGATTTGGAGCTAAAGTCATTGCCCCCGCATTTGATGTATGCATTCTTAGCCGTGGATTCAAAGTTACAGGTCATTATCTTGACATATCTGAGTGCCGCTGAAGAAGAACAATTGATGGTCATGTTGAAGAACCACCATGGTGCTTTCAGGTGGTCAGTCTCTGACATCAAGGGGATCTCCCCTACTCTCTGGCAACACAAGATCTGACTTGTTGAAGGAGCTAAACCTATGATTCAACACCAATGCCGCATAAACCCTACCATGATGGAGGTTGTCAAGAAGGAGGTGATCAAGTTGCTTTTAGTGGGAATTATCTACACCATCTCAGACTCTACGTGGGTAAGCCCGACACAGGTAGTCCCTTAAAAAGGGGAAATTACAGTAACTAAAAATTTCTTGAATGAGCCAGTCACCACCCGATTAGTTATCAGGTGTCGGGTTTGTATAGATTACCGTGGATTAAACACTGCAACACTAAAGGATCATTTTCCTTTACCCTTCATTGATCAAATTTTAGAGTGACTGGCTGGTCACTCTCATTTTTGTTTTCTAGATGGATATTCTGGTTACAACAAAATTTCGATTGAACCTAAGGATCAAGAGAAATCTACTTTCACATGCCCTTATAGTACTTTTGGATATCATTGGATGCCTTTTGGGCTATGCAATGCACTGGCCACTTTTCAAGGTTGTATGCTTGCCATTTTCTCTTACATGGTTGAACGTTGTTTAGAGGTGTTTATGGACGATTTTTTAGTGTACGGTGAGTCTTTTGATGAATGTCTTTATAATCTTGATAAAGTTTTGCAAATATGTGAGGACACTCAATTGGTCCTCAATTGGGAGAAATGTCACATGATGGTTAGTGAGGGGATCATGCTAGGAAACAAGGTGTCTAGAAAGGGACTGGAGATGGATCCAGTAAAAATCGAGGTTATTTCCAAATTGCCTCCACCAAACTCGGTGAAGGGAGTTAGAAGCTTCCTTGGTCACACGGGATTTTATCGCCGGTTTATTAAGGATTTTTCCAAAATTGCTAAGCCACTATCTGAGTTGCTTGAGAAGGGTGCGGTTTTTGATTTTAATGAAAAATGTATGAACACTTTTGAGATCCTCAAGCAACGCTTGATTTCCACACTGATCGTGCAGACTCCGGATTGGAGCCAACCATTTGAGCTCATGTACGACGCATCCGATTACGCTGTGGGGGACGTTCTTGGGCAACGCCTTGAGAACAAACCCACATTCATTTATTATGTGTCAGAAACATTGAATGATGCACAATTAAATTATACCACCACCGAAAAAGAATTACTTGCCGTAGTTTTCAATTTTGAGAAATTTAGGCAATACTTGGTGGGATCTAAAGTGGTGGTATGGACGGATCATGCCGCAATAAAATATTTAATGGAAAAGAAAGAAGTGAAACCTAGACTCATTTGGTGGATACTTCTTTTACAAGAATTTTACATTGAGGTTAAGAATAAGGCGGACACTGAAAATGTGGTTGCGGACCATTTTTCTCGCCTTGAGAGGGTAGATGAGAAATATACTAATATACCCATTACTGATACTTTTTCAGATGAATATATTCTTTCCATTAAATCCAAAGATCTGTGGTTTTTGCTCATAGTAAATTATCTTGCATGCAAAGAACTACCCGAGGATTGGAGTTATCAAGAGAAGAAGTGGTTTTTCCATTCATTAAGATTTTACTTTTGGGATGACCATGTTCTTTTGAGACAGTGCAGGGATGGTGTTCTACGTAGGTGTGTGCTAGAGTTTGAGTATGACAGCGTGCTCCGCCATTGTCATACAATACCCATGGGCGGCCATCATGCTAGCTCAAGGACAACTGCAAAGCTGTTGGAGAGCGGCTTATATTGGCCCACGCTTTTTAGAGATGCCTATGAGTTTGTAAGAAAATGTGATTCATGTTAGCGGGAAGGCAATATCAAAAAAAGACAAGAAATGTCCCTAAAAGTGTTCTAAGAGGTTGAAGTCTTTGACTTGTGGGGTATAGATTTCATGGGACCCTTTGTGTCCTCAAACCATAATTTGTATATTTTACTTGTTGTTGATTATGTTTCAAAGTGGGTAGAAGTGATACCCACTAGGAATAATGATGTTGCGGTAGTGTGCAGGTTCATAAAGGAATACATCTTCTACAGGTTTGGAGTGCCTCACATGATTAATAGTGATGGAGGCACGCATTTCATAAATAGGAAGTTCGCTGAACTTTTGAGCAAGTGTGGGGTAAAGCACAATATGGGCACCCCATACCATTCGCAGACACAGGGTCAAGTAGAAATTTCCAATAGGGAGATAAAGAAAATTCTGGAACATACTGTCAACGCATCAAGGAAGAACTGGATCATGCTCCTACCAGATGTACTTTGGGCATATAGGACCACCTTTAAGACTCCTATAGGCACTACGCCATTTAGGTTGGCTCATGTCACTTGCCGGTGGAGCTGGAGCACAAGGCGCATTGGGAGCTAAGGAAGTTAAATGTGAACATTGATGATATTGGGAAGTGAAGGTTGCTTGAGCTCAATGAGTTAGATGAGTTGAGAATGAATGCTTATGAGAATTCCCGGATTTACAAGGAATGGATGAAACAATTACATGATCACCACATCCAAAGGAGGGTCTTCTCAAAAGGTGAGAGTGTATTGTTATTCAATTCACGGCTAAAGCTATATCCCAGGAAGTTGAAGTCTCGGTGGAGTGGACCATTTGTTGTGGAGGAAGTGCATCCACATGGAGTAGTAATGGTGCGACATGGTGAAAGGACATTCTTGGTGAATGGCCAGTGCTTTAAGCACTACTATGGAGAGGATTTCACAAAAAAGGTGCATGAGGTAAACCTCATTGCACGTGATGAAGAACGAGCATGATTGCGTCTAGCCTAGGACGTTAAAGAAGGGCGCTTGTTGGGAGGCAACCCAACCTTGGTAGATTACATGTTTATTTGCTTTATTTTTCATTTTCCTAAGTAGTTTTTTATTACCGTTGTAGTTAGTTTATAAAAATGATACCCTGATGTGTTTGTTGAGTGTGCATGACTGGGAGGATGTTGATACTATCGAAACTTGTGTAACTGGTATTGAGTTTGGAACAGTGAAGAAGCCATGGGAATTTCATCCCGTCGATAGTATCAACAGCCTCGTCGATGGTATCGATACTAGAACAAAGAAAAAGAGGATCGAGACTCGAGAAGGTCAATAGTATCGACTGTTTCGTCAATGGTCGTGATATGTCTGGAGATTTTTAGACCAGTTTGTCTCAACAATGTCGATACTACTGACACCCTAGTTGATGGTATCAACACACCATCAAGAAAGAGCAGTGCCAACACCTCGCAAGGATAATCAACATTCACAGGTGTAGATACTATCGACACCTAGTCAATGGTATCAACAGATACGTCAACGATCCACGCGTCTCCATCAACGGTCCACATTGATGAGCTATGGGCACCGTCGATGGTATAGACACCCTGTTGCTACCATCGACACTTCAGTGATCCCCACCCCATCCATCCATCTAGTGAGAGCCATCGATAGTAGTGAGCCACAGATTCTGCCAGCCATCGATACTATTGATGACCCGTCGATGGTATCGATGTGCCAACAGTAGAGGCGTCTGACCCTTATAAAAAGGGATGTATTTATTCAATCCAACTCACACATTCAAGTTCATATCCTCCATTTCTGAGCCCTAGCATCTATGAGCACCTGGAAGCTAAAGAAATCTTCATCGACGGTCTGCCCTGAGCATCTTCATCGACTTCGTGGATCTATGTCTTCTCTGATCATCACTGACCATCTTCTCTGAGCTCCTATCTCAATCTCTTTCTCTCTCACCCGTTGCCCTTTGCAATAATGGTGAGATATGACACTTCATCATCTAGGGCTGCCCCACCTGCCTTACATGCCCCGTCACAAGGACTAGTTCTATGCCCGAGGCTATTCCACCCATCATCGGAGGTCAAAAAGGTGTACGAAGAGTTGTGGAAGTGCAACATTGAGCCTACCCGGTATGGAGATCGAAAATTAATCAAGGACCTGGGATTTGAGGCCAACATGGCCTATGTGCTTTAGGGGAAATTGAGCGAGTCCCCAATGTTATGCCATTATCACGCCGACGGTCATCCATTTTTCAGCGGGTGGAAAACTTTCAAGGAGATCGTCATAGAGTTTATGGTGTCGCTAGACATCTGTGTCATTCCCAATGAGCTACAACAGGCGTGGACGGAATGGAAAGAGGGGTGCGTTTCTTTCTGCCTCTACAATAAGGATTATACATTGAATCTTCACGAGTTCAATAGAATTTATGGGTGGACACATAGTGACCTCTGCCAGCCACCACACAATGTAGATTACGATGCCATATATTCGGCGTTAGTTACTGTACTAGAGGGGTACTCGATCAGCTGGCCCATGCCTCTATAGCTGATTTTGAGCATCTGTTTGTCAGGGTCCTGCACTAGATTTTATCTAACACCTTCTTTGCAAGATCTAAATTGTCTCAAAGCAAATTTTAGGAAATCTATATGTTCTTCCTCTATAATCTACTGGAGAGAAAATGTATCAACTTTGGAGCTTTCTTCCTCACACGAGTCATGGCGGTCAAGAGGAACACATCTTGCAGGGCCCCAATCTACTTCGAGGGCCTTATCACTCCAATCACCATGCACCTTGGCCTAGATCTGTTTGGGCTACCCAAGCTTGAATGCAAGAATATGCTCAATATGAGCCACTTTGTGAACGCGGGCCTCGTCGAAGTCTACCACGACACTGTCTATCCCACTTTCCACATGGGAGGTGTTTTTCAAAGGAGGGAACTGCCCGACCCTACCTTCAACCTCAAGCCTATCCATGACTACATGTGGCCCATCATTAATGTTTATGAAGATAGAGAAGAACTACAAGATGAAGAAGTACATGTACCAGATGGCGACGATGATGAAGAAGCGAAGGAGGAAGTTACCATTCCCCTTCGATAATGAGTTGCTCCACAGAAGCAACCACGACACTTTGGAGCCTCATCATCTTCCCAGCCACTACCACCACAACCCTCTCAAGGTGGAGAGGATGTCTATTCGATGCAGGGCATGTATACCATGCTACAGGGCATTCAACAAACACAGTACCAACATACTGCGTCTTTTGCGGGAATTCAGGAGACAATGAATAGGTTGTTCGAGAATCAACAAGCCATTGACGAGAATGAGCGCCTCCTCTTCGCCAACAAAGAAAACATCCACAACAGGTTGCATAGGATGGAGATGCAACAATAACCATTTTATGACCATTACTGAAGCCAAAATTATTTTGGAGGATACCCACACCCACCACAGATGCCCCCATATGACATGTCATTCCAGGGGCATTATCCTACTTGGGATCCCAACAGCCACCAGTACCCGCCACACCCACCACCAGAGCAGTTAAGGGATATTGTTGTTCCACCTCTGAAGTCTAGATTTTGACTATGAGGCCATTGTCGAGTTCAAGCTTAGGGGGTACTGGAACAACATCTATCTAGTTTTTCTTTATTTTATTTCATCTTTTGTTTGTTTTTGCAATTATTATCCTTCTTTATCTTAGTTTTCTTAATTGCTAGATTTACTGTTTTCTAGGATCCACTGTCTATCTAGTGTAATCAGTAGAGTCTAATTTAATTACATGTCATCTCGATGTTTTCACTTGGGTTTTTGTGAGAGAATGAATTTTAATGAAAAAATATTTAAGAAATTGTAAGCTTGTCCTGTCAGAACTTGAGGACAACACTTGCAAAACTCAATGGGTAGGTCAACTTGAAAACATATGAACATGATTGTGTATCCTTATGGTTCATTTTAAGAGGATTGATATGGATGTTGAGCCTAAACCAACCAAATGATAACGTGACTTTAATTTGAAGTGAGAGAGAGAAATCCCTTGATTAATTAGTACGCAAGTCAGTAAGGAGGGACATATAATTCTTTCTGAAGGTTCTATCAATTAGTCATGTGATTTGATCCACCACAATTTCATTTTTTATTGCATAAGAATTTGGAGCGCATTACTGTCTTTCATTATTTATTGCATTTCATGTAGATAGGTAGTGTATTATAGCTATTATTACATATTTTTTCCTAAAAAATAAAAATAAGTATAAATTAGTTATACATGCACCTTATCCTTAGGTGCATGTTGTAGTAGTTGCATATCTGTCATTATGTAGTTGCATTCACATTTTTTGAGCATACAGTACATCATGTGTCTTATGTTCTTCTGAAAACATTAAAGGTGGTGAACTTGTTCCATACCCTCCAAATAGAACGAATCAAACGTACAAGTTATGTAAAAAGAAAGAAGCCTAATAAATAATCCATTGTCATTTATTAAAATGAGGGCTTGGAAAAAAAAGTGAAAAAAAAGATTGAGAAATAAGTATGAATAAGAGGGAGAAAGGAACATGTTCTCACCAGCATATTAAGAAGAATGAGGACATGGTGTAGTTTTCTTAGATATTTCATCTCATCTTGAAATGGAATGATAGTGCATGCATCATTCCACCAAAAATGTAGCATTAGGACATTTTCATCAGCATTCACATCATGATAGGTCATTCGTTTTTTTTTTTGCATGATCGACTGTAATGTGCTTCCATTTCTTCCATAACCACCCATTCCATCCACCCATTGCTCTAAGTGGTAACACACCCATGATTCTCTTCTCATTCATGTACATCAGGAGAGCTACTTCCATTTAGATGGTAGTTAGGAAATGGTCAACGTAGATAGGAGATCACAAAATGCACCAAGCCTGAACTGGAGGATTTTATTATATTAACTGCCTTATTTGATAGTGTCTGGTGATTTTTGGGTGGACATCTCTCCTGAATGATTATTGTCTCTTAAAGGGTAGTTATTGTTCCACAGTTGGTAAAGGCCGGTATGTGTTTTGTAGGTGGGAATCATACTAACATATCATTTATGTGATTATGTTCTTTAGTTGACCCTCTCAATCAGATTTTATAGTTTTATGCTCGAGGACGAGCAAGATTCAAGCTTAGGGGAGTTTGATGTAGGGTTTTTGAGCCACATTTATAGGCTAATTTTGTACTTGTTTTATGCGTTTATTTGTCATCATGGTGACTATAATGGCATGATTCAATTCCTTTAGCCTATAATCATTGTATGCATCAAATTTATCTTATTTTATCCTATTTTGAATGAATTATGAAATTTCATCAATTTACTTGTGTTTTACTCTCTAATTCAGGTACTGTGTTCCAGATGTTGTCGATACCATCAAAAGGTCTATCGATACTATCGACATGACAATAGTAACCAAGGTGGAGGGAAAGCATCCAAGTCGATACCATCGACCAAACTGTCGATGGTCTCAAGATCAGCTTAGCAGAAAGGAAATCGGCCTGTTGATACTATTGACAATCTGGTAGATAGTATCAAAAGGAATCTAGGTTGATCCCAGTTTTTAATTACGGAACTGCACCATCGACACCCCGTCGATGGTATCAACGCTGTCATATCATTATTTCACCTAGAATTTCCACGATCGAACGATTGCGATCTTTTGGCGGCCATAAGTCATACCTATACCTAAGAAAAGGCGGCCCAAAGCAAAGCATCATGTTTCACTCAGCCACACAAGTCCCAAAGGAAGGAGAGCGAAGAATGGAGCCCAGAGCTACGCATCAGATGATTCCAGAGCCGCAGACGGACTATTCTACCACCGGAAGGCTACGAAACGTGCATCTCGCATCGAGGATCATCTGGATCTTCTCCGTTTTAGGGGTTACATCATATTCTCATTTGTTTCCCCATGTTTTCCTCTTTCTTCTCAATGTATATCGTTGAGATGAACATGTAGGGCTAAATCCTATTGTCCTTAGGACCGGGAGTATCCTGGGGAATCATTGTATGACAATTTTCCATTGATTATAATAATTTGTCTCTATTCTCCGTGATATGTTATCATGTTTCTATTGTAATTTTCTATGCTTGATCGTCATAGTTAATTTCTATTACTATTAATTTCTCTTGATGGAGCATTAATGGTTGAAAAGGCACGATTAACATATTAACTAATAAATTCCAGAGACAAGGTAATGTACGGTTAATGGTGGATACCCAGAGAATTTACTAAAGCACTTAGATCTAGGGTATAAGTTACTACTGGCGTGGAACTAACATAGAACTAGGTAGTAAATTGTATTGCAGAAGCAAGCAATTTTAACTACATGCATAATCAGGGATAAGGCACAAATTATGTTAGTTGTGTAGAATTGCATGCTGCGAGACCTCGTGGTGAAGCCGTAACCCTAAGGATTTCCATTCCATTTAAATAACTAAATATTTAATCATCACTCCCTTTTGTTTTCTCTTTGTTTTATTTTTATTTTGTTTCAAAACCAACAATCAACTTTTCCAATCGGTCTAGCTGATCGCGACTAGTTAGTAGTAGTCTACTGAAATTTACAATACCCTGAGTTTGACTTGGGCCTCACAAGGCCTATATTACTTTGATATGTGCACTTTCAAATAACGCATGGTTCAGGTACGTCAAGCCCTTGTCTAGAAAATCCTACAGTTGCTTCTTCAGCTCTAACACCTCAGCAGGGGCCATCCTATAAGGAGTCTAGGAGATAGGGTTCATTCTGGGAGTTAACTCTATTGTGAAATCCACCTCTCTCTCTGGTGGTAGGTGATAACACTAAAATTTGTGATGTTTTTGGCCCTTATTTCCCTGTCAAAACTCCTCTTTTAAACTGTTTTCCTCTCCTTTTTGTCATGTTTTTGAATAAGCAGGCATCACTATGCTCTTAACTTAATTTTATCATCTTTTGCAGAGTTTTCCTCATTTTTCGACTCTTTTATCAGCAAAAAGACCCATCCCGACCCATGAACGTGTTCTACCTGCATCAGCCTTCCTACCAGTCGGCCGACACACTCACTTCCCGACATATGGCAGTACGACATGCCTACCATGCGACACGGGGGTGCCGCGCGAGGAGGATCTGACGAGCGATACACCACTTACCCGACAGGGAGCTGTACTCGCCACGACAACTGAAGCGTGTCGCGCGATACAAGCCACCCACCGATAGGCACCACTTGTCACGATGACTGACACACTTACAGCCCGACATCCTTGTGCTGGGTGACACGCATATCAGGCATCCCCGAATCCGTGATGATATAGCTGATGAAGGACACGTGGCGTCCAGAGAACCACAACTTCCCCCAATCACTGCCTATAAATAGCAGCTACAGGACACCGATGGGATGGGTGGGAACCTTTCGAAATACAACTTGGGAAAGCATCTGGAGCTAGCGTGCCTCAGAGGTGTATCGGGCGATACTAGGTGAACACTTCCCCGACCCAAGAGGGAGGGAATGGTTCACTTAGGATTGGCCCCGGGCACCGCAGCAGACCGATATCGGCCAACGAGGACACCTGATATGAATACTTGATACTCTAAGAAAAACTCTGGCCCGACACGATACGAAGCCCGATACGCATCACCAGTCATGGCGTGTCGCCCGAGAGGGTGTGCCGCCCGATACGTGCGTACCGGGCATGAGTGCCCCGCATGATACATCTTCCCATCATGAGCGTGTCACCCGAGAGGGTGTGCCACTCGACACGGGCGTATCAGGCAAAGCTCCCGCCTGGTATCCTGCTGGAGGGATCTTGGGGATCTGCTACTGCCTATCACCCTTCTAAATCAAGAAGGCGATATTTATCTTTACTTGTTTCAGTCATGTACTTTCTTTACTTATGCAATGTAACCAAACCCTTTTATATAATTCTTATGCTAATGGAATTAGAAGAGTTTTAATTATCTACTACTTTATGTTTGGTCCCTTTTGTTGGATGATTGCTTTGTTTAGCATCCAAACTCTAGCTTGTACGCTTGGATCACGTTTCGACTAGCTACCGAATCGTGTTTTCCCATTACAGCAGCCTCGAAAAAGGTGTTGTGGCTCTAGTGTTTGGTCCGATACAGGAGTACGAGAGTGCCCAGAATCAGAGTTGCTTTAGTGACCTTTCCACTCTAGTTAAGACCAGCAACCTCGAGAGAGGTGTTGATGCTTAGTTAGAGGTACCCACTTTGAGAGAAGGGGCACTGGATGTTTCTGTTGCCGCTTGTTTTACCAAAGCTTTCTCCTTCGTTCCTTACCAAAGCAATAGCGTTATCCTCTTTGTTTCCGTTGCACAAAAACCCTAAAAACTGATAAACCTTTAAAACATTAATTTTCCTCGTAGCTGTAGTTGGAGATAATTTTCTTTTATCGATCTTCGCCTGTTGTTCCCCTTGGGGAACTTTGTCATCTCCTTACCCATACCGAAGTGTAACGTGTCGATTTCACATTCTCAACACTACCACCCTTGTCCCTGTGTTCGATCCCGTATATCTACTTCGGCCCCGTAATAAAGTTGTGGGGGCCTAGAAGGTTTCGGGTTATAAATTTAAAAGTCCGACTACTTCAAATCCGCTCCCTTTTTGGACGCGCGATTTAGGCCGGTCAACTTTTTGGCACCGTTGTCGGGGACAAGGCAAAATGGTACTGTTGATGAACCCGAATCCACTAACTACACTCCAGTGCCTCAAGCTTAGAAATGAGCTTGACAACACTCTCATTTTTTTTAAATATTTTAACCTGAAATGAGTAGTTCGTATTATTAATACAGGTTCTCTAACTTGATTTTACGTGCTATTTAGGTACTTAGAAGGGAGGCATTCTGCTCATCTGAGCACTGACATCACCAGACATGCCGCCTCGCATTGAACCATCTTTCAGATGGTGAGCGACACGCGAGGGCTATACATCACTCACCTCCGCCTAAATACAATGACTGTTATGACGACAACCCTAAACAAGAAGATCTTGAAACATAACAATTCGAGGATGACCATCTTCATGAGAGATGTCGTCATCATCGGAGATGCAGAAGAAATCAAAATAATCAGGATCAAAACCAGGGAGACAGTGACAGTGACGATTCCAACGAAGAAGAATAGACCCTCAGGGAGTTAACTTCCACAAAGGCTAATAATTCAAGATGTTCTATTGTCATCCCGAGGTTCAACACAACCAACTTTGAGCTAAAACCATCTGTCATCTCTATGATCCAGAACAAAAGCTTCAGAGGGAGTTCAAAGAATGATAACCCCTACCATCATCTAGATGCTTTTAAAAACATCTGTGACACCATCAAAATGCGGGGAGTCCCACAGGAGATGATTTATTGCAAGGGTTTCATCTTTGATTTAGAAGATAAGGCTCTATATTGGTACCTCAGGCTACCACACCAAGATCTTAATGAATGGAATGTGCTGGCAGACGCCTTTGTATATAAGTTTTATCCTACAGAGAAAACTCTCTGGAACAAACTGAGGATCACATCTTTCATGCAAAAGCCGAACGAGAATCTACACGATGCCTGGGAGCGGTATCAAGAATATCAGAGGGACTGCCCTCATCATAACTATAAGAAGGGTTTCTTGATAACTACCTTCTACAACGGTCTAACCCCGGAGGAAAGGGTTTCGCTAAATGCATCAGCATGCAGTGACTTTTTGGGGAAGAAGCCTACCATATCCAAAAAGATCATCGAGAACATGGCCGAGTTGCAAGCTGGCACCGACTATGACAGATCTGACAGAGGACATGCTAAGAAGGCTAATGAAGGACCTTCAATTGAATCCAAGGCTCTGGAAACTATAACCTCTTAGATCTAGAAGATAGTCACTGATGTCAAACATCTAAAAGAATCAAGTGGAAAGGGGAAGAAACAAGTTGTAAAAGTCATGAAGTGTGTCACCTACGGAGAAGGAAGACATGGGGTAGATAACTGTATCTACACCCGACCTGACGAGTCAACTGAAAGTGAATCTGAGGCTGAGGAAGCTGAGAACGTCTCTTTTGTTAATTTCAAGAGGTCAGTTCATCCTGGTTTTAATTATGGCAAGAAGGATGTGGCCGAAAACTCGCATCAGCTGCATAACCCCACCAAGAAACCCCAAGGTTTCGAGAAGAGACGGGGACAAAGTCAGTTCACCAGAACTACTTCTTTCCATTCGAACAAGGCAAATTTCCAAGGACAAGGAAAGTACCAAGGTCGCCAAGCGGCAAACACTAGTCAAGGTCAAAGTCAAGCCAAGGAGCAAGGTCAAGACAAGATTTTGAACCAACCAGACTTGGTTGGCCAGTTGTTCGATTTTGTAAAAAGACAAGATGGTATCAATAACCAGTTGGCGCAAAGTGCACTTTCAAATTCAGGAGTTCTAAACACAATGCAGGTCCAGATGGAGGACATGCAGACACACCAATGCCAAATCGATCAGCAGTTGGCCCAGATGTTGAATTGATAAAGAATCCCTCGGGTAAGATACCCTCCAACACCGAATCTGCCAAAATGGTAGTGCTGAGATTAGGAAAGACAGTAGAATGTCATGAAGAAGCCAGACCAGAGGAACCTGTATCGAGGAGAGTGGCTGATAATCCTGCACAAGAAGACAGTCAACAAGCTCATGATAGAGAACCTGAACCAAGATCCTTTGAGGAGTTGTCTGGTAAGAGAAGCCCTTACTCTCCCAAGTTGCCTTTTCCTTATAAGCTGATAAAGGCACACCTTAAGAAGCATCACGATAAGTTCATGGAATCAGTAAAGAAACTTCATCTCAAAGTACCTTTTCTAGACGCTTTAGAAGAAATCCCGACTTATGCTAAGTTTTTCAAAGATTTCATTACCAAGAAGAGAAGAGGATGAAGAATCGAGACCGTGCATCTAGCAAGTATGTCCTCTTCTTTTGTCAAATCATATGTTCCCAAAAAAAAGAAAGATCCAGGAGCTTTCACCATTCCTTTCTCCATTGGAGATAATGTCGAACGAAAAGGTCTTGTTGATTTAGGGGCTAGCATCAGCCTTATGCCCCTAAGCTTCACGCAACGATTAGGTTTGACTGATATGGTCAATACTAATATGAGGATTGAATTAGCAGATCATACCTTTAAAAGGCATGTTGGCGTTGTTGAAGATGTACCTATCCGGGTAGGAAGTTTCTTCATTCCTTGTGATATCATTGTGATTGATACTGTGGAGGACCCTAGTTGTCCTATCATCTTTGGACGTCCTTTCTTGGCTACAGGAAGGGCGTTGATCGATGTCACTGAGGGAATAATCACTCTAAGGGTCAGAAATGACCACTTAGACTTCAAAGTAAAGGATGCGATGAAAGGACCATCCCTGTTAGAATCCTCTTGCTTTGTGGAAAGCTACAACCAGTTCTGAGAAGAGGTAGAAGAAGATATCTTAATGGTAGACCCTCTTGTAAGAGCAATAAGCAATCAACATTCTGATTCTGAAAACCCAGAAGTGGTCGAGTTTCTCAACTATCTTAACTAGTCTGATGAAGACCTGAGCGATGTGGAAGAGGTAGTGGAAATAGTTAAGTTTGCTTCTCTTGAGGAGGCGCTGGAAGAAAAGTCACCCAAGGCTAAACCTAAGTTGAAGGAGTTACCTGAAGGGTTGAAGTATGAATTTCTAGATCGAGAGGAGAGGAATCATGTCATCGTCAATGCCCATCTTACGAAAGATCAATTGGACAAACTTCTTGGGGAGTTAAGACTCCACAGGCAGGCTATAGGATACTCGGTAGAGGATATCAAAGGCCTTAGCCCTGCATTGTGTATGTATCACATCAATTTGGAGGAATCCACCAAACCTCTGGCTCAACCCCAGAGAAAATTGAATCATATGCTAAAAGAAGTTGTAAAGAAAGAAGTAATCAAAGTGAGGGATGTTGGGATCATTTACCCGATCAGTGACAGTAACTGGGTGTGTCCGATCCACGTAGTACCCAAGAAAGGTGGTATAACAGTAGTTAAAGGAGATAATGGCAATGAAGTGGCGGTTCAGACCATCATGGGATGGAGGATGTGCATTGACTACCGGAAACTGAACCAAGCCACGAAAACAGATCATTATCCGCTTCCTTTCATTGATCAAGTTCTTGAAAGATTAGCACATCCTAACTATTTCTATTTCTTGGATGGTTTTTCAGGGTTTTATCAAGTCCCCATATAGCCATGTGACCAAGAGAAAACAACTTTTACATGTCTCTATGGAACCTATGCCTTCAGGAGGATGCCTTTCACCCTGTGCAATGCTCCCACAATGTTTCAGCACTGCATGATATCAATGCTCTCAGATTTTCTGGAGGATATAGTGGAAATTTTCATGGATGACTTTTCTGTTTATGGAAAACACTTTGATACCTGCCTGAAAAACCTTTCTCTGGTCTTGCAACGTGGTGAGGAAAAGAGTTTGGTTTTGAACTGGGAGAAGTGCCATTTTATGGTACGAGAAAGCATCGTACTAGGACATAAAGTCTCCAGGCGTAGCATCGAGGTATATGTCAGCAAGGTTGAAGCCATATCCAAACTTCCTCCACCAAAGTCTGTGACGGGAGTGAGGAGTTTCCTCGGGCACGTCGGCTACTACCGAAGATTTATAAAAGACTTCTCAAAGATCTCAAAACCGTTGTCCTACCTTCTAGTAAAGGATATTGAATTCAATTTCTCTGACGATTGTCTAATCACTTTTCACGCCTTAAAGGATGTTCTTGTCTCACCGCCTATCCTCTAAGCTCCAGACTGGGAGTTACCTTTTGAGCTTATGTGTTATGCCAGTGACTATGCAGTAGGAGTAGTCCTGGGGCAGAAAAAGGACAAAAAGCACCATGTAATCTACTACGCTAGTCGTACCCTGGATGAAGCTATGGTAAATTATACAACTACAGAGAAAGAGATGCTCGCGATAGTCTTCGCTTTCGACAAGTTCAGATCTTACCTCATTGGAGAAAAGGTTAAAATCTACAAAGACCATGGGGCTATAAGATATCTCATGCAGAAGAAAGATACAAAGCCCAGGCTGTTGAGGTGGGCTTTGTTACTACAAGAGTTTGACCACGACATAATCGATAATAAGGGTGCAGAGAATGTGGTCGCCGACCACTTATCAAGGATCGTTGTGGAAGGGTAGAAGGAAACACCTATCAATGACAATTATGCTGACGAAGCTTTGATGATGATTGAAACCAAGGAAGAGAGTTTACCTTTGTTTGCAGATATCTGTAATTATCTTGCCTGTAGAGAACTGCCCCATGACATAACCTATAACCAAAAGAAGAAGCTCTTTGCGGATGTGAAGAACTACTACTGGGACGATCCTCTCCTTTTTAGAAGATGCGCAGATAACCTGTACCGGAGATGTATTCCCGAAGAAGAGATCCCGAACATTCTGAAAGAGTGTCATGCTCCCCCATATAGAGGACACCTGGGTAGCGAAAGGACCGCCGCCAAAGTACTGCAATCAGGTTTTTACTGGCCCTCTTTGTTCAAGGATGCTGTAAAGTATGTAAAAGTCTGTAAAGAGTTCCAATTGACGGGAAACATTGGGTGAAGAAATGAGATGCCTATGGCAAATTGGGTTGAAGTGGAGATCTTTGATGTATGGGGAATTGACTACATGGGACCATTTCCCCCATCAAAAGGATAGCAGTACATTCTAGTGGCAGTGGATTATGTATCCAAATGGGTAGAAGCTATTGCAACTCAAACGTGTGACTCTAAGTCAGTGATTAAGTTGTTCAAAAAGACTATTTTCCCCCATTTCGGAGTACCTCATACTGTAATAAGCGACGGTGGATCGCATTTTGGAGAAAGACAGTTTGAAGCGCTCCTGTGAAAGTATGGAGTTAAACACAAGGTCGCTACGCCCTACCAACCAAAAACTTTTGGGCAGGTAGAGGTTTCGAATAGACTGATCAAGAAGATCCTAGAGAAGACTGTCAATTGCACGAGGAAAGATTGGTCAATAAAGCTTGATGATGCACTTTGGGCCTACAGAACTGCCTATAAAGCACCCATTAGAACCACTCCTTACAAGTTGATCTATGGGAAATCATGTCATCTACCCCTAGAGCTTGAACACAAGGCCCTTTGGGTGATTAAGTTCTTGAATATGGATCTGGAGAAGGCAGGAGAGAAGAGATATCTATAGTTGCAAGAACTCGAAGAATTGAGAATGCATGCTTACGAGAATGCAAAGATCTATAAACAGAGGACAAAGGTGTGGCATGATGTCCACCTGAGGAGGAAGGATGTAAGTGAAGGTGACAAATTTTTATTATTTAAATCTTCCATTCGTCTTTTTCCAAGTAAGTTACAAACGAGGTGGTCCAGACCTTTCACCGTATCAAAGATATACCCGTCCAGAATGATGGATCTATATGATAAAGATGATCCATCCAAGGTCTTTCAAGTAAACGGGAACAAGGTAAAAAGGTTATATGAAGATGAAGCGTTCGTGAGAAGGACAGAGATCAATTTGCAAGATATGGAAATAGCTGAAGGCAAAAAGTGAAGAACCTGGAGCTTTCGAGATGACGACGCAAACTACATCGCTCCTCGGGAGGCAGCCCGAGCTTTTACTTTTCCTATAATAGGATGTAATTTACTTTCTTGCAAGAAAAACACTATGAACATTTGGACTGTAATAAGGGCCGAGTCAGTGCATGCGTCACATACGCTGACTCTTCTATTTTATGGGCCACCACTTTGTTTTATGAGCATTGATGAGTAATACTATCTGAGGTCGGGAACTTAACCTTAGGCCAATGATGTTTTACCCATCAATCACATTTTCCTTTGCTTTGTTTTTAGGTTTTTCATTTAGAACTTTGTTCTGAAGACCTTGTATCGGGCAAGTATACCCTTTTTTTCCCTGATCATATCGGGAAAAAGCTCAGTCGGCGCGCAGAACGTGCTCATATCGGGTGACGGCATATTGCTCATCGCATCTGGCCATGAGCCGAGCCGGACGACACACCTGGGCAGCGAGCACCCGTGTCGGGCAACATGAGTAATTACCCTTGATGAGACTGATGGGACTGCTCATCTCGGGAATGACTTGTATCAACAGCCGACACATGTCTCGGATTTACCCATTTTACCCCCGGTTGGGATTGCTATATATAGTACGAATGATTAACTGTGTCGGGCTACTGCTTTTACCTTTCCAGCTACCCGTATCGTGTAGTAGTTTCTCCCTTTTTCTCGTGTGTCGTCCAACCAACTTTTACTCTCGTGTCGCGCAAGATAGCTTCAGATAGTGAAGGTATAGCCCGACAGCCGTATCAGTTGGCTTCCCGACACGACCTTCATATCGCACACAGTGTATCGGGCTGATGACTTTTGATTTCCTCGTATCGCCCGACACATGTGTCATGCAACACGTCTTTAACACGTGCTTGCCCGATACGCTATATCGGGCAAAAACCGTGTCACCCATCCTTGTGTCGCCTCACTTGCTCTTGTTGTCAGGCGACACATTTTTCTATTGGGAAGACCCTATCGGGCACTTCGCTTCACGCGACCATATCGCCCGACACATCATATCGGGCAACGGGTATGACGCACAACTTTTCTCTGTATCATCCAGTTTTGTATCATCTATATGTTCTTTTGATGGACGACACCCGAACCTCATATCTGGAATGAGCCTATGGTGATTTCTTTGAAAGATTTGTATCGCCCGAAACTAGCGTATCGTGCAAGCATCATATCGCTCAGTTTTGAAGCTCGATAAGGTGGTATCAGGTATCTTTTGTATCGAGCCAAATTTTTATCGTGCAATCAGTCTTTCTCTTAAACAACAATATCTATTTTAAGTTTTACCTACCTTATATCAGAACATTTAAATGATCAATGAACTTGTTTAATGATAACAGAGATGACCCGTAAAAAGAAAACCGTTGTTCGAGTTGACAAACATGGAAGGAGGATCAACACTGAGGCCGCAGCAGAAGAAACAACAGTAGGGCAGAAATGCCCAAATCCCGAGATAGTTGGGCCATCAACAACTGAGAAGAGAGCAAGGATGAATGAAGTAATGACTCCAACAACAGCTTCAATCGTAGTGGAAGAACCCTTGGATCACACACTAGGAAGGTTCGTGCCAAGAGATAACGAGCATGGGCACCGATACTCAGAACTGGCAACAAAAATCTACATGCCAAGAAGATTCTGCCACCAGTCGTCCTTCCTTCAACTAGGTATCTTTCAAAGACTGGAGAATGTCCTAACCGCAACAGGACTGAGGAAGATCTGCCTCAGCCGCTCCGCCTCCTACACCAACTCACCAGGGAGTTCATGTCGTCTCTCCGCTGGGTGAAGAATATCGCTGAGGACGTTGAAGAATATGGCGGAGAGACAGAGTACAAGGGCGGCTATACAACTCGGAGCACGTCATCTCTGAAAAGCTGCACAACGAGATCTTCTCTTCCAGCGAGGAGGAGAAGAAACTGCTGAACAACGGTGTGAGGATCATCGAAGGAGACGGGTTCAACCCCGTGGAGCTTTAGAGGAGGCTGACTGGTGAGTCATCATTCAAACCGGGAAGTAAGGTGGCGGCAGTGCACTCATCTTTCTGGAGAATAGTGCACAAGCTGGTCGCATGCCTACTCTTCAGCAAGAATGAGTCCATCAATATCTACACCGAAGAACTCCACCTCATGTGGCACGTGATGGAGGGCAAGGTGATCAATCTGGGGCGCTTCTTGCTAAATAGGCTACACCCGATAAAGGAAGCCACCAAAGAATACTGCATGGGTGGCATCATCAATCTGATCGCGGTTGGGTTAGGGTACCCAAGGGAACCGCACAGTCTATCGAGGACAAGGGGTGACGAGATGATCGACCTCAAGTTCCTCATGAGGGACAACATCATAAAGAAGGAGGGGCGAAGCTACTTTTACAAGTTCACAAGGACAAACACCCTCCTTCCACTCCCTCACTGTGCCACCTGCGATGCAGAAAAGATGATCTTCACCACAACAGAAATCGAAGTTGTGGCAGTAGAAGCAACTTATGCCACCACCACCAGTATTCAAGAGAGGGCGGCTGCGAGTAGAGAATCAATCCCTCTCGATCCAAGGTAGGACAAAACTTCAACGACCCTTGCCGAGCCATCCACCACTCCAGTGCCACCGACGACAACAGTTGATAGAGCTGTCATCGCTCCTACTATACCAGCCATAATCACGACAACACCTGCCGTGGCTGAAGAAGTACTAGTGATCGTTGAGGTCGCCGAGACAACCCAGGGAAAGACAACAACACCAGCCCCGACGGGAGCTGCCGCGGAAGAGACAAACGCAACCCCCGAAACTTCTGTGGTGCCCGTGGTGGTAGAAGAAGAAGTGCAGTCGGACACCAGTAACAGGATGTCCGCCGAAATCCTGGAGATGGAGCTCGGAGATGCACAAATTACACCAATGCCGCTGCAGGTGTCTCTTGCGATAGCTATAGAAGAGGTCGCCGAAAGCAGAGAGGTGGAGCAGTGCCCACCCACATCGCGTCCTTCCCACTACCACAAGAAGGTGAGGCAGAGACAACTGTAAAAGCACTGACGCCTCGCCCAGCAGCATCCACCTCTTAGACAATCGAAATAGGTTCTACCTCATCTGGTAGACCCTCGCACCAGAGGAGTATCGCGAGGATGAGAGGGAGGTCTGTAGGAGCCCCTCCGTCGCTCAGGAAAATGCTGGGGCACGAACTCGACCACTTGCGGGAGATAACATAAAGCCACTCGGCTACATTTACTTCTCTAACCCACAAGTTTTCATTTTTCCAGTAGAGACTGAATAGCCAAGAACGGGAACTGCTAACTCTAGTTGGCCTTCCCAGCCAACTAGAGGCACTCAACGCCATGCTTCAACAGTCCCTCCAACGCCTTCACGTGATGAGGAGAGGCTGAATAGGGGAGACGACCATCCGCGCCCAAGGCAGCCGAGAAGGTCTCCGTCGCCTTCTGGCTCAGGCTCTCAATCTTCCTCGTCAGCAGCCTTGTCAAGATCATTGTCCTCTTCCTCCTCTAGCGGGCCATCCCCAATTCCTGAGGAAGGGACGCCACAAAGATCAGCCAACAAAGCATCAGCAGGACAGGCGAGCTCCCGTGGTCTGGAAGAAGCAGCTCCCTTAGTCCCCCTAGACGAAGTTGAGGATGACAACGAAGAATTCAGCATCGAGGAGGACTCTTCTGGCGAATCTGAGGGAGAGGGGGGGGGGACATCTGTGCCACCAATGAAAGACACCCCCCCAGAGGAAGAAGCTCGATGACAGATGAATTTTGTATGCCGTCAGAGATGCCACCCTTCGAGATGGCTGACTTTGACAGAAGGGTCATCGACTACCTGACGATCAGGGACCAGAAATTGTTGAACAAGGTCCTAAGGTCACAGGAAGATGAAGAAGATGTCGACTGGAGTGACGACTACTTCTCCGTACGACGGGGAGTACTCAGAAGCATATTCCGCTCGCCAGCCGTCGTCGGAAAGAAGTTGTTCAGGGTCCTAGAAGGTGCAATAATAGAGAATATCAGCACTGAGACATGTCAAAGAACAATATACAACGCCACCCCGACCTTGGCAAGAAGACTGATGATGGGAGTACCAGACTCCATCGCGGTGGCCAACATGCTACGACACATCGAAGAGCACAACACGAACATCGTTTTGGCCCCGTACAAGCACCACAACATATGGTTCCTGTGTGTGGCGGACCTCCGGAACCACGATGTCCGACTCCTCAGCTGCTGCAACAAGGAGGTGCCACGCACAGGACTTATCTTGAGTCACTCGGAGGACAAGCATCTCAGGCTTCTACCGTTGCGTCTTCTCCGAGCCATTAAGTAAGGAGTCCAACGTCATAGCGTAGTTTGGAACTTCTTCTCTATCAGAGACTTCCCTGTTCAAGTAGAAGAGGGAAGCGGAAACAATGCCTTTATCATCTTGCGTGCCATGGAGTTGCTCAACATATTCGATTACATAAGGCGTCTCCATGGCCAAAACTTTTACCAGATCAGAAGCATATATGCATTGTTGCTGATCAAAGACTGGCACTATTTCCAAGATGCAGGGGTACCACAGAGGCTGTTGGACTGTGACCTAGAAGGCAAATCTTCACAACCCAGAAGCACTCCATAGAAAGAAGTTGAGATAGAAGCAGAAGTCTATGGGGCAGGCAAGTAGTTGGAGATCCTGCGGGAAGTACACGGGATCGAAGACCCTGCTTCGCCTGAAACATCAGAAGAATTCATCAACAATTTCGACCATTTCTCGTACTCTACACTCACGCAGGAGCAGGTCAATGAAGTTCTTCTGAAGTTAGCAGACTCTACCCCGACAAACGTAATCTACATGACAGGCAATGCCATAGTCCTGGTTGACGACTTGAGGGACATGGTAAAAGAAGGAGGATGTTTGGTGATATCTGTGGTGGCCGCCTACATCCAGACCCTACAAAACAAGTTTGAACACGCATACATAGCTCATCCATTACTGTTCAATGACATCTGCCTTGCCGATGAATCACAAGTGAAGCAATCTTTTCTGGCAGAGTTGTAGTGTAGAGCTCTGCACATTATCTTCCTTCCCATCCTACATTACAACCACTGGACGCTCCTGATGATGTACACGTGCCAATGAGCAGGAATCTTCTACAACAACTCGGAGAGCAACAAAGATCATCTGGTGCAGTGTACATCGACAACGTTGACACCCCTCAAGTGCTTAGTATGAAATTACTATGAGGATGTGGCGATGCTGGTACAACCATTCCTGGAGACTGCAGTAAGCAAATGGCATGAGCTCCAGTTCTACCACCGCAGTCCACAACAAATTCCTCTATCCAACGACTGTGGCATCTTCGTCCTGGAATGGATATCAAATAAAGAGACGCCTGACCAACTCCACCACATCGACTACCATAGCAAATGAGGAGAATATGTGTGGGATCTTCTATCTGGCACAGGCGCACTCACCAGCTAACCCTCACTGGGTTAACATTACCCTACCTTATCTACTTCACAACTCTGGGACAGAGTGTGGAGTAAGTTTGGGGGGGTACCATGTACCAGTGAGGGAGGTAAAAAAAATCCACCCTTTTTGTTCTTTTTATATAACATGTGTACATATACATATACATGCCTCATACAAAATGCAAAAGAATTTTGCTTATTTTGTCTCCACATATATGTACAAAGACACTATATAGTAAAAACATGATACGACTTCTTGCCAGTTTGTTTTCTATGTGTCCAAGGAGATGCAAGTTTTGTTATGTCTTTCTGATAATGCAGCCTCAAACAACAAAAGACTATGACTTTCCACGCCAACAATTTTGAAAAATAATCTCGCAACAGCTAAGAGACGTGTATGCAGAAGGAAAATGTTGCCCAAACAGCAAAAATTCCTCTTGTTTTACCTTACCCAACAAAAATCCCAAAAAGTGAGAATAACCTTATGAGAGTGAATAAAAGCATGAGAGTTGTGCCAAAAAAAAAAGAAAAAAAAACAAAAATATATACACACTTGTTTTCCAAAAGTACCCATCTTTAGGCATGGTAGATCTGGGGCAGTGGTATGTAGGATGTGAAATCACTGCTCTAAAGCCAACTGGCTTGGACTGCAGGGACCACTCGCCCGCGAACGGACCCGTACCTGGATGGACTGATGGGAAACAAGAAAAACCCAGAAAGCCTTAAGCCTACTCAAACACACAACTTGTTGTTCCCAAATGTTGTTTGGTGTGAAAGCTAACTTCGAAATCATGCACCCAAGTCACGCCGAAGCTGTGGAGAAAAAATTTGCTTAAAAAAAGGCAGGAGAAGTAAAGTCTATTGTTCATGGTCGGGTCGTATTCTCTAAAAGACATCTCAATGCTCGCTCAAACCCATGGTATGGAAACTATACCAGTGAAGAAGAAGCGTCACAAAACAAAGTTTTAAAAGATTGATTGAGGACAATCAAAATACTAAGTTTGGGGGAGTTGTTAACACCAAATTTTGTGATGTTTTTGGCCCTTATTTACCTGTCAAAAATCCTCTTTTAAACTATTTTCCTCTCCTTTTTGTCATGTTTTTGAATAAACAGGCCTCGCTATGCTTTTAACTCAATTTTATCATCTTTTACATAGTTTTCCTCGTTTTTCGACTCTTTTATCAGCAAAAAGACCCGTCCTGGCCCATGAACGTGTTCTACCTGCATCAACCTTCCTACCAGTCGTCCGACACACTCACTGCCCGACATATGGTAGCACAACATGCCTACTGTATGACACGGGGGTGCCGCACGAGGAGGATCTGACGGGCGATACGCCACTTACCCGAGGGGGAGTTGTATTCGCCACGACAACTGAAGCATGTCGTGCGATACAAGCCACCCACCGGTAGGCGCCACTCATCACGATGACCGACACACTTACAGCCTGGCATCCTTGTGACGGGTGACACGCATATCGGGCATCCCCGAATCCGTGATGATAGAGCTGATGAAGGAAACGTGGCGTCCGGTGAACCACAACTTCCCCCAACCGCTGCCTATAAATAGCAGTTATAGGACACCGATGGGATGGGTGGGAACCTTCCTAAAGCCAACTTGGGAAAGCATCTGGAGCTAGCGTGTCGTTCCTCAGAGGTGTACCGGGCGATACTAGGTGAACACTTCCCCGACCCAAGAGGGAAGGAATGGTTCACTTAGGATTGGCCCCAGGCATCATAGAAAACCAATATCGGCCAATGAGGACACCCGATATGAGTACCCGATACTCTAAGCAAAACTCTGGCCCGACACGATACAAAGCCCGATACGCATCACCAGTCAGGGCGTGTCGCCCGAGAGGGTGTGCCGCCTGACACGGGCATATCAGGCATGAGAACCCCACACGATACGTTTGCACGTCATGAGCATGTCGCCCGAGAGGGTGTGCTGCTCGAAACGGGCGTATCAGGCAAGGCTCCCTCCTGGTATCGTGCTGGAGGGATCTTGGGGATCTGCTACTGCCTGTCACCCTTCTAAATCAAGAAGGTGATATTTATCTTTACTTGTTTCAGTCATTTACTTTCTTTACTTATGCAATGCAACTAAACCCTTTTGTATAATGCTTATGCTAATGGAATTAGAAGAGTTTTAATTATCTGCTATTTTATGTTTGGTCCCTTTTTTTGGATGATTGCTTTGTTTAGCATCCAAACTCTAGCTTGTATGCTTGGATCACGTTTCGACTAGCTACCGAATCGTGTTTTCCCGTTGCAGCAGCCTCGAGAGAGGTGTTGTGGCTCTAGTGTTTGGTCAGATACGGGAGTACGAGAGTGCCCAGGATCGAAGTTGCTTTAGTGACCTTTCCACTCTAACTTAAGACCAGCAACCTCGAGAGAGGTGTTGATGCTTAGTTAGAGGTACCCACTTTGAGAGAAGGGGCACTGGATGTTTCTGTTGCCGCTTGTTTTACCAAAGCTTTCTCCTTCGTTCCTTACCAAAGAAATAGCATTATCCTCTCTGTTTCCGTTGCGCAAAAACCCTAAAAACTGATAAACCTTTAAAACATTAATTTTCCTCATAGCTGTAGTTGGAGGTAATTTTCTTTTATCGATCTTCGCCTGTTGTTCCCCTTGGGGAACTTGGTCATCTCCTTACCCATACCGGAGTGTAACGTGTCGATTTCGCATTCTCAACACTACCACCCTTGTCCCTGTGTTCGATCCCGTATATCTACTTCGACCCCGTAATAAAGTTGTGGGGGCCTAGAAGGTTTTGGGTTATAAATTTAAAAGTCCGACTACTTCAAATCCGCTCCCTTTTTGGAGGTGCGATTTAGGTAGGTCAGTAGGCTAGGTAAATCATCTAGGAACACATATGCATAATCTTGAACTACCTCTATCTCTCCTAAGGGCTTAACCTTAGGTTTAGGTTCTATAACAACTACTAAGAATGCGTGAAAAACTTTGGTTATTATTTTCTCTTCTTTTAAGGCCGACACGTACAGACTAGTGGTTGCATCCTTCCTCCCTCTAATGGTTACAGTTGGGTAACCAGGTCTCTTTATTAAAATACTTTTCTCCCTACAATCAATATGGGCTCTATAGGTATAAAGCCAATCCATGCCAATTATCACAACAAAGTCATTCATGTCCAACAAAATAAAATTAGTAGGGAAATTATGACTCAGACACTGTAAAACATGGATTTTCACAAGAGACATAAAAATTCGACCGCTCGAGGTTGTGACATCCAACACATATCCTAAATCCTTGAAATCCAAACAGAGCATAGTTGTAAGATTTCTCAAATAAAAGTATTTGTTGATCCACAATCATAAAGAGCTTTCACACTTTGTCCCATAATTTCAAGTCTATCTACATAGTTTTCATGATAGTCAAACTTCCATTACATTGCATAATCAAAGATACAAAAACTACTCTAAGGGTTATTACCCTATATTAGATGATTGGCATTATCCTAGGCTTCCTCATTGTCGAAGGAGAAAACTCGAACCTGTCAATGATCTCCTGTGAGACGGACTGGTGGGGCTGCTACAACTAGCAATGCCACAAATAGTGTTGTTGGCATTGGATGGGCTGCCATTGGGGTTTGTCCTCTGGGATCAGGAAGGGGGTAGTTTTCCAGGAAGTGTCCTTCTTGATGGCATCAGAAACACACCCTCCTTTCAAAGTGGTCACTTCCAAGGATGGTATCTTCTGCATTTGTGACATCTGGATGACGCCCCTTGTTGTCATTTCTCGTTGTGGGGCTTTCCCTTTCCTCCCTTGCCATGGTGACGACCATGATTATTCATGTTAACTTCCTTCAGTGAAGTCGAGATATCCCTTGGGTTGGTTCTTCTAGGGCATGACTATCTTCTCCATGTCCAGAAAAAAGTTGATAGCTTCAACAAGAGTTTTTGGCTTACTCACCATGACATGGGGCTTAATGGTAGGGTGAAGTTTTCCCATGAAATGTTTCACCCTCCTTTCTTCATTCTGCATGTTGAGAAAATGCTCCAAGAGGCAAAACTAGCGAGCGTAGCTGGCCACAGACAAGTTCCCTTGAACTAGGAAAGTGAACTACTTTTCATTTTCCTTCTTGGCTGCGAGAGGTATGAATCTTTCCGTAAAAAGGGCATGGTAATCTGCCCAGGCTGTGGTCTCTTTACTTGGGTCTCAGCCCGCCATATCTTTGTTTCTCCCTCTAGGAGATGGGTGGTGAAGAGAACCTTATTACTTGCTTGTACCTCCAGAATGTGGAACCTATTTTCCACAGCTGAAAGCCAAGCATTAGCTTTGTTTACTAGCTCCTTCTTGTCTTCCCCCCAGAACTTCTCAATATTCAGCATCAAAAAATCTAAGATGGTGGCACCAAGGTGGGGACGGACGGGCCCATGTTTTCCGTTCCCACTACAGGGAACATCTTTAAGGGAAAGGGTGCTAATGGCTTCAGTCAACTTCTTCTACTACTCTAGCCAGAGCATCTCAGTAGTCAATGTCACTATTGGTCCGGTTGCTAATCCAAAATCAGTAGCATCTCTCACTTCATCTTCAGGCATGAGTTCTTCTTCAGGTCTAAGGCTTTCTATAGGATTATTGATGTGGAAGGGGATGGGATTTGGATTGGAGTCTTTCTCTCTAGAGGCTTCACCTTCTCTCTTCCTTTGCTTGGAGGATTTTCCTTCCAGGTGCCTTCTTTTTTAAGAGGGCCTCTTGTTGTACATGGGCCTCAGCTCGGGGTATTCGTTGGCAGTGTCATTAGGTACAACAACTATTTTGGTAGTAACCATGTTGTAACATACAAATAACTCTATTAACCATCGTTTCATAACTTATGATGATCTTATATCCATGACATCTTGTTTACATGCATTTTATTGTTTGGTTTAGGATACTTTAATCCTTATCACCATAACTCCAATAATTATGGAAATGTGGAAAGAGAGAAACCCTAGGCACTTAAAGTTTGTTAACATAAAGAGGGCAAAAAAGTAATGGGAGTAGATGAGAAATCCTAGAGGTATATTATTTCAAAACAAATCCTCTGATTTCGGCCAGGAAGTCACACAGATTCTGAGAGTCCTCATAAATTGACTAGTGGGGTAGAGGAAAATATTTCTAGCCCCCAGATCGTGATCCTTTTCTAGACGCCTTCATCTTTGGAAAATTCTCTAACAGCTTCCTTTGGGCTCTAAATACTTTGCAAAATTTAATAATTATTAAAGACGATGTGGAAAAATAGGCTCTGATTCCAAATGTAACACTTTGGAACACTACCCAAAGTTGTATTAGAGTTTCATGAATGTTGACTAGAACCACATACCACCACTAACCTTAACTGTGTGTTTTGTCCTTACTCACATGCAAGCCAGGATCAACTTCCCAACTGATCACCCATTGTCGTACTACTCCATGTTGAGCATGCTTAACAATGGAGTTCTGTAGAGATGGGCTCCCTAAAAAGCAAGTGCATCTTGGTGATATGGGTAGTCCAATCATTCCTTTTAAGATCATTTTATCTAAGGCCTTAAATCCTAGGACGTTACAAGAAGATTTCAACTTTGAGATTCTTAGTTCAATCCACAGATTCACCTTTATAGATTATAGACTTTATTTGCAATAACTAGATTTATAAAAACTTCTAGGTTGTATCACGTACAAATTATCTACATTATTCCTATTACAAAATGTGGTTTTAACATCCATTTTTTAAAATCCCATAGTCATACTAAGTTGCAACACCAATCATGAACCTGTTGGATTCAACCATGGAAACTGGTGAAGATTTTGTTATGTTCAACATCTTGAACTTGTTTGAAATCTTTGCAACCAATCTACTCTTATAGGTTTGTGCACTACCATCCATGTTAGAATTTTCTCAAAGAACCTAAATGCACCCAATGGGTTTTACCCCTTCAGGTTGATCCATCAGGTCAAACCTTTTTGGTGTACGTGGATTACATATTTTGATCTCATGGCCTCAAGCCATTTCTTATACTTTGGTCCCTCAATATTTTTCTAGGTATATTGTTGATGCGTTGTCTATGATCAACTTACCGCCTTCTTGAGTTATAAGATATCATAATCTTTCAAGCTCAAGGCTCATTTTACTAGAACTATGAGGTTTTGTGTTATAGAAGGAACATTAGATTCCACAGTAATTTATAATTCTCCTTCTTCCTATTATATCTCTCTTAGGTTCAATGTTTTCTTGTTGGTCTCGAACTTTATGAGTTCTACTTCTCTTCCACTGATTCCTTTGGAATTAAATTCCTTTAGGAATACAACCATCCTAGCAACACAACTTTTTTGTGGAATACAAAAGTTGTATTCAATAAAAGATTTATGTGATTTATGGACAAAGCCTTTCAAGAAACTATTTACTTAGATAATCTTTCAATCATAATCCTTATAAAAATGGGACACCTCCCATGTCATATCTCATATTATGTCTTTTGAACCAATTTAAGATGGTATATTATTTAGTGTAAAGCATGTACCCAAAAGAATATTTGAAGATTAACTAGATTTATTGTTAATCACATCATGACTTAATAGGGTGTGATTCCTTCTCTCCGATACACTCTCATGATACACTATCATTGTGTTTCAGGTGGAGTTCATTATGATATATTATCATGATTTCCATAAGGTCTTCAAACTTTTAATTTCAAAATATTTTCACATCGATCATATCCAAGTATTTAAAACTTATACAAAATGGGTTATGCACTTCATTCATGATATCCTTAAAAACTTCAACACATTATTACTGTTATTTCAATAAATACAAACTACCACACTGAGATCATCATTAGATATAATGAGGTACTAATAACACCTCTAGTATTTATTCTAAAAGGTCTATATATATTAGCATGTATGAGCCCTAATAGAATACTCGCTCTCCCACATCTAGTGAAGATGATTTTTTCATAGCACCTTATAAGACTTGCATGTCTCAATTGGTTCAACAAACAAAAGAGTCTAGATATCCATAATTATGGATTCTAAAAAAGCATTTCTTATTTTTTGCACTCTAGATGACAATGCTATAGGTATTCATTGTTTGATTCATCAAATCATTCAGTATATAGATTGTCTCTAGAACTATCAAACAAAATCTATAGGATATTAGGGCCACTATCATAAAAGTTCTTATCAATGAAAGTAAAACATCAAATATTTTTCACAAAATTCTTGTCCATACAAGATACATGGTGTTTTTCATTAATGGAACATACATAATAGCAATTCACTAATTATAGTAGATGCCCATTACATGAATGACAAATTCCAATTGTAGTGGTAGGAAAACTTGCTCTACACAGTTCTAGCTCAGTTCTTCTCGGTTCTTGAAGTGGAGATCTATATCTCCTTCTTCTTCCTGAGATCCTCTATACAGAGAAGATAGTTTCTTTTCTAGTGTCCAGGCTGGTGATAATGGTAGCACTTTCCTTCCTTATTCACTACTGTCTTAGCTTTCAATACATAAGACTTTGGCTTTTAGCTAGTTTTTGAACTGTTCATATCTTTGCCTTTGCCCTTGGACCTCCCTCTGTTGATCATCATCACAGATTTGGGTTTGTATTTCTTCATCTATGCTTCAACTATCCTCAACATGCCAAGTAATTCTAATAATGTCTTATCAAAATCATTAATGTTGTAGTTCATGAGAAACTGGTTGTATGATTCTGACAGTAAATGCAAAATAACATTTTTAAACAACTCTTGACCCAAGGGAAGTCCCACTCTAGCGAGGTTCTCCATATACCCAATCAACATGAGTACTTGAGGACCTATAGAATCTCCTTCTAATATGTTGCACTTGAACAACACCTTAGAGACATCATATCTCTCTTGTCTTACCTAATCTTAGTACATGTTCCTAAGTTGTATAACCATCTCGATAACATACACATTCTCATGTTGTCTTTACAACTCAGAGTTCATTGAGCATAGCATCACACACTTGACAACCATACTATTTTTAGAGTGATTCTTGTAAGAATCCCTATCAGCCTTAGGCACATTGGGAGGAGGTTCATTTGGCTTTGGTTTCTCTCAGACATAGAGCTTGTTCTCTTGAGCGAGAACAATTCTAAACATCCTAAACCAGTCATGAAAGATGTTCCCATTAAGGTTGTCCTTCTCAAGGACCGATCAGAGAGGAAACATGTTTGTTTTTCCCATTAGATTCTACTAAAGAAACTTTACAACTTTAGTCAAAACACCTTTGATTAGCTTGATTTGGTAAGTTTTACAATATAAATTAAGCTTTTCACTAATTAGCGCTCTAACTATTTTGTTCAAATTGATTTCTCTCAATACTAATTCAGAAGATTTCATAGTACAACATTCTAGTGAGCAAATATCCAAAATAATTAAGTTAATACCCAACTAGTGTTGCACTCATAACCAATTATTAAGGTAGGCAACATTGCCAATTGCATATCATGCAATTCTTGGATAGATTGTATGAACAACTCCTTTCCATAATCCATATGTATGCTTCTAGGCACTTAATCCTGTTAAGGTCACCTGGTTAAGCATGACCATAAGCCAACACTATAGACACCCTGCTAGGGCAGACCCGCATATATACCATCACACTTCTGTAAGATAGATGGAATACCATGATAAGGCATTCCCATGCTTGGTCAGTCAAGCTTTTCATGTGTGCAACTTATGGAAAGCATCTTAGATTTATATTTTTTGAGATATTTTATATAAGTACATATACTTATCCAATCACCACATACTTATGTATTGTATACATGATACAACCACAAATGAAAACATGTAGTTATAAACATAAGAAATGGTTACTGTCAAATTATTCTAAGTCCTTGGGGCCACAAAGAACTATGTAACGTCCCTGTATTCTGTCGTATCAAGACTTAGAAGGCCCGAGAGGACAAATTCGAAAATGTTAGAAAATTGTAGCAAAGTGTGTTGCGGAAGCAATATGCATATACATGAACATTCAAACACAACATACACCATAAATGATCACAACATTCAACATGTAAAGTATTACATCATGTTTTATTACACTTACATCTACATATTGAAAGAGAATTTTATACAATTCTAATCATGTATGCTAACTAGGATCTTTCACAATAGGTAAACATGTACCATTGTTCACTCACATCTTTTATGCCATGCTATCTCTGAAACTAAAATATACGTGTAACAATGAATCAACACAAAGTTGGTACATGCTTGAAAGATACTATACTATCCTGGCATATTTAAAATACTTGAAAAGAAGAAAGAAAAAGAAAACATTATTTAAGGTAGAAAATCAGGTAAACCCAAGTTATTAATCATATTTCAATGGACATGTATTACTATAGTGGACTTAGCACAAACATAAATTATTGGGCCCTAACCCCGCATACCTTGTACCATTAGGGATCGCCCCGCATACCTTGTACCATTAGGGAGGTGCTAGTCAACATTAATACTTTCCATCTCTAATAGGGAGATTAATGAACCATCAGTAACTACATTCCATTTTCTTTCCTTAGTGATCTTAGTGTGCAAGGCAGAAACAACACTACATATAGATGTACATCCAACAAGATATTCAAATACATGCAAGAAATTACTCATAATTATCATCTAGTAAAAACTAGTCTTATACTTATATCCATGTACCTGAGTTCAGAGGTTCTTTAAACATCCATGATCATCTTGAACTTTGTCCATGAATTGATTAAATATAATTGGGCATCATTAATATATGATCATCATTATTCTTGGCATTTTGAATATTAGGGTTTAGTTAAACCTAGGTTCAACTGATCTCAAACATGTGTTTGGTATTTTTCTATTGATAAGGAGGTCACTCTAGGGGTCTGGTTCAGATTTCATAATTTTCCTATGTTTTATCTATTTTTAGAATTAATATGAGGCTAAAAGCATCTAATTATTTGTTAATGAAAACAATGCCTAATATTCTAAAATTATAACTTGATTAGAGTTCATATTTCGTCTCTAAATGACATTAAGGTTCATAAAGGGTCTTCTCATATTTAATTTATATGATATGCTAATTACACCAATACTATGATCTCAAAAAGAAGCATTATCATCTAAATTAAATACTATCATTAGTTGTTCTGCAAAAGCTTGATCTAAGGGTCCAGTAATGTAGAGGTATTATTGAGTAATTTATTGACCAAGGGATCTGTTTTCTATGAATTTTCTAAGATTCAAAGTATTTCTAAGATTTAAATGAAAATTACCTTTTGTTGTGGAACCCAAGCACTGATGTGGTGCTATATGATTGGACCATGCTATCCATCATAGGTATGTGTTCCCTTGTGATGGTTTAGGCTGGGCCAATTGGCCTTTCTTCCTAAGTCGCTTGGTTCAGTTGGGTTCAAAGTTGAACCGTTGGATCTTTGAGTGTCCTGAGAGTGGACCTAGGCTGACCAAAGACACACCTTGACTCGTCCTTCCCATCTGTCTCTCCGTGACACAGTAGAATGACACCACAACACAGCCACACCGGCAAGAAGTGAAGGGCGGATGGGTCAGAATGAGGAGAAGTGATCTTCACCTTCACGTTTGTAGAGGAGAGAGGGGCTTCCACAACACAACTCTGAGTCTCAGGGTGACCAACACTGTCACGCCGATCTCTATCTGGGATCTGCGGTGGAGAAATCTCTGTAAGGTTGGGGCTTCTGAGAGTTAGGGCTTGGAATCTGGCGAGAAGATAACACCCTCCTCTAAGAGAGAGGGGTGCCTCAATCAACCTTTGTCGCCCCTATTTGAGGCTCCAAGCCCTTGCTGCTCCTCGGTGGTCTCCACATCCACCCAAAGGCTACATCTATCATCAGAGTCAAGTTCTGTCGTGTCTACAACTTTAGTAGCGAGCCTTGGCTATCCTGAATGTAGGACATCTGCATTCTCTAGGATCATGACCCCATTAATGATTAAGGCAGTAGTTTCCTCAACATGAGGTGCATCAAGCCACTTCATCAGCATTGGAGAAGGCAGTATGGTAGAGCTTATCACCATGGTTGAATATGGGTGTTTGGCAAACAAAGGGTATAGGAATGCCTAGACGTGAAGACCAAATGTCAGGCTAGAGGAACTTGTCATCTCAACCAGTTGTCACCGTAGATGAAGGAAGGTAAATAAGCACTCTTCCATTCTAGCATCCAGTGAACAGATCTAGGAGATTTTTCCAGGACCTTTCACACTCAAGTTCTGGTCGTAGTTGTGATGACAAACCTCAAGGTACTGATTCTAGCCCCCTCTTCATCGGCCACGAGAATGGAGGATTTTTCATGGCATGAAAACAACAATCGCAGGCACAAGCATATTGTATATGATGTTGCAGCATTGTCGAGGGGCATGACTGAATAATCCCATGGCTGCTACCTACATTATCAAAAGCCTCAGTCATCACCCACCACTACCAATGAGATGTAGTGGAGAGGTAGAGAGATATCTGACTCTGGTTGTTTCCCGAGTACTACTAGGCACCCCATCCGCGGAGTGAGATCCTAGAATTGTGTTGGATTTAACAAATTGGGTTAACACCCCATGCTCCTTGCAATGACTACATCCATAAGTACCAGAAAACTTCCACATGCTCCTAGGTTTTCAGAGGAAAGCCACGTCTTTGGATCCTCTCAAGTGATAAGACTTTGGTCACTCGTCTATGTTCCAGATCATTAGTACTTTGATCATCCAACTAAATTCAAACATTAATATCTTCTTAACTTAAAAAAATGATATGAAATTCTTAAGCATTGGTTCTTAAGGATGTAATCTTTGATGCCGGGAATCCAACACTTTTCCTATCAAAAACATTTCATCAAATAACAATAGATCTATGAGGTAAAATGGTCACATATAGTCATCATTGGATCCTCAATTGAAACCAATAAATAATAAGCTTAGTATGATCATGATGCATCCTGGTATACTTTTGAGTAAAAAGAAATTGTCCATAATTGATTAACCAATACCTAGATTGGGTATCAATCATCCAAAAAATATTTATGGTCCTCAAATACTATATTGGGTACCAAACCCCAAAATATAGGGTCATAACAAATTACATCACATGTAGTAGCATGTTGTTGATGAAGATCTATGCTTGAACCAATCTGAGTTGATTGGTTCAACACTTGAACCAATCGGATTGCCTCCTGGTCAGTCAGTTGGTCTCTTAAAATAGTCATCTAGTTCTATGATTTAAGCGATGCCTAGACTCCTCTGGCCGATCAGTTGGACCACCAGTTGATCGGTTCATCTCCTCCTCTCATCTGACCTCCTCGGTTCTCCAATCGATCGGTTCATCTCACGAGGCAGTTGGTTTTTCATGTGCATGACGTCTTATCACGATGAAACATAAATTAATACTATACTATTTCACATTACATGGTTAAAGGAAATCCTCAAGTTACATTAAAGGGAAAATATAAAAAAGAGCATTAAATTATATTTGGAAAAGAGGTTAGAGGTTTGGTATGCAAACTGAGTAGCAATAGGACACAAATCAAACAACCAAGCACACAATCCACATGGGTTTTGGCCATGAACACACATACATCCACCATAAAAACACTCTTAGAGAGATGCGTGTAAATTGCATTTATATATCATAAATAAATACACACACACACACAAACACACACACACACAGACATATATATATATATATATATATATATATATATATATATATATATATATATATATATATATATATATATATATACAAAGAGAGAGAGAGAGAGTCAGGCTAGAATACACTCAAGTAATTTGTCATGATGCAATATTTGTTTTCAAAAATCTAATCCATTGATCTTCTTAAACATCTTGTGAATAACTCATACACAAAATTTAAGCACATTTGGACATTTATAGGTCATGTTATAAAGACTGTAAAAATTATGCAATTCAAATTAGTTTCACATGTCGATTTAGTTGCCCTTGGATGAGTGACTTACACTCATCCAAATGGGCTCAAAAGTTGTATGTAGCCTAGTTATAGTATAACGGTGAAGATCAATTGTTTACATTTTGCAAAAAATTATCTTTATATGAAAACACACTTGAGGGTATTCCTGCTATCTGTACACTCGAGTGTATTCTAGCCAGACTCTCTCTCTCTCTCTCTCTCTCTCTATATATATATATATATATATATATATATATTGTGGGATAGTATGTGGTACTAATTGGATATGTATATTAATCATTGCAATATTTTCATAGCATGCAATAAAATAAATCTAATCATATTGATCAAAATCCTGATACATCATAAATTGACATGGCTCTACTACCATTTTCGGTAAATTGGGGAAACTAGTAATGTAGAAGAAATAAAATTTTTAATGCCTTATTCTCAAACCAGAAGATTGCATAAACAATGATATATCTAGGAAAGAGAGTTGCAAGGTTATACCTGGTCCTCAAGATTGTTCAACGATAATCCTTTGCAGTACTGTGCTACTTTCTTCAAGTTGCACCCGTACGGGAACAACAATGGCTTCTTGGTTGATAACTACAAACATTGGTTGTTTGTGTCTTCCTAGAAGGCGGGAATGACCTCCTCGGCTCTTTAGTAGTCCAGATAGACCATCGAGAACTCTACGTTAAGCTACCAGAGCCAATGGGAAGGAGTTATCACTTCGAATGTCAATTTTCTAGGATTGATTTGCTCTCCCACAATTTTCTCTCCCTTGCTCTCCCTCCCTTTAAGGGGTAGGACATGCTGAAGGCTCTCCGGTTACCACAACTAGATAGGACAACAATTTTGAGAGCTTATTGTTATGTCTGAGAAGCCCCTAGTACCCCTCTATTTATAGGAGGACCAGGGTCAGGGTTTCCATTCCATCTGGGAGTCGACGAGACGATTTTTCATGAATTTTCAGAACTTGTGTACGGTGAGCCAGTCGGTTTACTATAAAATTGATCAATTCATGGGTGAACTGGTTGATTCAACTCTTGAACCAATCAGTTCATCATGTTTCTTATTTCCAAACATAATGGCTTATAATATGTGATTAAGGCACAATCATGACATCAACATCAATCCTTGATCCAATCAAATTGATCATTGAATCAGACAATACAGATGCTTATTTGATCATTTCACTTCATGAAATAGTTGTTTCATATCATGAAAAGGTCGTTTCACTTTTGAAATGGTTATTTCATACATGAAATGGTCATTTCATATCATCCAACTCATTTAATATTTAGCCAATGTTGTTTGGATTGACCTCACACTTTAAATCAATTAGTTTAATACTTGAAACTGTCGGTTCACCGTCCAATCAGTCAATTTCAACCTCAATTGAAAACCTAAACACTTTAGTAATCAAGTTAAACATCATTCATGAATAAACTCCTATTCCAAGTGCATCTTATGTGTGTGACCCTATAGGTCCCAAATTATAATGGTTGAGAATGTCCATAACCAATTTATAACATCACAAGCAATTAGCAGTAACACATCATTGCTACCCAAGTAATTCAGAAAGCTGGAGAACAACTTCAACCTATAATGTGTGACCATTGTTACCGTGATTGTATGATTCCTTTGTTTCTGATATCCATATTGAACTCGAGGTATGGAATCATCATCCTCTCAACATTCAATCTATGTTCTTTGAACTAGAGCATACTGTACGAGATACATGTGAGTTCACATATCATATATTGAATCACATGAGTATGGCCATATGTTTCTCAGACTTGCTTATCAAGTAGCCAGGATATCAAACTCTTATAGGAGGGACAAATCCCATCTACATCACTCCCACTCAATCTCCATGTTCACAGAGTACCCGAGCATCACCTTTATAGCAACCCTTAATCAAAGTCATATTCGATGGTTTCAAAGTACAACAAACAACATGTGATAAGTGTAGCAACTTCATGTCTAAGAACCACAATCACCATGAGAGTTGGTTTTGACTATCATTCCATGGTCTGAATTAATCATTCTGAAGGTGATTATATTCGACACACTATTCTCTGACATTTACATGTGTGCTTGACTTGATATCACATATCATGACAAATGAGACGTTCTCAATATTGAACACACACTCTAGCCTTATGCCTTACTTTCTCATATTTTTCTTCAACATCAATATTTGACTAGGGACATAACAACAAAGTATGTACTCTTATCATACAATAATATCATTGTTTAGGTCCCCAACTTGAAGACATATGTCATCGAGTAACACCATTCTCTAGACATTTACTATGTCTGTGTCATCATCTCATGATTGAAATAGACATCATAGATAGAATTACCTTTATCATTATTAAATTAGGTATCTAACGACCCACTATAATTATTATATGATTGACTCTATGGGCACATGTTGTCCTTCATCAACTCCCCCTGAGTTGAAAAAACGAGACTCCGGCGAGTGGGGTGTTGTTGTGGGACTATGGGTAGAAAATCTCCAATGAGCAAGATGCACTAAGGTTTTTCTTCCTCCTCTGGCTCGTTGTCACTAGAATCCTTTGCAGGAAATACGTCCTCGTATTCTAAATCATCTTCCTTCGACTGGGAGGATGTGGATGCAATCATCAAATGATTAAGACATTTGTTGGAACGATGTCAAAAACCCTTAAAAGAAAAGCACTAGATTTGACTAGAGGATGTTGTTGCAGAAGATGTTGGCGGGACCATTGTCGTGAACTGGATTCACAAGACGGGGCTGTTATCAAAGCAGAATTTTGCCAATAAGTGGGAACTTTCGGCTGTCATTTCTGATCATGGTCTATCTATGTATCCACATGTATCACATTATCTATAGAACAAATATCTGACGTTGCCAATGCTGCGGCAATAGATGAATTGAGCTCACGATGGAACTTGTGATCTTGGTGGTAGCATCCGATGTGACATTTGACATATAAATCAAGTCATAATTTGTGGGTATACTCATCCACATAATCAGATTCCTACTGCAAGTCAGAAAGGTTGAGGCATACTTGTTGCTTGTAATTAACATGGACAATTAAAATTCCATGTCTGCCTTCATGTCTGTCCAAGTGTTGATGCGACGAACTTTGACTTCCACCTTGTGAAAGCAACACCACGGAGCTTGGCCTCTACATACTTGGTCTTGCGATTTTCTTCAAGTTGATTTCAGTCAAAGGATGATTCCATACTATGGGCCCAACCATAGTAGGCTTTATCTTGCCAGTGCCGTGGAATTTTGGCATATCAATCTTAAGAAGGTGTTCTTGGTGAGGAAGATCTTCTAGAAGTGGTGGACGTCATGGTGGAGGATGTTCTTCCATGCACTGAAGTATGACATAGCATATCTTGCACCTTGGCTTCTAAGCGGTCAAACCACTCATCATGGCTGGCCAGGCGGTCCTTGAATTCCTTAACTTTGGCTTGATAATCTTCGTTGTGTACCATGGTGGCATTCATGATCTTTCTCACTGGTGTGAAAATGTATCTCTGTCTCCTGACCCGCGTAACTCTAAATTAGCTGCAAGAATTTTTCAACTTTTCAACACCCAGAGATGTACTGACTTGCACGAATGACGGACTTTCTCAGAATCACCAATGTTAAAACCATGATGTGTGCCGGCTGTGAAATGGATAGAGTGGTCTGCAAGACGAGGCAATGGATGCATGAAGTTGCTAGCATGCATGGTGGTTGTTGGCAATCTCGTTCTTCCGGTAGGGCTTTTGATAGAAGGTGGGGTTAGTGCTCAGTCAACATCGTTGATCGGGAGGGGGGGGGGGGGTCCTGTTGGGTTCTGGTGGGGTGACGACGGGCTTCCCCTGGGTGATTGCGGTAACTTGGTGACCAGGGCATGCGAGGGTCTCAAGTTTGTGGGAGTCAGACAGAGGTTGGTAGATGACGATCATTTGTGGAAGGGTAATAGGCGGAACATGTGATGGTAATAGGCAGCAAAAAAGAAAAATTGGCATGAGAAGGTACGTGTGGTGGGGAAAACACATCAAGTGGAATTGACTTTCTATCGACGGCTGCTTGGATGGTGCCACGTAGGGGATTTGAGGCTGCTGCGATCTAGGTTGGAGGTAGGGTAACATGATGAACAAACAATCTAGTGATTTCATAAGTGGGCATGCGGACAATGCCCCCAGATTATATAGATACCTGAGAGAAGCCTTAATTGGCTTATTTCCACTCAAGATCAAACAAAAATAAGAAATTAAAAATTAATTAATTAAGAACTAACAAGTAAGTCCTTAACATTACATGTAGATCGTAAAATTGAAACAATTGCATAATATACCGTAAGCCAAAATAAAGACCCAACAATTAAATAAAAGACAAACATAAATAAAAGATAAATCGTGAAACACTCTAAACAAAAGGTGTGAAATCCTACCCAAGATCCGGATGAACATGTTGTCCCGCATCAGGCAATTTTGATTTTTGTTTAATATTTACTTACAAAATAAAAATGCCAAATGTGATGATACTTTCTAACCTAGCGATCCCACACAGAGTAAGATAGTATGAAAATGTTTTGTAAGTAGTGTATATTGGTTTTTTTATAAAGTGTAATATGTTATTCTTTCCAACAATTTTTGTGTGTTTCTACGAAAGAATGCAGTTGCAGCAAACAAATAACAAGGCAAAGCCATTTTTATTATCTTTTGGGATCCCAAAGTGAGTTTGTAACTATTTTTTCTGATGACCAGTCATAGGAGGGGTAGTTTTTGATTTATTTTGTGTTGGTTCTCACAGCTCACAGATACAACATCATTTAAGGTCTGGAAAATAGATTGACTAGTGTGGAAGCTTTTCTAATTAAGATGTACCTCCAATGGACACTTACACTTGCTTATGTTTAATCAGTTTTATGTGGTGTTCAGAGATTTCATAGCTCTATATTTATAAATCCTAGCATATACCATACAATTTATGCCTGACAACTTTGTTGAGGATATTGTATGTAATATTATATGGTACATAGAGATGTGAAGAAAAGATAAGGAAGTATTACATACGAGTGTATAAACCCAAGATTACTGCTTATGTGCCTGTAGAGAATGAACAATAGCTTTTAATTTAAAAAAAAATTCACAATGTATTAGGTAGAAATTACAAGGCCAAGATAGAAAAATTGATTATAAAGCAAGCATACAATGTTCTCCTCGAATTTCATCCCAATAAGAAATATTTAACGCAAAAGACATTGAAAAATACCGACATAGAGAGAAATCCCTGCAACTCTACCACGAGCCCGAGCTACCTCAAGGTCAATGACAGCTGGGAGATAGATAGGAATCAAATTTCTTGGGTGCTGCCCTACCTCTATCCTCAGGTTTCTTGGGACCCCTTTCTATGGCATAAATGGAGGTTTCCAAAGTGGAGCTTCTTCTCGTATAGGGCAATTTTGAAGAGGATGCCCACTAAGGACAAACTTGCAAGATGGGGGATCGACGTGGACTCGGGTTGTCTACTGTGTGAACAAGCGAATGAGTCCCATACACATCTATTTTTTGAATGCAATTTTATGAAGTATTTATGTTGTAGATTGACTATCAAGTGTGGTTGGGGGTGCTCACCCCCTACGGAGTTGGGTGAAGCTATTCCCTTGATGTTTGAGAGGACTCATAAAAACACGAAAGATAGAGGCCTCGTGGGAGCTGTCTTCACCAACCTGATCTACGCCATTTGGGCGGAGAGGAACATTAGATTACATGGAAAGGTCTCTAGCGATACCCTTTTAGTTTTTGATACCATTGTAAATAAGATGCACTGGCTGGTTAGAGCCAAGCCCGATATTCTGAAAGGGGCTACTACACAGTTAGCACAGAGATGGGATCTTGCATAGATCTTGTTTAGTATATGGGATTTTGTTGTTCCCTTATACACCTTTTCGGTTTAATGATATTTTACCTTATCCAAAAAAAAAATCCCCAAGAAAACACACTCCACCCAAATTGCGACATCGGTGGAGAAGAAACCCATATTGCATGGCAAACTTCTTTTCTTCTTCCTCATTTCCTTTCTTCTTTCTCATCTTCCTTTCTTTTCTCCCATCACAAAATTAAAAACATCCAACACCAATCATCATTTCACGATATAGTGGTGGAGATGTTTTAATGAGTGAAAGTAATTTGCTTGCTTGCCAAGCAACTCACTTGGATAGGACATGGAAGTTTGATAATGTCAGCTTCTAACCAAGAGGAGAAACTTTTATCATTGAATTATCTCTAGGAATTTGTTTTTTTGGGATCTTTGCAGAGCTTCATCTTGTCACATGAAACTACCTTAGTCATCATGTTAGAAGTATTCTTACAGTCTTAATTTCTTTTCAATGTTAGTGACTTGTCTTTGTATCATTTCATAAAGATAGTGATATCCCACATCAATATGTTTTGTCCTTTCAAGATGCATTATGATCTTGCTTCAATTAACATCACTCTAACTATTATGGAATATAGTTTGATCAAACTGATTGATGCTCATATTTTTTAGAAGTCTCACAAAACAAAGCATTTCTTTTCTTATTTCCACTACAATGTACTCTTAATCTTACATTGATAGAATAACACATTTTTCAGTATGATTTACTACAATACTAAACATCAAGAGTTAAACCAATTTCTAAGGTACCTCTTGGACATCACCAAGAGCTAACATTCTTATCAGCACAGTCTTATGTAAATTGATAAATCAAGTAGGACACCTAACCATGTTTCCTTATCCTAAGAATACATACAAGAGAAAAAGGTTGTATAATGGAAAACTATGATTATGTTATCAAGTTTTTTCAATGTAGAATAGTTTAGACCAGACATAGTAGTCATAGGGAACATGTAGCTCAAACAAGTATATAAATTCAAGCAATTTGTATTAAATACATAAAAGCAATTTGAAATACCATTAGTTTGACCAATAGGAGGATAAAGCATACCTTGATTATGAGTGTTGATTACATAACTTCATTAGAGATAGACAACTTAGATCTTTGAGAAAAGTCTTTCAAAAGGACCTGAGATTACAAGAAAGGGTGATATGATTAACATCCAAAATATGTAGTCATCCTAATAATATTCATCAAGGGTGGATGTTTCACCTAATCTAAGCTCCATTTCCAGGATAATTAATTTTGACATCTTCAAAGTTCAAGCAATATTCAACATCAATCTACATGCTACCTAATATATCATTTTGACTCAAACTGAGATATCATAACAAGATCAGGGATTTGAAACATAGCTTTAATGGATCTTAATAAGGTATCATAATATTTTAATAATAATAATGTCTTAATCATCATAACATCCATTTAAGTCACATCGAGTCATTTCCATGCAAGATAGTAAACGTTACAATATATGAGAGATCAATCTTTATTTAGTGTCATAAAGACCAACATGTTACTAATTTGAGTACATCAAATAGCATGGGTGACAATTAGTGATATATTTGTACAAGAAATCGATCTGGGTTCAGCAACATGCACGTTAGGTCACATTTCATGTCATATTTAGGTAACTTAGTCATAATAGGGTACTAGACTAATCAACATAGATTTTAGGTGTTAAAACCATATCAAGTTACTGATTTAGATCAAACATGATGATTTGGAGTGCATATAATCAAGTTCAACATAATATTAATGAACTTCAACATTAAAGTCCATAATACAAATATTTCACAGTTCATTTCATAAAATAGGTTTATTAAGAGGGGAAAGCATGATCAAGATTGATTTTTAGATTGTATCATAAGTTTCTAGTTAGGTTCATAGAAAATAAGAGGGGTCATGGTATGATCCTGATTTGACATAATAATCATGTAATGTAATAAAAAAGATCAATTTCATGTCAATTTCAACATAATTGGAGCTGCAAGTCTAATTTGGCAATGAAACCAATTCCATTGGGTGAATGTCATTCTTCATATCAAGCTTCATATACAATATGTCACATTTGGCCTCAAGAATCGGTTTCTATGATCTTACAATATAATGGCATATGTATGTGAGAGAGAGAGATTTATATAGAATTGGGTGAATCGGGGTATTACACATGAAATAATTGGACCGTGGTGAGCACGGTGTGTAAACGCTGAAGTGAGGGAGTGTGGGAAAGCTTCATGGGATGTGTTTTATCCTCTCATTTACTTACATATTTATGTAGGGGGAACATGAAAGAAGAGTCAAATGAGGGGAGAGGGATAGTTGGGGCACATGGATCCTTATGATTGGCAGGTCCTCACCTAGTCAAGGTTGACCACAAGATCAAGAAAGGGAGGATATAAAGGGCTTAAATAGGTGTCATGAGGGAACATGCAAATTTCCCATCTTATGATGGTTGGAGGGGTTCCTGATACCTCTACTGACACCAAAAAGGTTAGATAAATGTAGGATCAAGATCCAAGAAGCATGCATGAGTTGTATCATGGAGAAAATTTATGCAAAAGAAGTCAAACATGATTCTGGGGGCAGCGGACAAGGGGCATTGCCACAACCGTGACACTGATCCTAGCTTGAGGTTGGGGATGACTCCCTAACCATCCCATCAGTGTGGGAGATTCAAGACCCATAGATTAGTGATCCAGGGTTCACGGGAAAATGGTGTCATTTGGTCGACAAACCCCAAATGAAGAGCAAAAGTCCAAGTCCCAAGAAGGAAAAAAAAATGGAAAAAGTTTAGGATAGGGGGCAAATTGCATAAGCCATTACTTTATCCTCGAATCTACAATTTGGGTGAAATCTTTATGATTGGATCGTAAATTTCGTCCTATTTCTTATAAACAAATATTGAAATCAAGATTAAAATTTTGAGTGGTCTCAAAAGTTCAAATACTATAAATGATAATTAATGCACTCAACATAGAATATATTGTTTAATCTTGTAATTTATCAATCACAAATCATCAAGTGAATGATTTGCGATTCCAAAACATCCAATTGGTGACGAGGTAGGTCAATGAATTGAATTGAGTGTATAATGAGTCAACATGTGCTTAGTTTGAGGGGAGTGAAATGTAGGTTCTTAAAAAACTCACCCATACTCATACTGCATACATGGTGTCTCTAAGTTGTTGTGAAGTACAAACTCTTCTCATATTCTAGTTGGTTGCTCGAGCCAAAGAAGTCTCCAACTACACTCATCCCAAAACAAGCCTCTTGGTGGAAGTTGTTCATCCAAAGTCGCAATCACTATATAATGATCCTTATTGGTCTACAATGGTAGGGAAATGACTCAAAACTCCAACTTTGAAGTTGTGATGAGGTCACAATCCTGGAACTTTATCAAAGCCCTAAGGACCTCTATAGTAGGCTCTAATAAAGGTGATGGAAAAGTGGATGAAAATAGTATTTTGCAAGAGTACAAGGCTACAAAATCTCAGTATTAGTGTTATCTAGATTCTTAAATAAATCATTTTGAGTCAAATGTACAAAGAAGAAACTACAAGTCATGCAACTTTGGAAAACTCAATAAGTATACACTATGCAAAGTGGAAATGAAATCTTACCTAAATAGCATGTGCTAGAAGATGATAAACCTCTTAATATGAAAATACTAGCTAAGAAAAATGACAAAAGCACTCAAGATATATAACAAATCTCACATGTCCAACCATTAGCCTATGTTTTGACCAATTGATTCTAGTACTGTACTAAATCAACCACATGAAATGATTAAATGGGATGTACCAAATTACTTCCCATTGAAAAGAAACATGCTGACCCATGTATACCACACTCCCTCCAGGTGACATGAAATGAATCCCCCGTTCACCCAACTCAAAGAATTGGCAACCGTGGCACAAAGTGAACTTTCCAAGGCAAGATGATATGGGAAAACATTGTGTATTAGACCTAAAAGATAAAAAAATCATAGGAATCAAGTAAAACATACATAAATTAATTCAGACATTAATTGAAAGTACCATGGTTACCTATCCAATTCACACTCCTTCTAGGTCTCTTCTTTTCTCATAAGAAGAAACATTATTGCATCCATGAAGAAAATGACAAGTATTTATATGAGAATATAAGTGACACTAAGAAGCATTATAAATCTGAGGTATGTTGACATTAATGTTCTCATACCCTTAAATATGGAAATTCAACATAACATCAAAAGAGAATAGAAAATAAATGACAAAATCTAAAAAATAAACCTCTAGAAGGCCAACATAACTTCCACAACTATATATGTGATAGAGTTCTCTTTTGAAATATTTAATATCCAATAACATATATCAATTCATGTATTTAAGTCATATTGAGAGTTTTAAGTGTTTTGATAAAGTTTGGATGGTGATTGATATTGATATCACAATTAAGATCCCTAAGTTTATGTCTTTTGATATATTTAACAAATTGGTCAAGTAGTGTCAACATAGAACAAAAATCTAATAGAATGTATCTTGAGAGGTTAGGAAGCTATGGTTAAATTTTCATGAAGATTGGAGGATTCTATAGGAGGTTATTGAGGTTTGAATATGGGGAAATAATTAGTATTTGATGATTTTTGGATCAAGGTTAATGGTATTATTCTAGCCTAAATTTTGTCGATAGAAAGTGTCATGCACCCAATAGAAGTATCTTAATTCAAGCGAAGAAGATTTGCAGTGTGTCACCGGGATAGCCGTTAGATAGCCTGATTGAATGGTTAATTCATCTTCTTCCACCTCTGTTAGTTACTCTATCAGGGGAGAAGTTCAGGCTTTGATATTGGTCACCTCCACAACCCTGATCATGGGTCATCACATGATTTAATCCAACTACAACTATCCACAAAATCATGGGCTTTCATATGACCCCTCATTTTGGGAAAATGATCATCTGAGGAGGGAGTTTGACCTCTCTCTCTTTTCATATATCAACTGTGATGAGAAGGCTAGAACCAGAGAAAGAGAACGGAGATGGAGGTGAGTATCTATGGATTTAAACTAGGATGATTTGAGTTCAATTTTAAGGGAGTTCATAATAGTCATCCTCAAGGACTATCGTGGTGGTCTTTCTAGTAGAAGTGGTGGACCTTGGCCGGAGATGAAGACCAAGTTCTGAGTCTATGCGTGGAACACCTCCATTGCACATAGAGAGCTTTGCAATGTTAGTGGAGGTTCATAGAAGCTCTTGGAAGATTCATATCAACATGAGGTTGAAAAAAGGCAGTTTACATCTTTTCTCCATCGCAGCCAAACCCAGGCAGTGGCCCCTCGTAGAGAATGAGATCTACAACCAAAATCTAGAGCAGTGCAACTATGGAGATTAAGGAAGGTACTGGGTAGCTGATGGAGGCTCCAGCTCTGCTCTGAGAGCCATAGAGTGGTTACCATTGCTTGCCTAAGTAGTTCCACGGTGGCATTTTTGGGCAGAAGAGTAGGGTGATAGCACTAGACGCGATGCGTATAAGGGGTAGAAAGAGGGAACGAGCTAACTGCCAAACCAAATCCTAGACCGCATGCATTCACATGAACCGACCTGCTTTGGTGGTGATCCATGCCACATTAGAGCCATTTGGTAGACCAGGATAGGATAAAGAAGGTATTTACATCTAAAAATCTTAGAATATATCTTGATCTTAGATGATTTGTCGAATTTACATCTGATCTAAAAAAAATACAAATAGGGTACCAAAATTCTCAAAAAAATGAGTAGAACCACATCAAACCATAATATCAATCTTCTAATGCTTAATTCTTAATTTTATCATGCAAGTTCTGCTACACTTTCTTCATGAGTAATAAGTATCAAATAATAACCCAAAGTTATGAGAATTCGTCAGTTACTCTAACATCTGTGATATGATTCATTTTGATGTCATCAATTATACTGTTGATGCACAAAATCATGTAATATTCTCCATATGGATAATTAGGGCTAATAACCCCAAGTAAAATGTAATAATTGTATTTACGATCAATAAATGATGGAATATTTAGTATATGCTCAAATCAGTGTATGGAACCTCATATTTAAATATGAAATCATAATTATGCATATAAGTATTGTTACACATTAAACGATCTTAAAATGATGAGAAACCCTAACAAGGATTAATAAATGTGACCTAAGGTATATGTGTGCACACAATAATGAATAAACCCTAATGTGGAATACAAATGGAATATATGGTCAGTATAATAAGATAAGATGAGTAATGATGGAGATAGTCCTCATGAACTAAGTTAAACCCTAAAATGTACATATTAGAGTCAAGTTGATGAGAATTAATGCAAGTCACATGTGATCTTGTCTTGATCAAAGATTTTACCAAGAGTTGTAGTTGACTTGAGGATATGTGATGATTAAGATATCTCAATTCAAGGTACATTTTACCTCTTATTTGTCTTTCTATTTAGTATGGTTGTATTATATGTGTACAAAACACTTGGCATATGATATTAGATGAAATTATGTTCTTTTATGTTATCTTTCTTGATTTTACATATATATAGTTATGAACACATGAAACATAATATATATATATATATTTCATTATATGAAAGCACTAATTCTCTTTGGTAGCATTGTGTTGGAAAGTTATCATTCTCTTTGGTAGCATATCACATTGTACAATGATCTAACTCTTTGGTAGTAGATCATAAGGCCTTGCATATCAAACTCTTTGGTAACTGAGATGATGCATTATTCCCTCAGGTGGCAAATGCATGAATAATATAATGAAAAATGTGCCTAAAATATGTGTTCACTTTTGATAATAATTATTTTTGGTCAAGTATATTTCTATTATATTGTTTATTAGTGCCAATTTTTAGTTTTATCTTATTGCCAAGTCTTAGTAATGATAGGTTTATAAAAAGCAACGTGGGCATACTCATTACAATATTTTTCAATATTCTGTTGACGTGTACCACATGTAATCTTTTGTTTAGGTGATGCAGACATATGATCTTGAAGAACCAAGATAGTTGAGAGTTATGTGGTGAGCATGTGTACAGATGGACCTATTGTCTAAAAGATCCTATTGTTGATGTAGTACATGAATATGTAAAAGTTAATTGTTCAATGTGTAATATCAATTTGTAATAATTCATTTTGTAATTATATGTTGAATGGTGAGCATGTGTTGTATGGTTTTGTTCTTGTTCAAGTGCATGTGCTAATGTCGTTTCCTCTGACTCCCTTGATTTTCTTCTTCTTGGCCTAGTGTAAGGTGTGTGAATTGGAATTATCACTGAGGTGAGGGTTTCAATTTGGGCGTCACACACGTGGTCAAGGTGTTGAAAAATTGTGGACATCACTTGTGGTATTAGAACATGAACAATAGAAAAGCCTAACATGTGTTCATTATACAACTCAAACTAAGGAAAACCTTGAACTTGAACATCTTTAGGGTTAGATTAGTCGTATCTTAGAGACTATACCTGACCTAGCCTCTAGGTTTGCACCTTTATGTCTAATAACTAGGTCTAGACTAGTGCTTATTTTATAGCAAGTCCTAAGATGTCATTTTTCCTTATAATGTGGCAGTATGGGACGTTACATTATTCGGAAATAATGTGCATCAAGGGAAGAGAAATCCTAGACATATAGAGCTCTTTTTCTAAGGTATATACACTAGTCTACATTTTATTCTCACCCCTTTTCACTAGGTGACATGACAGTAGACTCTCTACTATGTGTGGGACACTTATTTTGTGGATTTGGTTTTTGATTCCAATCAGATCAAACCTCAATAGCTTTCTATAATGCTTGTTTTATCGAAGAAAAACTATATAATATTTTATTATATATATAAGTATTAAAAAAATGTGTCCCCACACATGTACAAGTAGGAGGTGGTCAAACAACCTAAGTGAAAGCGAGTGACATCAATATAGAAGAGAGAGTAGTTCTAGATTAGATGTCTAGAGCCTTGTTGGAATATGTGATAGTTAGAATAGATGAAATATGTTTAGATGATAAAAGCTAAGACTTATATAGATGATATATGATGAATTGTGATGATATATGTTTGCCTTTGAGGACCTAAGTTCAAATTTAAGGATTTGAGATAAATTTTAATATTATGTTTTTGTAAGATAAGTTAAGTTAAGACAAGAACGTGAATAAAAAAGAGCCTCAATCTGTTTTACAAAGGAGCACCTCTAGTGTTAGGACCAGTTATAGGGCTAACTCCAGAGAGAGTGAGACCGAGAGGGAGAACATCAGGGAAACTAAACTCCAAGATATGAGAATTATGAGAAATGTGTGTTATGATATGTCCTAAACTAGACTAGTCCTAAGTGAATGAGTTGAGTTGATCTATGCATGATTCCTATAATCTTGTTGAACCCTAGATGTCCTCGGGACAACCAAACCATAGCGTCAGAGAGAGCTTGTGTATATATGAACATGTGAACATGAATATGAGTACTTTCCATCTGGGAGAGAGAGAGATTACATGAATATTAGTGCCTGATAAAAATGTTGAATATCATTTGTAAATTTATTACAACATGATGAGGATGGCATATTGATATGATATGGATGGATAAAGTGGGTCAATTATAACTAACCCCTTCATAAAATATATATGCTAATGTTGAATCTTAATGTTTGAGTGAAATGTGTATGAAAATCCTGAATGGAAATATGGCATGACATGACCTAAGATTTAAAAACCTTGTCATGAGAAGGGTTGGTTCACCCCTAAGATTCTTAAAAGCCTTTCAAGAGTGGTTTAAATATGTTCTAGATATCTTGATTGTGTATATTAGTGCCTTACATATGGTGAGTATATTTTTGTTTCTTTCTTGGAATAAAGGAATGTCCTTATTTCGAGGATGAAATTTCTTTTAAAATGTACATGATGTGATGGACTGAATTTTTTCTTAAACTCAAGGACAAAATTTCTTTAAGACATGAAGGATGTGATAGAGTGCTCTTTTGAAATCATAATGTCAAATGACAAATTTGAATTCTTGTATTTAAGTCATATTAAGAGTTCTAAGTGTTTGGATAAAGTTTGGATGGTGATTGATATAGATATCAAAATTAAAATCCCTAAGTTTATGTCTTTCAATATATTTAACTGACTGGTCAAATGGTGCAACTTGGCACCAAAATCTAATAGAATTTATCTTCAGTGGTTTGAAAGATATGGTTAAATTTTCTTAAAGATTGGAGGATTCTAGAGGAAGTTATTGAGGTTTGAATATGGTGAAATAATTAGTATATGATGATTTTTAGATCAAGCTTAATTGTATTGTTTTGTCCCAAGTTAGTTATTTAGCCACTGTCACATACCCGGTAGAAGTGCTTAATTTAGGAGAAGTGGATTTACAGCATGACCCCATTACAGCTGTTAGATAGCATAATTGGATGTTGGATTCATCTTTTTCAACCTTTATCAGTTACTCGGTCATGGGTTAAGCTGAGGATATGATGTTGGTCTCCTCCACGACTCTAATTTTGGTCACACATGACTTAATCAAAGTACAACTATCCACACGATCGTGGGCTTTCAAATGACTCCTCATTTTTGGTGAACGATCATCTAAGGAGGGAGTATGAGATTCTCTCTTCTCCATATCTCTATCATGACGAGCATGCTTGAACTAGAGAAAGGGAACAAAGATGGAGGATTGTATCTATGGATTTAAATTAGGTTGAATCAAGGTCAAGTTGAAGGGAGTTCAGAACACTCATCCTCGGGGATTGTTATGGTGATCTTTTTGGTAGACATGGTTGACCTTGGTCGGAGATGAAGACCAAGTTATGAGGCTATGCATGGAGCACCTCCATCACAATTAGAGGGATTTGAGGTGTTCGTTGAGGTTTAGAGAATCTCTTTTAAGCTTCATATCAGTCTGAGGTTGAACAGAGGCAGTTTACATCTTTTCTCTACTACAGCCAAACCCAGGAGATAGAAATCTCGTGGAGAATGAGATCTGCAACCAAAACCCAGAGGAAGTGCAACCATGGCGATCAAGGAAGGTATTGCAAATCTGATGGAGGGTCCAGATTTTCTCTAGAAGCCAACTCGTGGGAATAGTTCCACAGTGGAGTCTTTGGATGCAATAGTAGGGTGATCACGCTAGATGTAATGCGTACGAGGGGCATAAAGAAGGAACAAGCGGACTGCTAGACCAAATCCCAGACCCAATCCAAACATGTGAACCATTCATCTCAAGTGATGAGCCATGCACATTAGAGACATGTGGCATGCCATGATAGTTAAAGAAGGTATTTACATATGAAAATCCCAAAATATATCTTAATCTTTGATAATTTGTAAAATTTACATCTGATTTCAAAAAAATACAAATAAGGTGCCAATTTTTTTTAGAAAAATGAGTAGAGACACATTAAACCATAATATCAGTCTTTTCATGCTTAATTCTTAGTGTTATCATGCAAGTTTTATGTTATACATGTCATGAGTATTAAGTATCAAATAATGACCCAAAATTATGAGAATTCATCAGTTATTCTAAAATCTGTATATGATTCAATTGATGTCATAGATTTTAATGTTGATGCACGAAATCATGTATACTCAATATGGATAATTAGGGCTAATTACTCCAAGTAAAATGCAATAATTATATTTATGATCAATAAATGATGCAATATTTAGTAAATGCTCAAATCAGTGCATGGAACTACATATTCAATTACGAGATCATAATTATGCATTTAAATAATGTTACATATTAAATGATCTTAAAATGATGAGAAACCCAAAAAAGGATTAATAAATGTGACCTAAGGTATATTTGTGCACATAATAATGAATAAACCCTAATGTGGAATATAAATGGAATATATGATCAATGTAATAAGATAAGATGAGTAATGATGGAGATATTCCTCATGAACTATGCTAAACCCAAAAATGGACATATTAGGGTTAAGATGACACGAATATAATGGAAGTCATATGTGATCCTGTCTTGATCAGGGGTTTCACCAAGAGTTGTAGTTGACTTGATGATATGTGATGATTGAGATATCTCGATTGAAGGTACACTTTACCACTTGCTTGAATTACTATTTAGTGTGGTTGTTTTATATGTGTACAAAGCATTTGTCATATGATATTGGATAATATGATTGTTCTTCTATGTTATCTTGCTTTATTTTCCATACATATAGTTATGAACACATGAAACATAATATATGTTCCATTATATGAAAGCACTAATTCTCTTTAGTATCTTAGTGCTAGAAAGTGATCATTCTCTTTGGTAGAAGATTACATTGTACAATGATATAACGCTTTGGTAGTATATCATAAGGCCTTGCATCTCAAAATCTTTGGTAGCTGAGATGATGCACTATTCCCTTATGTGGTAAATTCACGGATGATATAATGGAAAATGTGCCTAAAATATGTGTTCTCTTTTGCTAATAAATATCTTTGTTCAAGTATCTTTCTATTATGTTATTTATTATTGTCAAGTTCTAGTTTTTTCTTATTGCCAAATCTTAGTAACCAGAGGTATAAAAAGACACATAGATACACTCAGTACAATATTTTAGAATATTGTGTTGAAGTATACCACATGTAATCTTTTATTTAGGTGATGTGGATAGATGATCTTAAAGAACCATAATAGTTGAGAGTTATGTGGCTAGTAGATGTACAGGTGGACCAATTGTCTAAAAAATCTAGTTGTAGATGTAGTACATGCATATATAAAGTTTATTTTTCAATGTGTAATATCAATTTGTAATAATTCATTTTGTTTATATGTTGAATGGTGAAAATGTTTTGTATGGTTTTGCCCTTTTTCATGTGCATATGATACTGTTGTTTGCTCTGACTCCATTGATTTTCTTCTTCTTTTCATAGTGTGATGTGTTTGAATTGAAATTCACAAAGGTGAGGTTTTCAATTGGAATGTCACTCGTGTGGTCAAGGAGTTGAAAATCCAAGAATGTCACACTATAAATCTCAAAATATATCCCACTAAAGAAAAGTCACCAACAAGTCATCTTCTCAAAAAATTCAATAGGTGGGCTCACATACCTCCACCCTAATCTAGAGAATAAATAGACTCTAGATCCATCAAAAATGACAACCAACAATTTCTTGTCAATTATCAAATTGCCACTAAAAAGATAACCTTCCACCAAGAAGAAGTGGAATGTATTCCTACACCAAGGGGTTAAATACATATCACAAATGCACCTCATTTCACCTTTTTCTCACATTAAAGAAAAAATGGTCAGAAAATGAGAATCACAAATCAAAATATGGGCTCATTCATCTTCCATCTTGACAAGGAGGGAACACTTGGGAATTAAAAACTACAAATTGCTACCGCAAGCCAAAAAATTATAGATCAAAGCCTAAAAGGTTGATTGTTATACCTTTTGAAATCTAATAAGAGTATGTAGATTTCAGAAGATCACCAAAGGTGGCTTGATCTGTGACCTTGCCCTATTAGAGAATATACCAACAGACTGGCTCTAAGAATGTCAGTGGTACACCATTTTGACGAGCACTGAACATGGAGGAAAACCTAGTTTGATAAGCCAAAAACCTTTGACAGTGGTTTCAGCTTATGATCGATCAATCTCAAGCTCCTATAAGCCTCCTCCAGGTTGAAATGTCTGGAAATGAGGGTGGCACATGATCTTCCCCTTATTCTCCCATTTAAAACAAGACTTTGATAAAATTTCAAATGGATTCCTGAATTGAAATCCAAATTTGAGAAACCTTTGAAAACCATTAACATAAAACTCAAAATAATATGAATACATATTGATAATTGACAATGATTTGAACATCTCTAATTTTTATTTTAATTCTAGTAAGTACATCATTACCAACAAGATTTAAATATTTGATCGACAATGAGGCCTACTCATGTTTTAGGATAATGAACTACCATGGTCCACAATACTCAATTTACATCTTTTTATTAGGACCTAGATTTAATCTAATAAATCTCATAATCAAATCATACTTAATTCATCTTAATTTCATAGCCCTATAACAGCCATAAAAGATAACACTTTTGGAGCTTGGACTATGACCCTAAACAACACAACCATCCTCGATGACTAATATTTTATTATCTTGGACCAAGACATTAAATACGTCACACATACCACATATTTAAAACCATATTTTGCATAGGCACCTTACTTTTCAAAATTAACCTACATCGACTAGGTTCCTTAGTTGTGTCAGGGATTGTGGCATTTAACTATACCACCTCCATATTTTATGTCCTACCTGAGTAGGAAATGTTTTTAAAGTAGCATGAAGTAACCATAATGGGTGGGAAAAGTTTGCATCTTCAAGCATCATTGAATCCCTTCCTTAGTAGGCAAAACTTGTGTTTCCTTTTTTATCATATAAAACCATCCTTAAGTAGGTAACATATTTTCTTTAATTCTCAATCGCTATCACATATATCTAAATCCTACATTTGGTAGGTAATAATCCCTCAGCAGAAGCCATATATTAAGTAGGCACACAAACAATTTATCTTTCATTTAAAACCATAAATCTGGTAGCTACCACATTTTATTTAAAATACATTTTCTATTAAGATCTAGTGATTTGTTTTGATACCTATATTTAATTGAACTTCATATTTTAGAAATCTCTATATTGTGTAGAAAAATCCCCACATTGAACAATATTAGGAATATGACACTGACTCTAAATTGGTATATCTACCAGGTCATTCCAATTGGCCAAACCCAAACATTTAATCACATATAGGGATGATACTCTTCAAAAATCAAGTAGTTTCAAAGATCTTTCACATATATTGACTCATGAATAAAAAAAATATATGTTAAACGAGTCTCAATCTTTAGAGACTTAAAAGAGACCACCATGATTTTGTTTATGGCCCTCTTTTTTCTTATGTTCGGGTATGAATCAGTGAGAGATTGATACACAGATTGAATAACGTTTTAATTGATGCATCATTATGCATGATATTAGAAGCAATTTATAAGGGTACAAATCCCCCTAAAGCTTGGCATCACTGGCCCTAGGTAAAAAAGGTTAACTAAGCACAACCTATTTTGTGTCCAAGCTGATAATTTCTATTTATGGTTGGCCTATTGATCCATACCCAAAAGAGAAATAGGTTCTCCTATTCAAGACTCATTATGCTCATTAAAATAACCTTGATGAGTCCCACCTTTGGTCTTTTGAACCGATATGTTGGTCAAACTTTTCTCAAGCATGTGTTTGTCACTCTAATACTAAACCTTGCCTTGAGAGGCAAAAATGGTTCACACTCCATTTTTTGTCACTCAATAAACAATCACTATTAGGTTTTATTTTTACAAAATAATGAGATATATTTGCATTATTTTAGATTTGCCACCCATTTCACCCATTTATCACTTTCAAGCATTAAATGAATAGAAAATTATTTCTATGGACTTTTGAACTATTTTCCCTTTAGTCAAGTTGTTCTAAGCTTTTCTCTACCAAGTCTCCACTTGAACTATCCGAAATAAAGTATTTGGTTTCACCCCATGGAATATTTGTTTACCTCTCTTTTTTCCAATAGTTTAATGGTCAAGATAATCCTTTCAAATACATATATTTTTGACTAAGAGTGAGAATAAGATAAGACTTGGCATACATGTTTTTCTCTTGTTTTATCCTCTTCTTGTAAGCTTTATACCCTATAGAAATAGAATCCCATAACCAAAATAATTATATATATGAGATTTCTCAATAATATTGCAAAAGTTCAAAAACATAGATATGAAAATGATTTTATTTCCTATCCTAGGACACCAAGAAGAATCCAATATTCTATCAGGGTGCCACGTGAAATAATCAGGTGTTCTTCCTGTGAAGAGCCCTCTAGAATGAATCTTTTGTAGACATTTTTCCAGGATATGAAATCCTAGTTTTGTTTCCTCTTTTTCCCTAATCTGATAAGGATTTTTTTGAGAAGAATCCCGTTAGATTTTGGAGTTCCAAACTGTGATCACCAACTAAATACCCCTCATGTGCACCAAATCAAAGCCTTCTTTTTATCTCTATTGAAGCTAGAGAGAGATTACCTCCCTCATGCATAACTCTACCTCCTAATGCTTAATGTTTTTATTTTCTAGCACACTAAATCTTGTATGTGGAATCATATATGTTCAATCATTTTTTACTTGTTCACAAACAACTTTAGATGTTTGATTAACCATCCACTTGCTCGAAACTTCTCATCTAATAATGACTTCCATGGTCAATTAAACTAAGCATTCCCTTGCTAATCTGTCAGTTTTCAATCACAAATTGAGTATATAGATATTCATTATGTAAATATAATTCTATTATCTTACATTTTGATTAATTTGATACATGAAGTTATGTCTTTCCCACAGCGGATTCCTCTCTAATCATTCCTCTTGTCATCTTACCACATCACACCAACATCACTTTAGATGAATTTTAGTTGTGGGAGATCCTAATGTGAAAGAAATCCCATAATAAATAAAAAAGTCCTTTGGGGTGATGATTATGGAATATAACGTCATCTTAAATCCCAAAAATTATCAAACCCAAACCACTTTTTAAATTTTACTAAACTAATCACATACCCAAATATTGGAGGATTTTTAATGGAATACTATTTTAGGGTGATGTGGGGGCATCTAACACCTTTCCTGATCATTAGGCATATTTGAAACCCACCTCTTGGCCATGGTTCAAACATGTTACTCACCTTTGAGTGGACTATCTTCTAGACCTTTTTTGTTTTCTACTATTATATATTTTCAATAGTGATCCATTTTTAATCATAAAACATGATGGAGGCTATGATTTCTAGTCTTTTATTTCTTTTTTAGGGTTTACAATAAATGTTGAGATTAGAGTTCCTACTATTTCAGTCAGGATAAACACATTGTCATTTTAGAAACCTCAAAAGTTCATAAAAATTTGATACATTAAGTACACTTGTATTTTAATGTAGGTAGTTTATAAATTTGAATCACACCTAGATATAAATAGTGTACATTAGGAAAATAGTGATTAACTACTTTTGGAACTAGGCTACTATTTACAACATATTCAAATCACTTAATTATGGAAACTATAAATTAAAATTTTCATAATAGGTGTGCATGTTACATAGTTCACAACAATTCTCTTCATGAGTACTCTAGAAATAATTCTTGACTCATTTAAATCTTGTTCTTAGATTACACTCACATTGGTACAATGTGCAATGATGGATTGTCTTATGCTATATTATGCCACATATGGATCAAAACATGTTACAGAAAATATCTTCCCATTTTTTAAGACACCATTGCATGAATTATAGAGGATTTTATTTGAAATCTAACAGTAGGTAGTTATCCCTTCAAACAATCCTAAAAAACTTCAAATTTAGAATAACAACCTTATCATTGTAGCTTTATACATATTTGTCCATTGTGAATGATTACTTGATTTCTATGTAGTCCCTATGTGATAGGATAGGAGATATTATTTACAAATCTAACAAATAACACCTATATGAATCCATAAGGAATGAAATATCTCAAATATTTATACATAATTGTAAAAGATCTTTCTTGGGTTGGACTTAGATTGATTTTATTTATCTATGACTAGTAGGAGGAAATGACTTTCTAGATTTAACTTATCTAGAAAATGATTATAAGAAACAAGTCCACAACAAGATTAATCGAAAGTTATGAATTTTTAATTTACACTACTTTAGGTTTTTTAAGAAAAAGTTCCACGACCAATATAAAACATGTATCTATTAATACACTTTGTTTCATCAATGTCCACAACCTATTTTGAAATAATATACCCTTATTTACAACAATGAATACAATATATTAGAGACTATATAGAATGGATGGAGCATTTTTTGCACTTATATCCATATAATGGAACATATGGAGCCTATGCATACTAAACTTTTTACCAAGATTAACATTGGAAACTTCTAAATTTTTTTATATAAATAAATTGTTCGTAACGAAAATGTACTTTCAACATATCTAAAGTAAATGCATAAATCTAATTGATTAGTATTCCTGACAAAAAACAAGGTAGTTTCGTCATATGTTTTTTTTTCTATTATAGGTTTTTCTTATGCGATACAAAGATTTATGAAATGTATTAACATTGATTTTTTGTCCGAGCTATAAAACCCTCAGGTTAATTCGCTAAATCTCAACCTCGAGATCATTGTTGGCGAAGGAATTCCTATATTCGGGTCATAATAAGAACAAGTATAAATTTAGGTATATATTATTCCCTTCTCATAAAAATTCTAGTCTATTTTTTGATTTAAAATTATACATTGATTCCTCTTAATAAACATCATGATGTTAAATTCTGGCTATAAACTAATTATCAATTTTAAATTACCGATACAACTTTGGATGGATGCTTTTGTATCACAAGGAAAATGAATTAAATCACACAAGATGAAGTCTTACAAAATAAAACTTAGATGTGACACATTTTTGTATAGATTGTTTGATAAGGGTCGGCCTGGGAAGATTGCGATAAATTTGATTGCATAAAGTTTGACTATCATATCTTACAAGGAAACATAGCCTAACCTATGTCTGGTGTACATCCTGCTATATATGTTGACATCATACATTTGCTCATGTCAATGTCTAGTAGAAAACAATGAGTTCATATTATTTTATGTTAAAAAATGCATTTATGTTCCTCATAAAATGGATCTTTAAGATTAATAAACTAATGATTTTCCGTATTTATATCTAATTTTTTTTTGAAGTTAAAAAGACAAATTTCATTATGGAGGAGCCATACGACATCTACATTAGGAGAAAAATAAACTAAAGGACTACACAAAGATCAAGAACACATACAAACCACCACAAAAACTCATATCGGAATTTGATAAGAACAATGATGTATAGATCCCTCTTCTCCTTCGCTGGCTAACACAGCTTTCTATGAGGAATACCTTCAACCTGAGTATGTATAAGTGGTAGAGTATCTGCGCCAGATCGGTGTTCCAAAAGTATATTGTCCCCACACTTGCTGCCATACAACACCACAACAAAATTTACCGAGAAAGAGAAATCTACTACGAGAAGAGATAGAAGCGTTGATTAACAACAAGAGAGACAAAATAAGAGACCAACCTAGTCTAAATAGAAAGCAAGTAAAAGAGAAAGGAGGTAGGAAACTCGTCGCGGTCGGGCTCCACGACAGGGAGGAAGAACACCGCTGTCTCCAAAGACAACACGCCCGCGCGCCTCCCGAAGAAGAGACCCTGCTGAAGACAGGCGAGAAGAGGCTGAGGGGGAGCGGGACACCGCTTTACGGCGGTCAAATCCCCCTCCCCCAGCCAGCCGTCTCCGGAGGAAGAAACCCTAGTAGCACTAGGGTGATAGAGCAGCCGCGAGCCGGTCTGTATTGATATCTAATGAATGTTTATGCTCATTGATTACAATAAATTTATGTTTTTGTTCATATTCTGGTCCATATTTATGATTAGGTTTTAGAACATTTTAGATACTAATTACATGTCTACATGTAAAGATATTAAATGACTTGAAATTAATGAACATATATGCAGCTAAATTTGTTGTTTAGTACTAACGCGTTTTACATTTCTGTGGAATAAATTTTGAAGTGATATGAAATACTCAAGCAAATATCTAAATATATCATTAAAAATGATCTATATTGCCTACGAATTATTGTTGTTTGTAGAAAGCCCACGGTAGACACAAACATATTTGAAAATACTGAAAAAGAAAAAGAAACAATTGGAGTCTGATTATGCACCAGAAATGTCATTATGAATGAAGAAGATTAACAAAATATTTGTTGTTTTGTTGGAGATAGTGATTTTCCATGCAACAGCATCCATACAGCTTGTCCATAATACATAAATGGAACTCTCTGCTTGCCAAATAATGTTGTAAACATAGTAGTGTATAGAAAGTCAAACACACTACGTATTTAGAAGAAGTAATCATGTGATAAAACACTTCATTGAAATGCTTTTGTATTTGATATCATAACTTTAGTATATGATTCTTTACACATATTTCTATTATGATCTGCAAAATTGGTCACAACTGTACTGTTGTCAGCTGAACTACAGCGTCAGGGCATTGAGTAGGGAAACTCTTGTATGTCTTGATCAGACACTTGAATACCCTCTCACTTTCGTTATCTAGTTTTCCAAGGCGGTTTTCAAGCTCTTTCAAACCTATGATCTTGTTTTCCATCTCTTCATACGTTATCTGTTTGTGTGATGCCAACTTCCTCTTCAACGCAGAAGTCCACGAAGAGCATCCATAGGAGAAGGAAGCAGCTGCAGTAACTGAGAAACTAGAGAAGACAGTAGCAGATACGGATGCCATCATCATCTTCACCTCCCTCAGGATCTGGATTACCTCTGCATCTGCCGCACCTATAGCCTCGGATGGCTTCTCTGTTGAGATAGTCAAGTGACAGATGCATTGTTCGAGCTTTACTATCTCTTTCACAGCCTTCCTCAAGTCTTTGCTTTGAGATCCAAATTTAGAAGTATCCTTCCTGCGAATTGTAGCTTGAGCATCTGACTGGATTTGTTTGACTGTGACAAGGGCCTCTCGGAAGCGTCCGTAGACGTCAGCAAGGCAAAGGAAGTCGTCAAGGAGGTGCTCCATACTGACGATGATGAGCGGCAGAACTGAAGGCACTGCTGAGTCTGAGGAAGCCGCAACAAGTCATCCAGGGCACCGTAGAGGATCTCAATGCGTGAGAGTCCTGCTTCGAGGAAGGTAGAGCAAGAGGCCTGGTCGGACTGCCATGCACGGGTAGAGGAGATCTCATCCTCAATCTGGGAGAATAGAGGGTTAGAGCGGGTGGGGAGACTGGTGGATCTGACGTGGTAGGCTGCCATCTTGCGCTACTTCAGTTCCTCTGTGGTGTTTATGTTTTCCGCAAGAAAGAGGGTTCGTGGGTCGTTGTATATAAAGGATGGTCCAAGATTAGGTCATTGCTGAAGGGAAGCAGTTGGCTGCAGACAGGCGTGGTTGGATGAATGCAAGGAATAGACGGTAGACAATTGGCATGATCCGCGAATATCGAGTGCTGTTTTTCTGCTAGCACGTCATGCCATTCAGCTGCGGGTCTGTCTTGCTTTCGTGTGCCTGGGAAACAGCCCACCTAAATAGAGATTCTTGTGTCTGTACCATCTTCAAATTTCATACATATTTTTTGTACCCCTTCAGCTCCTAACCAATGAGGAATCTTTGTCGACCGCCATACGAAACTCTAGATCTCAGATCTGTTTGTCGGCCTGTCCTGACCTGGACTAAACAATTTTCTTCACAGCACAATTTGAGAATAAATTTTATGGTCTCCGTTGGTACATCTCATGGACTTGTACAAATATAACTAATAATGTGTTGGTCGTTGTTATGTATGCTTAGGGTAGACAAAGATAATTAACTGTGCCGTCTTAATGGAGACAAGACCTATTTTTATATAACTACAATGTCAGTAGACCACCTGTCTATCTTCTCCACGAGAGTATATTATTGGGCGTACCATTTGCCCACTTGATGGTAATGACGGCATAAACATCAATAATTTGATCGAGAACCACAACCGCAGGGCTCATTCTCGGCTATACATAAAGAAGAACGGTTAAAAGAGCTCTATGTCGTTTATCAAAAGAAATGCTCGCGGAGCTCTTTCTCGTCATCGTCCACTATTCAATTGCCAAGCCAGTTTCTTGAGTCACTTTTGAGCTGCAAACCAACTGTTTTGATATAGAGGCGGCTCCAGATTAACGGTGATACATATAAAAGTACGTAGCACAGGATAGCAACATTGACAGGTGGTTCAGAGATATAGAGCATCCCTCCATCTCAAGAAAGTGGTAATAGAAACAGTATTGAAAAAGAAACCAATTTAGCACACTCCATAAAAAATAAATTACCATTATAACATCCTTTACAAAATATTTCTCAAAATAACATATTTTGGTCAGAAAGAATCATATTTTTCCAGAAAACGCTATCATATTTGGATTTTTCATTTTAAAAATAAAATAATTTCAGAAGAAAAATAAAAAATTTAAAGCCACATTATTGAAGGTTTCAATTTGAAGTTTCAAATTAAAGCTCCACATAATGTGGCGGTAATGCAATTCATGTTGCAACTAAAAACTCAGTTCATAATTCAACTATGTTGAACAATGCCCCCAGACATGGGCTTATATAGATAGCATTTGGGAGTTGTCAGGGAATGAGGTCGTTACATTTTGTAACATCCGGGCCCACTACTCAAAGCTCTAGTTTCTTGGCCTAGCTAGGTCTATTAGATTCATCAACATTCACCAATTAGGATTTTGGATCCATTAAAAGTATTAAAGACATCAACTTCGAACGTCTTTCGAATTGGAAGCAGATATTGATCAAGATTACATTTTTAACATGTAGCTTGTATTTTTATAATCAAAATACAGATATTATTTGCTACTATTGGATCATCCTATGATTTATTAGGATTTTTGCAGGATAAATCCTTTTAGACCAATCACATGCCACCACGTAGGCAGCCCGGTCGCACGGCAATTCAATTAATCAGGGGAGAAGAAAAGAGGAAAAGACCAGAAAGGTTTCACCTTGGCTGAAGCGGGTTGGGGGCAAGATGGTCTTTTTGCAGATGGTTGTCTTCAACCTCCACCCGGTCTTTCTTGCGAACATGGGTCCCAACGAGTCAACACCAAAGTTGACTCTGGACATTGGGGTGTCTGAGTAGCAGAAGAAGGTGCATAGAGCACTGGCTCGTCTAGACAAACTTGCTCACAGTGTCAATTGGCTATTGAGAAGTCAGAGCAGTTGAGATGACTAGCCGATCTCCGACGAGATCCAATGAGGATGATGGAGGTTCTCATGGGTCTAGGGAGGAATTGAGATTGGAGAGTCACATGCGTGCTTGTAAGGATATTAGTACACACAAAGAGGGTCTTTAGTCCTCCCTTTTATAGGGGGATTCCTCGGGTAGTTCTGCCTCCATGGAAGTTTAGGGAGAAACTTCTAGGGCCTTCAAAACCCTAGCAAAGCTAGCATGAGTCAGTTTGTTTTCTTGCTAAGAATTTGTTGACCATGTTTCCAATCTCACACATTGACTAGGTGTGGAGAAAATTAGATCTGAACTGACATGTTCCCTATTCATATTTCCTTATACGGCAAAAGGTAGGAGATAAATGCCCACCGTTGGATCGCAATATATGTATTTCTCATTTGATCGGAAAAATGGTGACATTTAATACTTTTCCAAATTATTTCCACACATTATGGATTTTTGTAAAATCCCTATCTCCTAATCGATTAAGCTTTTTAATCCCAAATTTGAATGAAAAGTTCTTGATGCCATAATCTAACCATGGACACAATTTGGGATCAAAAATAAAAAAGAATAACTATGTTTCTTCATATGCAAGTCATGCACTAAAAAGGCATATATAATGCATTAAAACTGATATTTTCTCTTTCTTCCTTTTCCATTCTCTTAATTTTGACTTTTTTAGATATTAGAAGGCAAGTGGTACTAAAACCATCCTATTTTGGCCACTTATACCACCTTCTAGAGAATTCCATATTTTCGTAAATAAAACATTAGTAATTTATTTTCGTCTTTCCTTTTCCCTTATTTCTTTTGTCATTTCTTCTTTTATATTTCCATTGGCTTATTAACATAGGGAAAAAACACAAATTCATAATTCAAGACAATTTTGCAAGAAAACCCAAGTTGTAAAACAATGCACACAAATTGTCAAGCAGACCCTTATTATTAAATTATTTCATAATAATACAACCAAAATTGGGGTTATAATATTCTTCCCCACTTATAAGAATTTTGTCCTCAAAATTAAGCTAATCATGCAAACAATTCAGGATAGGATTTTTCCATGTCCGTCTTCAGCTCCCATGTGGCTTCATCCTCTCCATTGTGCTTCCAAAGAACCTTTACCATCTCTATCTTTTTGTTTTTGAGTTCTTTCAACTTAGTATCTAGTTTTCTAATAGGTGACTCAGGATTTGTTAGGCTCACCTAGAGCTCAAAAGGTTCAATGCTCAGTACATGACTTGGATCTTTCACATATTGCTTCAGATTGGATACATGGAACACATCATGCATCATGTTATACTGTGGGGATAGGGCTACACAGTATATTGCTTCACCAATCTATTCTAGAACTTCAAACAGACCCACATATTGGGGACTCAATTTTCCTATATTTTTATCTATAGCTCGGAGGGGCTGGATCTTCATAATCACATGTTCACCCACAGTGAAATGTAAATCAGTCTGCTTTGCATCTGCATACAAATTCTATCCATCCTGGGCTCTCTTCACCCTCTGCCTCATCAAAGAGACTTTGTCAGCATAAATATGAAGTTCCTCAAACCTCAATAATGTCCTCTCACCAACCTCATCCCAATGAAGTGGTGACCGACACAACCTTCCATATAGCACTTCGTACGGAGGCATCCCTATACTGGCTTGGTAACTATTATTATAGGCAAACTCTACAAAGGCAAGTATTGCTCCGATGATCCACCCCAATCGAGCACACAGGATCTCAACATGTCTTCTTAGGTATGGATCATTTCTTTGACTGTCCATCAGTCTGGGGATGGTAGGCGGTACTGAATTTCCGCCTTGTCCCGAGTTCTTCATGCACCTACTTCCATAGCTTCGAGGTGAACTTGGGGTCACAATCAGAAATAATAGAGCTCAGAATACCATGCAAACAAACTATCTCCTAGATATATAGCTCGACCAAGTTTGACACTTTGGTGGTAATCTTCAAGGCAAGGAAGTGTACTGACTTGGTTAAGCAGTCCACCACAACCCATATAGCATCATGACCTTTCTTGGTCTTGGGAAGACCCACCACAAAGTCCACGGTAGTCTGGTTCCATTTCCATTGAGGAATCTCAATCAATTATAGTAATCATTCAAGTCATTAGTGTTCAGCCTTCACCATTTAGCACGTGAGACAACTGGCCACATATGTTACTATGTCCTTCTTCATTCTAGGCCACCAGAAATACCTCTGCAAGTCCTTGAACCTCTTGGTAGTTCCAGGGTGTACAATATACTCAGAGCCATAAGATTCTTGTAGGATATGAGTCTTCAAAGGTGACTCCTTAGGAACCCAAATACGATTCTTGTATCGGATCCCTCCATCCACACCCAAGGACAGGTGTGTTTGAGGTTTCTCCAACAAACCACTCATCTTCTCAAGCTCTAGGCTCACTAGCTGGGCAACTACTAACTCAGTCAGCAAGTCAGGTTTTATCTGAATATTAGCCAAATGAATCTGATCTTCTAATGGTTGCGGGGCCCATCTGTCATACTCCTCTAGCTTCCTCCACTGAGTGGATAAGACAACTGCACAACTAAGTTGTTTCCAACTAAGGGCATCTACCACCACATTGGCCTTTCCTGGGTGATATGCGATCGTGAAATCATCTTTTATATATTCCATCCATCGTCTCTATCTTAGGTTGAAGTATTTATTAGTTAGGAGATACTTCAATCTCTTATGATCAATGAGGATTTCAAAGCTAGAACCATACAAGTAGTGTCACTAGATATTCAGAGAATGTATGATTGCAACAAACTCTAGGTCATGTATAGGGTAGTTTAATTCATTTGGCTTGAGTTGTCGGGATGCATAAGAGACAACATGCTTATTCTTCTCTAGTACACATCCAAGCCCCATTTTAGATGCATGAGTGAAGATCATAAAACCTTTATTGCCAAACGGCAGAGTCAACAAAGGTGTTGTGGTCAATTTCTCTTTCAACTTTTAGAAATGGAGTTCACACCACTCCGACCATATGAACTTCTCATCCTTTCGAGTGAGCTTAGTAAGGGATAGGTCGATCTTTGAGAAATCTTGAATGAACCACTGCTAATACCCTCCCAATCCCAGGAAGCTGTGAATTTTAGAAGGATTCTTTGACGTTGGCCAATCACGTACAATAAGTACCTTGGCAGGATCTACTGAGATCGTCCCTTCGGAGAAGATGTGTTCGAGAAACATGACGCAATCAATTAAAAACTCACATTTTGAGTAGTAAAACCTCTGATTCATCAGGATTTTAAGGACTCTAACTAGGTGGTCTCAGTGTTGGTCTAGGTCATCCGAGTAGACTTAGATGTCATCTATGAACGCTATAACGAAAGAGTCAAGGAAAAGTTGGAATGTAGTGTTCATGAGGTTCATTAAACAATTGGGGCATTAGATAGTCCAAATGGCATGACTAAGAACTCATAATGTCCATAACGGGTATGGAAAGCGGTCTTTGGTATGTATTTGTCCCTAACTCGTAACAGATGGTACTCGGACCTTAGGTCAATATTGGAAAAGACTCAGGCCGACGTAAGCAGGTCAAACAACTTTTCCATTCCAGTTAGAGGGTACTTGTTTTTTATGGTAGCTTGGTTTATCATGACATAGTCAATGCACATGCGGAGTGATCCATCCTTCTGCTTTACAAATAGGGCTGGAGCTCCTCAAGGTGAGGTACTAGGCCTAATGAAGCCCTTGTCTAGCCATTCTTGCAGTTTCTTCTTTAGCTCTAACAGCTCAGCAGGGGCCATCCTATAAGGAGCCCAGGAGATAGGGTTCATTCTAGGAGCTAACTCTATCGTGAAATCCACCTCTCTTTATGGAGGTAGGATAGGTAAATCATCTAGGAACACATCCACATAGTCCTGAACTACCTCTATCTCTTCTAAGGGTTTAACCTTAGGTTCAGGTTCTATAACAACTGCTAGGAATTCCTGACAAACTTTGTCTATCGTTTTCTCTTCTTTTAAGGCCGACACGTACAGACTAGTGGTTGCATCCTTCCTCCCTCTAATGGTTAAAGTCGGGTGACCGGGTCTCTTTGTTAAAATACTTTTCTCCCTACAATCAATATGGGCTCTATAGGTATAAAGCCAATCCATGCCAATTATCACATCAAAGTCATTCATGTCCAACAAAATAAAATCGGTAGGGAAATTATGACTCAGATATTCAACATGTAAAATAGGGATTTTCACAAGAGACATAAGAATTCGAATGCTCAGGGTTGCGACATCCAACACATATCCTAAATCCTTGAAATCTAGACAGAGCATAGCTGTATGATTTCCCAAATAAAAGTATTTGTTGATCCACAATCATAAAGAGATTTCACACTTTGTCCCATAATTTCAAGTGTGCCTACATAGTTTTCATGATAGTCAAACTTCCATTACATTGAATAATCAAAGATACAAAAACTACTCTAAGGGTTATTACCCTCTATCAGATGATTGTCATTAGCCTAGGCTTCCTCATTGTCGATGGAGAAAACTCTAAACTATCAACGATCTCATGTAAGACGGACTGGTGGGGCTGCTACCACTAGCAATGCTACAAATAGTGTTGCTGGCATTGGCTGGGCTGCCATTGGGGTTTGTCCTCTGGGATCAGGAAGGGGGTAGTTTTCCTGGAAGTGTCCTTCTTGATGGCATCAGAAACACACCTCCTTTCAAAGTGGTCACTTCCAAGGATGGTATCTCCCGCATTTGCGGCATCTGGATAACACCCCTTGTTGTCATTTCTCGTTCCAGGGCTTTCCCTTTCCTCCCTTGCCATGGTGATGACCATGATTCTTCATGTTGTCATTCCTTGGACTAGAACTTCCTTCAGTGAAGTCGAGATATCCCTTGGGTTGGTTCTACTGGGGCATGACTATCTTCTCCATGTCCAGAAAAAAGTTTATAGCTTCAACAAGAGTTTTTGGCTTGCTCACCATGACATGTGGCTTAATGGTAGGGTGAAGTTTTCCCATGAAATGTTTCACCCTCCTTTCTTCAGTCTGCATGTAGCGAAAATGCTTTAAGAGGAAAAACTAGCGAGCGTAGCCGGCCACGGACAAGTTCCCTTGAACTAGGAAAGTGAACTGCTTTTCCTTTTCCTTCTTGGATGCGAGAGGTATGAATCTTGCAGTAAAAAGGGCATGGAAATCTACCCAGGCTATGGGATCTTCACTTGGGTCTCAGCCCATGATATGGTTCTCCCACCATATCTTTATTTCTCCCTCTAGGAGATGGGTGGCGAAGAGAACCTTCTTACTTGCTTGTAACTTTAGAATGTGGAACCTATTTTCCACAGACGAAAGCCAAGCATTAGCTTTGTTTACTAGCTCCTTCTTGTCTTCCCCCCAGAACTTCTCAATATTTATCTTCACAAAATCTAAGATGGTGGCACTAAGGTGGGGATGGAGGGGCACATGTTTGAAGTTCCCACTACGGGGAACATCTTTAAGGGCAAGGGTGCTAATGGCTTCAATAAATTTCTTCTACTTCTCTAGCCAGAGCATCTCAGTAGTCAGTGTCACTATTGGTCTGGTTGCTAATCCAAAATTAGAAACATCTCTCACTTCATCTTCAGGCATGAGTTCTTCTTTATGTCTAGGGATTTCTTTACGATTATCAATGTAGAAGGGGATGGGTTTAGGATTGGGGCCATTCTCTCCAGAGGCTTCACCTTCTCTCTTCCTTTTTTTGGAGGATTTGCCTTCCAGGTGCCTTCTTTTCTAAGAGGAGGGCCTCTTGTTACACATGGGCCTCATCTCAGGGTATTCATTGGCAGTGTCATTAGGGATGACAACTATTTTGACACGGGCCATGTTGTAACACACAAATAACTCTATTAACCATTGTTTCATAACTTATGATGATCTTATATCCATGACATCTTGTTTACATGCATTTTATTGTTTGGTTTAGTATACTTTAATCCTTATCACCATAACTCCAATACTTATGAAAATGTGGAAAGAGAGAAACCCTCGGAAGTTAAAGTTTGTTAACATAAAGGGGGCAAAAAAGTGATGAGAGTAGATGAGAAATCCTAGAGGTATCTTATTTCAAAACAAATCCTCATATTTTGGCCGGACAATCACACAGATTCTGAGAGTCCTTGTAAATTGACTAGCGGGGCGGAGGAAAATCTTTCTAGGCCCCAGATCGTGATCCTTTTCTGGACACCTTCATCTTTGGAAAATTCTTTAATAACTCCCTTTGGGCTCTTAAGAGTTTGCAAAATTTAATAATTATTAAAGACGTAGTGGAAAACCAGGCTCTGATTCCAAATGTAACACTCTGGCCCACTACCCAAAGTTGTAGTAGAGTTTCATAAATGTTGACTATAACCACATACCACCACTAACCTCAGCTTAGCATTTTGTCCTTACTCACACGCAAGCCAGGATCAACTTCCTAACTGATCACCCATCGTAGTACTACTCCAAGTTGAGCATGCTTAACTATGGAGTTCTTTAGAGATGGGATCCCTGAAAAGGAGGTGTATCTTGGTGATATGGTTAGTCCAATCATTCTTTTTAAGATCATTTTATCTGAGGCCTCAAATCCTGGGACGTTACAAGAAGATTTCAGCTTTGAGATTCTTGCTTCAATCCACATATTCACCTTTATAGATTATAGACTTTATTTGTAAAAACTGGATTTATAAAACCTTCTAGGTTGTGTCACGTACAAATTATCTACATTATTACTATTAGAAAATGTGGTTTCAACCTCCATTTTGTCAAATACCATAGTCATACTAAGTTGTAATGCTAATCATGAACCTGCTGGATTCAACCATGGAAACTAGTGAAGATTTTGTTATGTTCAACATCTGGAACTTGTTTGAAATCTTTGCAACCAATCTACTCTTATAGGTTTGTGGACTACCATCCATGTTAGACTTTTCTCAAAGACCCTGAATACACCCTATGGATTTTACCCCTTCAGGTTGATCCATTAGGTCAAACCTTTTTAGTGTACGTGGAGTAAATATTTTGATCACATGTCCTAAAGCCATTTCTTAGACTTTGGTCCCTCTATATGTTTCCGGGGATATTGTTGATGTGTTGTCTATGATCAACTTACCTCCTTCTTGAGTTATAAGATATCATAATATTTCAAGCTCAAGGCTCATTTTACTAGAACTATGAGGTTTTGTGTTATATAAGAACTTTAGATTCCACAGTAATTTATAATTCTCCTTCTTTCTATTGTATCTCTCTTAGGTTCAATGTTTTCTTGTTGGTCTCAAACTTTATGAGTTCTACTTCTCTTCCACTGATTCCTTTGGAATTAAATTCCTTTAGGAATACAACGATCCTAGCAACACAACTTTTGTTGTGGAATACAAAAGTCGTATTCAATAAAATATTTATCTAATTTATAAAAGTCCAAAATGTGCATAAAATTGCATAACTTGCTCAAATAGTGTCCAAATTGAACCAAATTTGAAACATAAGGTTGTATTATGATTTTAAAGCATATCATAAGGTTATATTTGAGTTTTAAGAATTAAAGTATGATAATTAAGCTTATTCAACTCATTAAGCAAGTTTAGGGGTCTTACAACTATAAACCCCTAATAGGGATTTCATCCATGAAATCCAAGGTAAACAAACATGGGTACTTCCTTTGCACCTCATCCTATTACCTTCACATGGTTACTTTCATATCATGGTGATGTCACATCCTTCACACATATCTCATCTTGGGTCAGCACAAAACCCCCCACATAAGAAGACATTTGCAAATCTTGGGTCACAAGGTTATATTAGAGTTTTAAGAATTCAATTATGATAATTAGGCTTATTCAACTCATTAAGAAAGTTTAGGGGTCTTACAATTTTATTCGCATAACCTTTTATTTTAAAAGTTTATTTTTGTATCTAATGGATCAAGATTATAGTTCATTCTACATAATTATATGCATTCATCAACTTTCTTCATAAAGAATATCATTTAGTTGGCTTCATCCTCAGTTATCAATTTTTTCTTATCAATTTAAGATTCATACTCATGTTAAATTTTTTTATGGATTGTCTTCATGATCCATTACACTTTCATCATTCTTACATGAAACTACATGCTTTTCTTAGGCATCATATTGAATTATTGAATCCTTTCACTTTCATCATTTTATCCTTTTATTACAATCATGCATATTCATATACTCTCAAAGTAACTTTTTCTGAATGCTTGGTCAGGGCATCCAGAAGAATTATAATTAATAGTAGCTTATCTCAATACCCAAATACTTGGCCACAATATCTAGATATTAATTTTAGTTAGTAGCATATCATCTAGGTTTTGTTTGTTGGGTTTTAGAGGTGGCAGAGAAGCAGCGGAAACAAAAAAAATTTCTCCCCAAACCCGGAACAAAAGGAATCGCGTCGACATCTATATGATAGGAAATAAGGTTTGTGAATCATACCTTGTCCCGAGGCTTGCTCGGCGACAATGCCACGCGCCTTGCGCGGTCTTCACCTCCGGTCTTGGACGGTGTCTGTGCAGCTCCTGGTCGCACCGGGACTGAAGACTCCTCCTCCTACCGGACTGTCGGATGACAGTTGTCCTCCTGAGCGGCAGTGGCCTCCCGCCTCTGAAGTAGTCCACACGGACCACCCGGAACTCCACTCTCCTTGTCCCACAAGGAAGTGGAAGGAGTCGCACCCTCCTGTTGACGTACTAGTCGCCAACACACTCTCCTGCTATCGACTGCAACTGTAGTTGTCCTTCCCTTGCTGCACCTCCCTTTGCGGGAAGCACTTGCTCGGGCTCTCTCTCGGTTACCAAAACCAGAGAGAACGACAACTTTGCAGAGCAATCAACATGCACTGAGTTGTACTCTGAGAAGCCTCCAATACCCCTATATATATAGGCGGGTCATGGCACAGGGTTCTCTGTGCCCGGAAATACGGGACTAATGCAGGAGTAGAAGGGTTCGAGAATTTTCCACAAAAAGCAACTGGTTCACAACTTGAAATGATCGGTTCACAACTGAACCGATCGGTTCGGCCATTGAGCCGATCGGTTGGACCTGAGCCGATCGTTTGGGGCACTCCAACCGATCGGTTGGTGCCCTGAACCGATCGGTTCATAGTCCTAATCCGGCTCAAAAAGACTTTCCTTGTTTCGTTCCCAATTGGTATCGAATACCAATGTTATTCCCAATCGAATTGGGCAATTTGAAACCAAAGGAAAATTCTTGCCGACATGACTTTTCCCAACTGGTCGGTTGCACCAGTTGAGCCGATCGGTTCAACCCTTGAACCGGTCGTTTCAACCTGGGCATGAGCCGATCGGCCTGGACACTCCAGCCGACCGGTTCAGCAACCTCAGCCGACCGGTTCATCACATGAACCGATCGGTTGGGGGCACAGGTTGGGCAAAATCAGTCAATTGCAATTTCAATCAATCCGATACTCCAATCAATGCGTCCAACACCTTGAACCATACGATATTGAGCTATCGATTAATTGAGTGTTTAATTGAACTACTAAACTCCTTTAGTAATCAATCTAAACATTGCTTGTGGACAAAACTCCTCTTCCAGGTTGAATCCTATGTGTGTGACTCTGCAGGTCCATTTCACGTTGGCAGTGAAAGTCCATAACACTTATGACTTCACAAGCAAAGAGCGGTGCCTAGTCACACATCATTGCTACCCAAGTGAAAGTAGAAAGTTGGAGAACAACTTTCATCCTACAATCCGTGAATGGTGTTACAGTGAATGTATAATTCCTTTGTCATTGATATCCAGAATGAACTCAAGGCATGGAACAGTCATCCTGTCAATGTTCATTCATTTCCTTGATCTCAGAGTAGACCGAGTGAGATGTGTATGACATCAATATCATATATTGATTCACACGTGCATGCGCATGCCTTTCTCAATCCTACTCATCAAGTGGCCAAGGATATCAAACTCCCTCAGGAGGGACAAATCCCATATCTATCACTCACCCCTCAAAAGCCCCATGTGTCAAAGCCACCCAATCATCACCTTTATAACAACCCATGTTTCAGGACTGCGTTTGATGATGTCAAAGTGTACCCAATGACATGTGTTGAGTGTAGTGATTTTAGGTCTAAGAATCACACTCACCACCATCACTGTGAGAGCTGACTGTGACTACCAAGTCATGGTTCCATGTGTCACTCTCATGGTGGGTCTGTCCGGTAGCTTGTTCTCTAACAAGTACCTATGTGCTTGGTTTGATATCACCATATCATGACTAATGAGATTCTGTCATCAACCAACACACAATCTAGTCTTTAGTGTTATTGATGTCTATGGTTATTTCCACAATAACAACCAACTAGGGACTAAACAAGAAAGAATACTCTTAGCATCCGTATGATCTCATCGTTTAGGTCCTCAACCCAAAAGCATACGTCATTGAGTAAAACAATCTTTAGATATCTATCATGTTACACCATCATCTCAGAAACAGTTTAAACATATAGATTGGAAATTGCCTTTATTATTATTCAAATCAATTACAAAGTATCCCATTACAATCATCATATGACTTGCTCTATGGGCATACATACCAACAGACTCCCACTTGCACTTAGAGCCAGTCACCAAGGAAACACAGTCCTTGTGACCTAGCATGACCATCATGCTTCTGCTGAGAAAGGGCCTTAGTCAGTGGATCAGCTATGTTGTCTTCAGTTGGTACTTTGCAAATCTTCACATCTCCTCGTTGTACAATCTCTCGTATGAGATGGAAGCGCCGCAGTATGTGCTTGGACTGCTGATGTGATCTGGGCTCCTTAGCTTGTGCAATAGCTCCATTATTGTCACAATAAAGCTCAATTGCATCACAACTACTGGGAACTACACCAAGTTCAGAGATGAACTTCCTGATCCACACAGCCTCCTTTGCTGCATGCGAAGCAGCAATATACTCGGCCTCTGTAGTAGAATCGGCAACTGTTTCTTGCTTGGAACTCTTCCAGCTCACAACTCCATTATTAAGGCAAAACACAAATCCTGACTGCGATCTGTAATCATCTTTATCGGTTTGGAAGCTTGCATCGGTGTAACCCTTTACAACCAGCTCTTCCTCGCCGCCGTACACAAGAAACTGATCCTTAGTCCTTCGCAAGTACTTGAGGATGTTCTTCACGGCTGTCCAGTGAGCATCCTCGGGATCTGACTAGTACCTGCTCGTCATGCTGAGAGCATACGAGACATCTGGGCATGTGCACAACATAGCGTACATGATGGATCTGATGGCTGATGCATATGGGATCCCATTCATACGCTCCCTCTCTTCATAAGATTGGGGACATTGAGCTCTAGAGACGGTAACTCCATGTAGCATAGGGACGTTTCCTCTCTTTGAGTTCTCCATGCTGAACCGCTTCAGCACCTTGTCAATGTACGTGCTCTGACTTAGTCCGAGAAGCCTTCTAGATCTATCTCTATAGATCTTGATTCCTAGAATGTAGGATGCTTCTCCTAAGTCCTTCATTGAGAAAGTTTTCCCAAGCCAAGTCTTTACCTTCTCTAAGGCTAAGACATCATTCCCCATCAAAAGTATGTCATCCACATACAATATGAGGAATGTGGTCGAGCTCCCACTAACATTCTTGTACACACAAGGTTCATCTTCATTTTGAATAAAGCCAAATACTTTGACTTCTTCATCAAATCGAAGATTCCAACTCCGAGACGCTTGCTTCAATCCATAGATTGACCTTTGCAGTTTACAGACTTTATTGGCATTCTTTGGATCTACAAAACCTTCAGGCTGTGTCATATACACATCCTCATGAATATTCCTGTTAAGGAATGCGGTTTTAACATCCATCTGCCAAATCTCATAGTCATAGTAGGCTGCAATAGCAAGCATGATCCTCATGGACTTAATCATGGCAACTGGAGAAAAGGTTTCGTCATAGTCAACACCTTGAATTTGTCAAAAACCCTTCGCAACCAATCTGCCTTTATAAGTTTGCACATTGCCATCCATGTCAGTCTTTTTCTTAAAGACCCACTTGCACCCTATGGGTTTTACCCCTTCGGGTGGTTCCACCAAAGTCCATACTTTGTTGGAGTACATGGATTCCATCTCGGATCTCATGGCTTCAAGCCCTTTCTTAGAATCTAGTCCCTCCATAGCCTCTACGTAGGTAGTTGGATCATCATCTATGATCAACTCTCCACCTTCCTGAGTTACAAGGTATCCAAACCTCTCAGGCTCAAGGCGAGTCCTACTAGATCTACGAGGTCCTTGTGTTACCTGAGGAGACTGAGATTCCACAACACCTTGTGAATCTACATTTTCCTCTGGTACATCTACCGGTTCAATGTTCTCTTGTTGGGCTTGAACCTCTTCAAGCTCTATATTCCTCCCACTGTTTCCTTTGGAAATAAATTCCTTCTCTAGGAACATAGCATCCCTGGCAACAAACACTTTGTTGTCAGTAGGGTGGTATAGATAGTATCCCTTGGTCTCCTTGGGATATCCAACAAAATAACATTTATCAGATTTGGGTCCAAGCTTATCAGGAAACATCTTCTTGACATAAGCCCCACAACCCCAAATCTTCATAAAAGACAAATTGGGATGCTTCCCAGTCCATATCTCATATGGTGTCTTTCGAACCGATTTAGATGGTACACGGTTAAGTGTAAACACGGCGGTTTCAAGAGCATAACCCCAGAAAGAAATTGGAAGATCAGCAAAACTCATCATTGATCGCACCATATCTAACAATGTGCGATTCCTTCTTTCAGACACACCATTATGCTGTGGTGTTCCAGGCGGAGTCCATTGTGATACAATACCACGGGCTCGCAGAAGGTCCTCAAACTCCTGGCTCAAGTATTCTCCACCTCGATCGGAATGAAGTGCCTTAATACTCTTACCAAGCTGGTTTTGTACTTCATTCATGAAATCCTTGAACCTTTCAAGGGTTTCTGACTTATGTTTCATCTGGTACACATAGCCATACCTACTGAAGTCATCAGTAAAGGTAATGAAGTACTGATACCCACCTCTGGCATTAGTTCTAAAAGGCCCACATACATCAGTATGTATGAGTCCTAATAGATCACTAGCTCTCTCACCTTTACCTGAAAAGGGAGTCTTGGTCATCTTGCCCAACAAACAAGATTCACATGTCTCTATTGATTCACAATCAAAAGAGTCTAGATAACCATCTTTATGGAGTCTAGAAATGCGCTTCTCATTTATGTGCCCTAGACGACAATGCCAGAGATATGTTTTGTTTGAGTCGTTGAGTTTTTGCTTTTTGGTGTTTACATTGTATACACTTGTCTCCAAGTCTATCAAGTATAGACCATAAGACATAGGGGCACTGCCATAAAAGATCCCATCTTTAGAAATGGAACACTTTCCATTCTTAATAAGAAATTCAAATCCATCTTTGTCCAAACAAGAGACGGAGATGATATTCCTATTTATGGCAGGTAAATAATAGCAGTTCTTCAACTCTATTATCAGCCCACTAGGTAGAGTTAACTCATAGGTTCCTACGGCACTGGCGGCAACTCAACACGTAGTTCAACCTCGCCTTTCCCCAAAGGCCTACTTCTTTTAAGATCCTTCACATTTGAACAAATGTGAGATCCGCATCCGGTATCAAGTACCCATGATGAAGAAGTAGTAAAGTTAATCTCTATCACGTATACACCAGAAGTAGAGATCTCTATCTCTGACTTCTTCTTCCATTGTTCCTTCCATCCTCTCCATGTAGAAGAAATTGGTTTGGCGAGAGAACACTTCTCTCCCTTACCTATTTTCTCCTTCACTAAAGCATTAAGCGTACATAGAGTGGATTCTAAGGCTCCTGGTATATCTGGATTGTGTAGAACACTTCTCACAGTCCTCAACCAGTTATGGAATTTATTCTCAATTAATTTTCCCATTTTAAAAGATGATTCTTTTGCCATTCTACAAGAGAAAATTTGCATTTGTCAAAACCTTTTTGATTTGATTTGAATAAAGTTTGACGATAGTTAATTAGGCCTTTAATTAATTACTGCTCCCACTATTTTGACTCAAATTGATAGCCCTCACCATCAATTCGGAAGATTGCAGCGTACAATCTTCTAGTGGGTCAAGATCCTGAAATCCTCTGAGCCATGGACCAGCTTTGGCTGTCACCCACAACTCAGATCTTCCAGGTAGGCAACTCTTGCCAATTGCATCATATGCAACTCTTGATGAATGAACATGTGCAACACCTTGCCATGAACATTTCGTGCCTCTGGGCTTAGACGCTCTAAGAATCACCAATTAAGTCAAACCCATAAGCCGACACGGTAAACATGCACCCTGCTTTGGCAGAACCTACATGTCGACCCTTCACACTTCCACAAGATAGACGGCGCACCACGCTTTGGCATAACCTACGCTTGGTCGATCAAGTTTGCCATGTGTGTCGCTAATGGAAGCCATATAAGACTTAATATTTTAATGAGGGATTTGGTTTTTATATACATATACATATCCAATCACCACAAAATATAGTAGGTATCATATACATGCTATATCCCACACAAAACATGCATAAACGATAAAAAGCAATGATTATGGCTATCCTATTTGTGATTCCTTGAGCCAAGAGGAATCACGGTCATCTAGGTCTACATCACATGCAACCTGTACAAGATGAAATCTGTGCCTGCCTTTCTGGGTTTGACCAGCTCATCTCCATGACTGATCGGCTCGCCATCAGGTTGGTTGTTCGGGTGCCACCAGCCGATCGACTGGCGCCTCCAGCCGATCGGTTCACCGGTCATCGTGCATCTCTTCAGGTCGCCACCCGCTCATCTCGTTCCTCAAACCGGCCTTCTGGATCACCAACTGATTAGTTCACTCCTTGAACCGATCGTCTTCAGGTTGTCCGCCGTTCTTTGACATAACAGGAAATAAAATCTATCCTATTTACATTTGAATTGAGAAACCCCGAGTTACATTCGGAGGGAGCAAAGGTAGGAAAAGAATTCTTGAATTATTTCGAGTTACATCAGGAATAAGAGAAAGGGAATCGGTGCGCAGACCGAGATGCAAGCAACCACACAAACAACCACACACACAGATATAGGGGTTTATAGGCCATAATCATGCTACACATCCACCACAAAACTCGTTTAAGGGCGACACGTATCGAGTGCATTAATATTACATATCATATATGTATATTAGGGATTTGTGGATTGGACATGTATAAAGCCGATATTATTCGCATCGCATGTAATAAATAAAGGCGACAAACTAAAATTGATCATATCGATAATCCTAAAATATAGAGTGGTCGACGTGGCTCTGATACCACTGTTGGGTTTTAGAGGAGGCAGAGAAGCAGCGGAAACAAAAAAATTTTCTCCCCAAACCTGGAACAAAAGGAATCGTGTCGACATCTATATGATAGGAAATAAGGTTTGTGAATCATACCTTGTCCCGAGGCTTGCTCGGCGACAATGCCACGCGCCTTGCGCGGTCTTCACCTCCGGTCTTGGACGGTGTCTGTGCAGCTCCTGGTCGCACCGAGACTGAAGACTCCTCCTCCTACCGGACTGTCGGATGACAGTTGTCCTGCTGAGCGGTAGTGACCTCCCGCCTCTGAAGTAGTCCACACGGACCACCCGAAACTCCACTCTCCTTGTCCCACAAGGAAGTGGAAGGAGTCGCACCCTCCTGTTGACGTACTAGTCGCCAACACACTCTCCTGCTATCGACTGCAACTGCAGTTGTCCTTCCCTTGCTGCACCTCCCTTTGCGGGAAGCACTTGCTCGGGCTCTCTCTCGGTTACCAAAACTAGAGAGAACGACAACTTTGCAGAGCAATCAACATGCACTGAGTTGTACTCTGAGAAGCCTCCAATACCCCTATATATATAGGCGGGTCATGGCACAGGGTTCTCTGTGCCCGGCAATACGGGACTAATGCAGGAGTAGAAGGTTTCGAGAATTTTCCACAAAAAGCAACCGGTTCGCAACTTGAAATGATCGGTTCACAACTGAACCGATCGGTTCGGCCATTGAGCCGATCGGTTGGACCTGAGCCGATCGTTTGGGGCACTCCAACCGATCGGTTGGTGCCCTGAACCGATCGGTTCATAGTTTTAATCCGGCTCAAAAAGACTTTCCTTGTTTCGTTCCCAATTGGTATCGAATACCAATGTTATTCCGAATCGAATTGGGCAATTTGAAACCAAAGGAAAATTCTTGCCGACATGACTTTTCCCAACTGGTCGGTTGCACCAGTTGAGCCGATCGGTTCAACCCTTGAACCGGTCGTTTCAACCTGGGCATGAGCCGATCGGCCTGGACACTCCAGCCGACCGGTTTAGCAACCTCAGCCGACCGGTTCATCACATGAACCGATCGGTTGGGGGCACAGGTTGGGCAAAATCAATCAATTGCGATTTCAATCAATCTGATACTCCAATCAATGCGTCCAACACCTTGAACCATACGATATTGAGCTATCGATTAATTGAGTGTTTAATTGAACCACTAAACTCCTTTAGTAATCAAACTAAACATTGCTTGTGGACAAAACTCCTCTTCCAGGTTGAATCCTATGTGTGTGACCCTGCAGGTCCATTTCACGTTGGCAGTGAAAGTCCATAACACTTATGAATTCACAAGCAAAGAGCGGTGCCTAGTCACACATCATTGCTACCCAAGTGAAAGTAGAAAGTTGGAGAACAACTTTCATCCTACAATCCGTGAATGGTGTTACAGTGAATGTATAATTCCTTTGTCACTGATATCCAGAATGAACTCGAGGCATGGAACAGTCATCCTGTCAATGTTCATTCATTTCCTTGATCTCAGAGTAGACCGAGTGAGATGTGTATGACATCAATATCACATATTGATTCACACGTGCATGCACATGCCTTTCTCAATCCTACTCATCAAGTGGCCAAGGATATCAAACTCCCTCAGGAGGGACAAATCCCATATCTATCACTCACCCCTCAAAAGCCCCATGTGTCAAAGCCACCCAATCATCACCTTTATAACAACCCATGTTTCAGGACTGCGTTTGATGATGTCAAAGTGTACCCAACGACATGTGTTGAGTGTAGTGATTTCAGGTCTAAGAATCACACTCACCACCATCACTGTGAGAGCTGACTGTGACTACCAAGTCATGGTTCCATGTGTCACTCTCACGGTGGGTCTGTCCGGTACCTTGTTCTCTAACAAGTACCTATGTGCTTGGTTTGATATCACCATATCATGACTAATGAGATTCTGTCATCAACCAACACACAATCTAGTCTTTAGTGTTATTGATGTCTATGGTTATTTCCACAATAACAACCGACTAGGGACTAAACAAGAACGAATACTCTTAGCATCCGTATGATCTCATCGTTTAGGTCCTCAACCCAAAAGCATACGTCATTGAGTAAAACAATCTTTAGACATCTATCATGTTACACCATCATCTCAGAAACAGTTTAAACATATAGATTGGAAATTTCCTTTATTATTATTCAAATCAATTACAAAGTATCCCATTACAATCATCATATGACTTGCTCTATGGGCATACATACCAACATTGTTCATTCATCCATATCATCATTTCGTCCTAGATCTTATTGTCCTTGTAAACTCATATAACACAGGATCTGACACCATTTGGTGAGGCCCTATATATTGATTAGCATAACTACCAGTCATTAGAGAGAAATCCTAAACCTAATCCTGATTTTTAAACAAAACAACAAATTCTCAACAAAGGTAATAAAAACATTATACAAAAATCCTCTCCATATTCTTTCTTCACATTTTTCATACACCAATTTTACATCAAGTACATCACATTAAGATATCACAATTCTTGTTCATCTCCATAAAAACCACAATCAAATCTTATTGTTCACATGTACTTCAGTTTATAGCAAATACAAGTACATTAATAAACAATTTGATACACTACATGTAAGACCCCTGGACTTACTTAATTTTTTTTAAAGATTAATTACCATGATTGAGTGCTTATAACCTTAATCTAACCTTGTGACATGCTTTGGAATCATAAGAAAAGCTTAAGTTTCAAATTTGGTCCAATTTGGACATTGTTTGACAAGTTATGCAATTTTATGTACGTTTTGGAGTTTTCTCTAATTTAACCAAATGAAGGTTTCCTTTGCAATTTTTTCCATAAGTTTTGTTCATTCAATGTTTTTTTTATCATTCTTGAGCTTTTTGAGCCATGGAGTGCTCAAATGTACCTTGAATTAGAGGGAATTTCATTCTATGTTGAATTAGGATTTACCCCCCCCCCCCCACATGGATGAGCTAGCTTCAAGACTATCAACTGATGGATCCACTTGCTTGGGCATCAGCTGATTTCCCAAAAGTACCCAATAGTAGGTGTACTTTCTGCTTTCTTATCCATACAAACTTCAAGCCATGGACACCTAAAGAGCTGCTTGTACACCTCATTCTCCTTCTCAACATTATCCTCTAAGCTATATATACTTATCCTTATGCCCTAAATGAAGCTTTTTTTCTCTACCACTTTCCTCTTCTAAGAATCTTGATCTTTCCCTATTCTTATGCGAAGTACATGTCCAAGGTAGAAGAAGAAGGCAAACTTCTTGGAAGAAGCATCCAGGGTTCCGATTTGCCATATTCTAGGGTTTTTAAAGCTTGTTCTTGGGGAACTTGACTCAAACAAGTAAATTGTTCTTTCTCTCCACCATTTTATTATCTTTTCTTCTTCCTCCTACCTCTCTCTAGGTTGGAACCTTACTTTTCCATGGTAGAAGTTGCTTTAGAACTCAGGAATCTATCCTTCTTTATACTTCTTCTAGGGTTTTGCTTCCTTGTGGAGAAGGGTACCTATTTGGCCGAGTTCAGATCTGCATCTTGGGTTTCCTTTCCTTCTTTGCTGAAGCTCCTTGCTTCTAGAAGTCTATTCTTATCATTATAGACAAGTTTTATAACCTTCTTCACTTATTACTCCATATTGGTTTGCTTATGTTCTTGCTTAAAACAAAGATCCTTGTATATATAAGCAAGATTATGTGCCTAACTTGTGAAGTTATCACCATGGTAATGGTAGAGTTTCTTGTTGTCCCAGATCATGCCTTTCCTATCTCAACCTTGAGCACGTTAGTGATGAACTTAGCCATGTAGTGTTGTTCCCAACACCCTAGTCATCCCATGGTTGTAACCCATAACGACTTATGGCCGACACCCTAAATCATAAGGGGTAACTCGTGATGGCTTACACATTACCATAGTTGCAACCTGTGATGGCTGGTGGTTGATACATGTATTGTTGTAGAGTTGACATCCTATGTGTGTGTTAATGTGAAATCATAGCCATGGTGGTAACCCATGATGGCCTGTAACCGATACACTAGCTGAGCATTCGTGACAACTATGATGGTTAGTGATCGACACACACTACATGACTGTTAGGCCATTATCCTAAGTTTACATTTGGTTGAAACACTAATATGGCATTAGGTATACACCCTAGGATGGTTTTATACCAGTTATACATTTTTGGTAACATGTTGATCACATGGTGGATGCTAAAACGGATATCCTATGATAAGTCAAAATTGATCCACCATATTGTGGATAGACCAAGCCACCATGTTGAAGTCAGGCCAACGTCCTAGCCATAGCAACAACCAATCATGATCTATGGACGACGCCCAAACTTAGTTATAAACCATGATGGTTAATGTTCGATACACCTTGTTGATGATAGAACCAATACACCCTTGGTGATGATAGACTGACATACTTTTGTTGGTTTTACACCGATACATCATAAGGTGTTAAACTGATATACATATGTTGACATTAGGCCGAAACACCCTGATGTTGGAAAAATGATACATAATGTTGGTGTTAGAACAATTACACCGTGAAGGTGATAGGCCGATATCCATGGTGGAAGTTTAAATTGCTAACTACATTAGGACATGATCGATTGGTTGGACCTATACCCTAGCTGATGTTTTTGAATAATGAACCCAATCCAATGAATGAGATTGGATGCTTCAACAATCAATGGATTAGAGTGAATCCCACAGTCTTATAAGTGATTTCTAATAGTGATAATCAAATGGTACAACACTGTCAAATGTGTAGTCTTACCTTTTCCCTTGTATGAATATATGGATAAATCACCATAAAAAGTGAATGCATACCTTTAACAAAACATGGTTTACTACACCAACTCTAATATGACTAAATGGTGATGTTTGGTTATAATTAGACCTCTTAAATGATTAATGTGACAATGTATCACATTCTCTTGGTGTTGAAACCTCAATGTAGTGCTAATTGAATGCCATAGTGCATTACCATGTTTAACATATGGATACATATGTGTTAATGATATTTTGAGCCTTGTTTAAAGGCCTAGAATGATAATGATAATCTTGTAGGGTTTAATGTGATGGTCTTAGTGACATTTGGGCATGTTTGAGGCCTGATTGAGGTGAAATCCTTTTCATGTTCCAATAATGGTTGAAAACCTGGAACTTTTGATAAGAAATGGATATATGAAATAGATATGTTGATACATGTGGTTCATTATGATGCCATGAGTGATAGATTGGGGTAATATAATTAAGATTTATAACTTAAATGTTTTATATTTTCTGATGTTGCAATGCTTATACACTTTATAGAAATGAATTAGGGTTTGCATTTTCATTTGTATGATGAAGCCTTAATTCACCCAATTGGTAAATAACTAATCAAGTGTAACACTAATCATGTAGTGCCCTAAGCCATAGAGCAATTTTTAATGTCAAAACTTGCTGGATGGGGAAACGTGTATTCCTAATGGAAACTCAGAACACATATTGTTGAATATGTGGGGTACTTATTATCTTGACTTCAAGTGTTTACGGCGGTTGATTGCGGTCATACCTAGTTGTATTTTGGAGAACAACTATGGTCATATCTCAATGATTATCATGTGTTAAAGTTTTTACTTTGCATACCTTGGTTTCTAGTGTTGTGACATGTGTAACGGTGGACTAGTTGTTTATAAGACTATATGTCATTATTTTGTAGTTTGACTAAGATGTCATTGCAGTGCAGACTCGTACAGATCAAGTATGGAAAAGATCTTGGAGTTTGGCTCTTCCTAGATCTTATATGGAACTGATTGCAACCAAGCGGTGGTCAGTTGGACATTTAGTTATACGACTCAAAGTCCCCAGGGCATAATAATAAAAGATGTAATATAAGTCGTGTAGTATATATCTGCTAGGTTTAAGATACATCTCACATTGGTTGAGTAGCCCTTGGTTTACCTTTATACTACATAGTTCTTATACGATGTAGAATTATGACATTGTGTAATTCTACTTGATGCTAAATATTATTTTCTTAAATGCTTAGTATGCTTAACCCGCCTAATTTTCTTTAAATTATTTCTTTAATATCTTATCTGCTCAGTTTTTTACTGTAACCCATATGTTTTAATCAATATTTGTTGGAGAAATTTATTTCTCTTGTTAGGACTAGGTCTCACCCGTGGGTCACCACATCTTCTTAGGTGGTCATGGGAAGCGTGAACGAGGTCATTTGTAGAAGAGAATCAACTTAGTGATCAATAAATTTAGAAGGTTAGTCAGCTGTAGATATCAGTAGTAGAGTCCTAGTGTCGTCCCTTTACTCTCAAATCTAGGAATGGGAGGTGTTCTCTAGACACAATATTTGTATCGACATGAGATTTTTCCCTTATGCCATTATATGTATATATGGAATGAACATGTAAATGCTTCCTTTATACACAAGATGTCGTTGGGGCCATTTAGCACAGATGTAAATTCCTATTATAATGTGTGACAATGCTAAAGGTGGACCTTTTTGTATATGTTTCAGAACTTTTTCATGATTTGAATTTTGGTTTTAATTATTCTGCATTTTGGTCTATGTGATTATTTGGTAGTTGATCATGGTTTATGTTTTAGGCAATATCATTTATCAGGATGGGGTGCATAGTTAAGTTGGTATCATAGATCTAGGTTCATTGAGTCTATCGAGACATAGGACTTAGGTTTGAGTCTGCTCTTATGTATCCAACAGATCCAATCATAGCTTATGCTTATGTAGATATGTCTGGAGGACATGAAGAACACACTGAGAATAGCTATGTGGTACTAGGGGGTGGTGCTAGGAGGTAGGAACGCGATGATAGAGTGACAGAGATAGGGCCAGAGAAGCATGTGATGCCATAGATGGACTCGGAAATGATGGCCAATCTTGAGTTACAGTCTATGTTTAAACAAATGATGGCCATGATTACACATAGAGGACAAAAAGCCATCACATAAAGCTAGGGAAACTATCCCTAATGTGGAGTCTCAGGGAGTCAGGAAGACTTTTGAACATATTAGATGTGTTGGTGTGATTTGATATGTTGGTTCTTCTAATCCAGCAGACGTCAACATGTGGCATGCTAAGCTTGAGAAGGCATTCAAGATTCTTAACATCTCGAAAGAAGACAATGTAAATCATGCTCTCTACTTGTTGTAAGATAGTGTTGGTCACTGGTGGGAGTGGTGATAGGATGGGAGGAATTTCAATCGGAGTTTGTCAATCTATACTTCCCAAAGACATATCTAGATAATAAAATCGCTCAGTTTGGGAAGATTTGACAAGGAGCAATGTCTATTAATAAGTATGAGTCAATGATTATGGAACTTCAGAGGTTCTGCCATCACATGGCAACCAATGACAAGGAAAGGATCTGTAGGTTCGAGAATGGCCTTAGTACAGAGTTGACTACTAGAACATCAACTTTGGAGAATATGGAAAGGTTTTATACCTTTGTGGAATCGGTAAGGAGGATTTAGAGGTCTGTTATAGAAAAGCCTTAAACTAATGCTAATGAACGACAGACTCAATTCCAAGGACAATCATATAGAGGGTTTAAGAAGTAAAGGTTTACCCCACCACAATCACAACAGAGGTCGACTTTTACTGAGCAAAGGTCAATTACTCCATCCCAGTGGACCTCAAGAAGGGGTAGAGGTCATAGTTGTCCAACTAGAGGTGCACATCGTTAGTTTTAGTGACATGGATGTCTAGGACATGGTATGAAATTAAGTCATGTTGTAAGTGTGGACAGTTGGGGTATACAAAGTGGTATTTCCCTATAAAGGACAAGGCGATGACTCAATAGTCTAGGCAGAGTCAATAGGGTTCACAACAACAATGCCAGTTCAACAATAGTGTGGTAGGGGATGCAAATAGGTATAACAGACAATATCCTATGGACAAGCTAGCATAGGATGTGGATGGCAGTCAGAGAAGACTAGGTTCTATTCCATGAGAGAACCAGAAGTAGTGGTCAATCCATGAGTCGTGACAGGTCAGATGGACTGATTTCATTTTGATTTGTCTGTTCTTGTTTCATATCAGTATTAGTAGACGCGGGTACAACACACTCCTTTATCACTAGAGAAGTGATAAGTAGTAGTTATCTTCCTATTAGTCATAGATCTGATAGCCTACGTCTAGAAACTCATTTGGTTGGTTCTTCCGAGTAGCGGGAAGGGTGTTCTTTTTTTTTCTAGACTCAACATTCAAGTGGATCTCTTGCCACTTGAAAAGCATGGTTTTGATGTGATCTTAGGAATGGATACCTTGGAATAGTACAAGGAAGCATTGGACTATAGCACTAAAGTGGCAACGTTCCATGATGGAGATGTATAATGCATTTTCCAAGGTTATAGGAAGATTCTTCCTACATGTTTGATGTCAGCTATGACAATAGAGCAATTGATGAGACAAGGATGTGAAGCTTTCTTAGCGCACATTGTGGATACCAATGAAAGAGGTCCTAGTATCCAGGGGATACCAGTGGTATGGGAGTTTGAAGATGTTTTTCCTGATGAGTTTCCTAGAGTTCCCTTCCTAGAGAGATTGACTTTGGGATCAATCTTGCTCCTAGAACACAACCCATATCCCAATCAACCTACAAAATGGCACCAACAGAGATGCATGAGTTAAAGATATAGGTGCAGGAGTTGTTAGAGTAGGTCGACAACTTTCCCTTGGGGTACTCCTATGTTGTTTGTCAAAAAGAAAGATGGTTCCATGAGGTTGTTTATAGACTATAGAATGATGAACAAGGTGATGATAAAGAATAAGTATCCTTTGCCAATGATTGATGACCTTTTTGATCAATTCATTAGTGCCAGTATGTTTTCAAAGATAGATCTAAGATTAGGATATCATCACTTGAGGATTAAGGAAGATGACATACCCAATTCAGATTTCAAGATTAGGTATGGTCATTATGAGTTTGTGGTTATGTCGTTTGGGCTAACCAATGAACCTGCAACCTTTATGGATGTGATGAATAGAGTGTTTAAACCCTATATTGATCAGTGTATGGTCGTGTTTATAAATGACATCTTGATATATTCTAAGGATAGTCAGCAGCATGAGCAACACCTTCATCAAGTGTTGACCCTATTAAGACAACACAAGCTATATGCTAAGTTTAGAAAGTGTGAATTTTGGTTGTCATAAGTGTCTTTTCTGTTAATGTTATATCATCTAAAGGTGTTTGTGTGGACCCTAAAATGTTGAATCTATACTAGAATGGGAACAACCCAAGACCCCAACAGATATTTACAGTTTCCTAGGTTTGGCAGGCTACTACAGGAGGTTCATCAAGGACTTCAATTTTGTAGTGTTACCTGTCACGCCCGCATCCCACGATTACCACCAATCATGAGATTAGGGCATGACTATGAGGATTATACTTAATACAAAGTTCACTGCCAATTTTTTTTCTATTTATTTTTTTTTTAATTTTCAAACTCTTTGTTTTCTTGCATCCAATTACATAAACAAACTTTATAAGAGAATTAAGCTTTGATTGATCTAATATGATATCAACATTAATGATACACATCCATTGTAAAACATCATCCTAAAGAGATAATCATAGGCAATCCTTTTAAAAGGGTGAAGATGCAAGCTGTATTCAACAAAGAAAAATCTGATAGCGCCTTCATCTCACAACTTGAGCCAAAGAACGTAAAAGAAGCTCTTAAGGATGATGAATCGATCCTAGCCATGCCCGAGGAGTTTGAGAAGTTTAAAAAGAATCAAGTGTGGACCTTAGTGACAAGACCAAATGATAGGAAGATAATTTGTAGCAACTGGATTTACCACAACAAGCTAAATGAAAGTAGAAAAGTGGTAAGGAACAAAGCATGGTTAGTTGGTCAAGGCTACAATCAACAACAAGGTATTGCCCTTGATGAAACTTATGGTCATGTTGGTAGACTTGAATCTATTAAAATGATACTTGCCTTTGCTATCTATAATAATTTCTTTCTTTACCAAATGGATGTCAAAAGTGAGTTTTTGAATGGTGCAATAGAGGAGGAATTGTATGTAGCCCTTCAGACTTTGAGCATGATAAACTTCTCAACCATGTTTATTTGTTACAAAAATCTCTATATGGACTCAAACAAGCCCCTAGATATTGGTATGAGAAATCAATGAACTTTTTGATAGAAAATGGTTATATCATGGGAAAATTTATTATATCCTCTTTCTTAAACACATTTATAGCAACTTTTTTATCATTTAAATATATGTTGATGATATCATTTTTGGCAGAATAGATCTTAATCTTTGTAAGGATTTTAGTTCTCTTATGCAGCGCGAGTTCAAGATGAGTATGATGGGGGAGCTTACTTTCTTCCTTGGATTTCAAATCAAGAAAACAAAGGAAGGAAACTTCATCAACCAAGGCAAATATACAAGTGAACTCTTAAAGTGCTTCAGGATGGAGAACACCAAGATGATGGACACCCCCATATCAAACACCACCAAACTTGATAGAGATGAGGAAGGTGAGAAGGTATATGAGAAGCTCTATACATGTATGATTGGTAGCTTACTTTATTCAACTACCTCTAGACCTGATATCAGCTTTAGTGTTGGCTTGTGTGCTAGATTTCAATCAAGCCCTAGACAATCCCAACTTATAGAGGTTAAGTGGATTTTGAGGTACTTAGCCAAAACCCAACATTTTAGACTATGGTATCCTAAGTCAATGGACTTTACACTTATTTATTATAGTGATGTGGATTATGTAGGGTGATTAATTGATATAAAGTGAACAAGTATCACTTGATTCGTCCTAGGTCCATGCCTAGTCTCTTAGTTCTCTAAGAAACAAAGCAAAGTGGCTCTTTCAGCTAGTGAGGCTGAATACATTGTAGCTGGAAGTTCTCATTACCAAGTCCTATGGATGAAGCAAATGCTCGAATAATTTAATATTAATTTTGATGCTTTTCCAATCTACTGTGATAATACTACTACAATAAATCGTTCTTACAATCCTATATTTCATAGTATAGCCTAACATGTACATATATTCCACCAATTCCTTTGTTGTCACATTTATGTTTATAACACACATGTGGACACAAAAAATCAACTTGCAGACAATTTAAAAAACCTCTAGCTCGAGAAAAAATTACCTTCACTAGATCAAAACTACTTATTACTACTCTTGATGATATTGACATTCCCTCTAGCTAGATCATCTCATACCCATATGTTCTTGCTCTATAATTTCTCATCTCTTACTTGTTTGTGCTATGATTACCTTGTTTTTATGCCTTGTTTTGCTTATTTTTGACTATTTCTTACAAACACATGTTAACCCACAAAATAGTAGCTGAATATGAGTGGAATGTGCCTCAATATGTTCACAATACATGATAGGCTAGAATAATAAAGTTATATAACACTCTAGTGGCCTAGATTTCAATTTCTTATCTTTTGGACAAATTGTCCTATCTGCTAAGTTTGTTTTGATAGAAACTCAACCGATAGTGGGACAAGGATTGAAAAAAGCACAATGTTGGCCGAGTTTCCCAAACCTAAAACTCAACTAACAACACTATTTGGTAGAAAATCTTCAGACAATCATCCGCCTTTCATCCCTCTCAACTATATAAAGTTGATCGATCACCACTCTACCTTGTTCGTCCTTAAAACCTAGTTACCAAATCTTTCCCATGCCTACTCTAACACTCAGATCACCTGCCCTAGTTTTCCCAACCTTGACCTAGGTGCTTGTGCAACCTACAGCTCCCTCCATCTTCTTCTTTTGTGGCCATTTCATCTCTTTTGACCTCCATGGCTTCAAACTAAGGAAAACAGAGTGGACCAGCTGGAGTACCCACATCCTCCAATTCTCCTAGGCATGTTTACTTTGATGGAAACTCATTCATCTGCACTCAATCTATAAATAGGTATAAGGATCTTCTTCTTATAAATCCTTTTCTTTTTTGTTCTTTTCTTGAATCACCTAGTTGTTTGATCCAAGAGGTTTCTGCTATTTTCAACATTCACCACCTTAGTGCACTTTATGTAGAGAGATTGTTCTATATCAATTATCTTTCTAGCACAAAAATGGTCCATGAATTCTATGCTAACCTTACATGGAAACACACTGCCCTTATTCCACCCCTTGACCAACAAGTGATTCTAACCTCCATGATTGCAGATACCAAGATTACCATCTCCAAGGATTCCTTGAATTCCTACTTCAAAGGAACTGTAACACCCCATTTCATGAATATATAACATAACTCAGTGGAAGCTTTCATATTGAAGGGGGATGTCACATTAATATGATCATTACAAATAGATACATAAATCACCATTAAGTTTCATATATTGTTCTTTGAATAGGAAAACTATAACTGACCAATATACATGTCTGAAAGTTTTAATCATCTTTAAACATGGAAAACTAATAATGAAATTAAATATTTCTAGATGATTGGATCACCTAGAACAGATGGAACCCCACCAAATATCTCTTGAAGGTCTTCTAGTCCTTGCTTGTTCCTCTTCAGTCCTTACTTGCTCCAACTCCTATGTACATTGCATCCCCAGCCATGCGAAGGGGAAAAACAACACATCAGTAAACGGTACTGACACATTATAACATAAGTAAAATACAATATACTTGACATGAATTAACTATAAACATTCTTGAATAATTATTAACATGAAAAATTGAAAAGTAAATTTTTGCATCCCTCTATGACACCCCCTTAGGAGCACATGATTGCTAGGAAAGCCCTTGATGCTAGGAAAACCCTTAACAACCTCTTGAGGTCCATAATTTGGGAACATATAAAAACTATTTCAATTCCAATTAATTTGATCATTAACATGACATTAACATTAACATAATCACGATTCTTCAATTAACACGATGGGATTTCTCCCCATTAACATGATCTCTTAAACAAGATGAGATTTATCCCTCTTGATCATTTCCATGATTTTCATGAGTCATTAATCATAAGCTATAATCATAGTGAACATTATAAACATAGGACATACCATATAGAAATCATCAAGCAGTGATATAGTGAACATGATTAAAACATTAAACTTGAAATGATAATGTTTACTTTATACTTAACATGCAAACAACCATAAATACTTGTGCGCAATAACATGACCCGTTTACCTTGGAGCAATGTAGATCATATGATTGTATCTCTGATCCTTGAGGTAGTGTCTGGATGTGATTTACAAGAACATAGGATAATTTTCTTAGAGTGAAGTTGATCCTAAGTTGGTCTCTCTAATCTTTGAGGCAGCGCCTAGATGTGATTTGCAAGAACATAGGCTAGGGTGCTTTTCCTTGGTATGCTAGGATCATGGGGGTTCATTTTATAGGTGTTAGGGGTCTAGAACTTTCTAGTCCAATTGGATATAAATTTTTTAATATCTTTTGTCCTTTAATGAAACATTGTCCATTATCTTAACTCCAATATATTAAAAGGTAAGAATAGGTGAAAAACGTCTTTCTCTTTGTTAATTACTAAAGCCAACTTTGTGGTTAAATTAATTATATTTTGTTTGTAAATTTCTTTTAATATCTTTCATATATTTTGTATGATATATTTAAGAGAGAATGTATTATCATTTACTTTTATTTATTTATCAAAAATATTTCATTAACTAAATTACCAGTACATTTTATTTGTAATCACAAAGAAAGAGATAAAATGTGAGAGAGATGTACCATTCCTTACATATTTACCATAATGTCTTATTTCCATGTAACTAAGGCTGAGACACATTGTTTCATTTTATAAAAGAATCACAAAATGGTGGAAAGAGAAAAAAGAACGTATTTACATCTACATGCACTAGTTGTATAGAAATAATATACAATGTGATTTCAATATGTTATGTAAAAATTATTGACTGCAATTACTCATTTCCATATAATTCATAGTTGTTTACAATGATGTTATAACTATCTAACAATGAACTCTTTTTAATTGTCCATAAATTGTATAACATCTTATCATCCATTATCACATTTTTATTTTCATATCACGCTTCCTAGTTGTGTTGGAAAGTTGATGGGTGAAAACCGACATTTTGTGTAGTCTCAAATTATTATATTTTTCACATTGTATTCAATTATTCAAACTTTGGATTGTTAAAAAAAGAAAACAATCAAACTCTCCTTCTAGATTCCCTTCTACTGTTTTAAATATATGGTCTCCTGTTGCCTAATTTTGACCAACAATTAATTAATGTTTACATTGCATGTGGTAAATGGATTGACATTGTGTTTTATATTTATTTGAGAGGCCAAACGAATTTGAAACAAAACCAAATTTGGACCGCACATTAATTACATACTCTAGATCCTTCCTAGTCAATAAAATTTGAGTTTTAAATATCTTTTATTAAAAATTTTCATATTTGTTATTTACTTCATTTTCATGCATTAAAAGGTGAGATAATGTTAAAAGATTCTCCGTAATAATTTCTTTGACTTTAAAAACGAAATGATTAATATTTATCCACATCTAAGTCTATTATGCCTTTATGGAAAAAAATTATTGAACAAAGAGACTCAAGAGAAGATAATGTTACATGCATTCAATTAGGGAAAGTAAGTAATATCCATATCATGTGATTGATGAATATCCTTTTCCTTGCATCCAAAATTTATCCATTAATTGCATTGCATTTTTCTTTGTCTTTTAAGTATTCCAAAGAGGAGAGATAAATAGTGAATTATGTTTTATCCCTTTTATGTTAAAATCTGCAAAAGAAAGTAGACTTCTTATTCAAGATATATGTTTGTCATTTTGAATTCTACTCCTTCTATTTTCCAATTTTATTTCTTTAAAACATTTTCAAGGATGAGAGAGAGAAAAAGAGAAGGGAAATCATTCATTCAACATTTTAAGTTAATTACAATACATGATGACATATGTATAGAACAAAGCATTTTTTTCTTATTTGTCTTACTTTATTTTTTTCCATTAGGAACATCATTCCATGGCCTTTTTACATTAAGCCCTTCAACTATTGTTATTTTAATAAAATTCATTTTATTATTTATAAATTGTGAAAAATTCGGGTCTTACAATTCTACCCACCTTAAAAATAAATTCCACCCTTGAAATTTTCTAGGGTACTACCTACCTTAGGGTTAAACATATTCTATGTACACTAATTTATAATTTCATCTTAAGGTCCCATTCTCATGGTAAAATATTATCTAAAACTTTTTATTAAAACCAAGATGTGGGTAATCCATTTCACATCATCATTGATATGGCAAAGGACCTCTCTTATCCAGGGGTTCTGATTCTTGCTTATCTATGTCAAATATCTACTCTTCGAATGCATGCTTGGTTCCACGATGAATCTAATTGGATTTAGGTGACTATAAGTCTCAAGCTTTTGATGTCAACTCTTATTTTATTTGTCACCTTTGAATACATGTCGACTGCTCATATATTCAAAGATGACATGATTTATCACACTTATTTAGCACCTCTCTCATGCACATGTCGCATACCACATGCACTTGAAAGGACTAGACAAGTATGATTATGCACATAACATTCTCTCTACAAAATCCCATAAGCATGTGCCTCATACCACAAACATATGAGAAAAAGAGAAAGTATGTTATATATAATTCAAGAGTTAGACACAAAAATCCAAAACTCCTAGGCACATAACCCTAGTCCTTATTTGAACTAGGCCTCTACTTTTATTTTTAATATCATACACTTACTTTTTCTATGCCTAGGGTTAAAAAATATGAATTATATTGCTTAATGGTGGTCATCCATTTATCTGCTCTGGTACCATTAATGTAACACCCCATTTCATGAATATATAACATAACTCAACAGAAGATTTCATATTAAAGGGGGATGTAACATTAATATGATCATTGCAAATAAATACATAAATCACCATTAAGATTCAAATAGGAAAACTATAACTGATTAATATACATGTCTAAAATTTTAATCATCTTTAAACATGGAAAAAATGAAAGTAAATATCTCTAAATGATTGGATCGCCTAGTATGGATGGCACACCACCAAATATATCTTGAAGGTCTTCTAGTCTTTGCTTGTTCCTCTTGAGTTCTTACTTGCTCCAACTCCTAGGGAAATCGCATCCCCAACCATGTGAAGGGGAAAAACAACCCATCAGTAAATGGTACTGGAACATTATAACATAAGTAAAATACAGTATACTTGCCAACAATGAGTGGCTCAAGTGGTCAAGCACGGTGTCTCCTCACGAAGGGACCCGGGTTCAAATCCCATCTGCCGCCTTAGTTTACCACCCTCCCGGACGTTCATCTTCCGTCACGGGTGTGGGAGAGGGGGAGAGAATGCCTCTCTTTATCCCAAAAAATATATAGTATACTTGACATGAATTAACTATAAGCAATCTTGAATCATTATTAACCTGAAGAATTGAAAAGTAAATTTATGCATCCCTCGATGATGCCCCCTTAGGAGTACATGATTGCTAGGAAAGCCCTTGATTCTAGGAAAGCCCTTGACGACCCCTTGAGGTCCATGATTCGGGATCATATAAAATATTTCAATTCTAATTAATTTGATCATTAGTATGACATTAACATTAGTATAATCATGATTCTTGAACTTAACATGATGGTATTTCTCCCCATTAACATGATCTATTAAACATGATGGGATTCATCCCTCTTGATCATTTACATGATTTTGATGTGTCATTAATCATAAGCTATAATCATAGTGAACATTATAAACATAGGACATCATACAGAAATCATCAAGCAGTGATATAGTGAACATGATCAAAACATTAAACTTGAAATGATAATGTTTACTTTATATTTAATATACAAACAACCATAAATACTTGTGGACAACAACATGACCCATTTACCTTGGAGCAATGTAGATCCTAAGATTGTATCTCAGATCCTTGAGGTAGTGCCTGGATGTGATTTACAAAACATATGTTACTTTTCTTGCAGTGAAGTTGATCCTAAGATGATCTCTCTAATCTTTGAGGGAACACCTAGATGTGATTTGCAAGAAGATAGGCTAGTGTGCTTTTCCTTGGTATGCTAGGATCATTGGGGTCCCTTTTATAGGTGTTAAGGGTCTATAACTTTCTAGTCCAAGTGAATATAATTTTTTAATATCTTTTGTCCTTTAATAAAACATTGGCCATTATATTAACTCAAATATATTAAAAGGTAACAATAGGTGAAAATGACTTTCTCTTTGTGAATTTCTAAAGTCAACTTTGTGGTTAAACTAATTATCTTTTGTTTGTGAATTTCTTTTATTATCTTTCATATCTTTTATATGAGATATTTAAGAGAGAATGTATAATTGTTTACACTTATTTGTTTATCATAAATATTACATTTAAATTACCATTACATTTTATTTGTAATCACAAAGAAAGTGAGAAAAAGTGAGAGAGTTGTACCATTCCTTACATAATTACCATAATATCTTATTTCCATGTAACTAAGGCCGAGACACATTATTTCATTTCATTAAAAAATCACAAAATGGAGGAAAGAGAAAAAAAGAACTTATTTCCATCTACATGCACTAGTTCTATAGCAAGAATATATAATGTGATTTGATTGTGTTATGTAAAAGTTGTTGACTATAGTTACTCATTCCCATTAATTCATAGTTGATTATATTGATATTATAACTATGTAACAATGAACCATTTTTAATTGTCCATAAATTTTATGACATCTTATCATCCATAATGACATTTCCATTTTCATATCACGCTTCCTAGTTGTGTTGGAAATGTGATGGGTCAAAACCCACATTTTTGTAGTCTCAAATTAATATATTTATCACATTATATTCAATTATTAAAACTTTGGAATGTTAAAAAAAAGAAAACAATCAAACTCTCCTTCTAGATTCCCTTCTACTATTTTAAATATATGGTCTCCTATTGACTAATTTTGACCAACAATTAATTAATGTTTTCATTGCATGTGTTAAATGGATTAACATTGTGTTCTATATTTATTTGAGAGGTCAAATGAATTTGAAACAAAACCAAATTTGGATCATGCATTAATTACATACTCTATATCCTTGCTAGTCAATAAAATTCTAGTTTTAAATATCTTTTGTTCAAAATGTCTGTATTTGTTATTTACTTCATTTTCATGCACTAAAAGGTGAGATAATGTTAAAAGATTCTCCTTAATAATTTCTTTAACTCTAAAAATGAGATGATCAATATTTTTTTGAGGGAAAATGGCTCGATTCATTACTTATAAGCCGTACGACATCTACAATTTGAGTCAAAAATACAGCAAGAGCAAACAAAGATCATGTTAACATCACTACAACTCATATCGGAACGAGAGTAGAACGCTTCCGTATTGATTCTTCTTCCTTGATGCTGTCTTAAGCAGCTTTCCACGAAGAATTCCTTCGACTTGAGCGTGTAGTAGTGATAGAGGGCCTGGATCTGTGCGGTGCTCCGATGCATCATCATCTCAAAGGAAGCCATATAACCAAGTAACAAAACAAGCCACAACAACATGGAGACACAAGCAAAACAAATGCTGACAAGCAGCGAGCAGACAAACGCTGACAAGCAGCGAGCAAACAAACGCTAACCAGTAGCGGCTAGAATAGGCAGAGAAGCTGCCACTACACACTACGCCAACAAAAACAAGGAAAATAGCCAGACGGCTAAGGTGAAAAGGGGATGGAGAGCCGGAACCGCGAGGAACAAGACAGGAGGAGATGCTGAAAAGGATCCGTCGACGTACGATGCAAAAGCTATCTCTGCACCACAATCCCTCCACCCGCCGTGAACGTCGTCTGAAATCCAACCCTAGGGATCAGATGTATGCGCCGCTCGAACAGAGATGGGAGGAGAGCCAATCTTTACAGCACTCCTAACTTGCGATCCACGCGACCCCGACGAGAAGATAAGGGCCCGGGGGGAGCGGGGTGGCGCTGGCCGCCGCCAAAGCCGCCCAAGCCCCCTCCCCCGAGCTGCGAGGCCTTTTCCCTAGTCGCCCTGTGAGTCTCCTAGAGCGGATGTGAGCGGACGGGGAAATGAGATGATCAATATGTATCCACATTTAAGGATATTATGCCTTTGTGGAAATATTCTATTGAAGAAAAAGACTCATGAGAAGATAATGTTACATGTATTCAATTGGGAAAAGCAAGTAACATCCATATCATGTGATTGATGAATATGCTTTTCCATGTATCCAAAATTAAGCCATCAACTGCATTGCATTTTTCTTTGTCTTTTGAGTATTCCAAAGAGCAAAGATAAATAGTATATTATGTTTTATCCCTTTTATGTTAAATGCTATAAAATAAAGTAGACTTCTTGTTCAAGCTATATGTTTAGCATTTCGAATTCTACTCCTTCTATTTTACAATTTTATTTTTTTTTAAAAATAATTTCTAGGATGAGAGAGAGAAAAAGAGAAGGGAAATTATTCATTCAACATTTTAAATTGTAATACATGATGGAATTTATAAATTGTGAAAAATTTGGATGTTATAGGCACCGAATTCACAAACACATGGATGACCTCCTATCACAAGTATCTTGACCTACTTGACTCTGAGAAGTTTTACAATAGTTTTGATCCTGACCTTACCCTCCTTGGCATCCACAAATTTTTAAAGAAATCAAATGATCCCTATAGGAAGACATTCATCCTTCCTTCTTCTTGCCTTGACATCAAGACTTGCCTCATTTCACTTGTTGTCAACTATAATATCCACCCAAAGAAAAACCAAACCAATATGGTAGAGAACATCGATGTGTACTATCTCTTAAATGATGTTAGAGTCAAATGGACACGTACATTCTTCACCCCATTACATGTTTTGACTCTAGGAAGAACACCAGTGGTCCCCACCCACACTATCCCAACTTAATGTGTAGTGTGTTTTCTCACCGTTCTGAGAAATCCCTTTTCCATGATCTTGGATACAAAACAAGTAGGAAAGGTGTTCACATCAACAAAACCACTATCAAGAAGTCTTTTCATCCTACCTTCTCTACCACACCTACTGCTTCCACCTCTACCCAGGCTCCTCGACCTCCTCCTAGACATAATCTTGCCTCATTCTAGGTGTCCAATAAATCCTTGATGGGATATATGATACACCAGCAAGCATACAACCTCTAGGTTCAAGACAACATCCATCAAGATCTTATTTAGATCATGTATATCATGAACTTATCATGAACCCATCCCTACCCTACCTATCAACCCTACCAGAGTGTTGACTATGCCTCCTTTGCATACAGTCAGTTCTACCCATCCCGTTCACTTGTTGCTTCCATTGTACCCCCTACCTATGATGGTGGACCTTTCCTTGCTTCCTCTCACCCTGCAGCCTCTCAAGTTATTACTCTCTAGTTGGACCTACTTCTACCTTCCTTGCTAGATATGATTGTGTTTCTATACCAAATTGTGAGAAAGACAAGGCACTACTCTAGTGTGGCATCTCCTGCGTAGAGCAAAGCCACAGGTGGCCTGGTCCTTTCTCCTTTGTTCTTGATTAGGACACTAAGATGGTTGATGAGGACGATGATGATGAGGTTAATTATGAGAATGAAGGTGTTGATGGTGATGATGGCTCTGATGATGGAGATGATGGTGAGGCTACACCTAATTCATGAAATGCACCTTTAGATGGACATGAGGACTACCAGCCAGATCATAATGATGATGAGTCCGTTGACATATATGCCTTAAATGTTTATTTCTTAGTATATCAGGTGCTCATATATATATATATATTTATATATATATATATATATATATATATATATATATATATATATATATATATATATATATATATATATATATATATATATATATATATATATATATATATATATATACTGAACATTTAGTCATTGTATCTGAGGCATATCATTTTCATATCCTTTTGGTTTTCATTATTTTGTAGTTTTCATCTAGAGAGGAAATATCTAGTGTTGTAATCTGATTATATGTACCTTAACTCTCTGCTTGGCTTTATCTTATGAGTTCTTGGTATGTGCTTCCATAGTTTGATTATGACTCAGCATGCTTGTTCTCTCTGAGGTTTTTCATTTAGGTCTTACTATGGTGGTTGCTTGTGCAGTCTTTTATTGTTGCTAAGACATGTTCTTCTTAAGTATTCTTCCCCATTACCGTTTTGATATGACAAATGGGGATAATTGAGCTCAATCATATTATTTTGTGATCCTTTTTCTAGTTTATTTTCTGAAATATTATGTGACTTGCGAGAGGACTCAATGCTATATATGAGCTATGTTACTTTTTGGAGAAACTAACCATACAAGGGAAAGTAGCATGAATTGAGTGGGACCAATTGCAATTGTTAATTCATGTATCCCCTTACAATTCACAAGGTAAAAGTTTAATTTTCAATTTGTTTTCAAAATGTGGAGGAATGGTTTGTCATTTTCAAAAAGAGGGAGAATGTTGACCTAACATTTATACAATGTTCATGTTTTAAAAATGACTTAACCATTCCATTCATATGTATCTCATATGTATATCTGAGATTGACAAGAAATGGACGATTTCAATCAAGTTCAAACTTGACTAAATACAAGCCAATGTCAATGCAAATGCAATTTTGTGGAAATATCCCTAAACAGCTGACGACAATTTTTATAATCATTTGTATTAATGTTAAAACTTGTAGTTGAGATAAGAAAAAATAAGGAGCACTAAATTTGATTGTTTGATCACTTTAATGACATTTTTCAAAGCTCCTCACATATTCTTTGATCGGTTGAGTTTCCCTCTAAGAAACTCGACCAACACCTAGTATGGTTCATGGGAATGTCCAGGATCATCTAAGTTTACCTCAGGATAATCTCGGCTGACACCTTACGTGGATAACTAATTTTAAGCCATCGTTTAAGTTTTATCCAGGATAAACTTGGATGATGAATCAAAATTAGCTTGTCACATTATGCTATCAAATGATTTACCTTCATGGAAACTTGATCGACTTCACTATACAAAAAGTGTAGAAAAAGTGATTCTAGCCATTGGAGTGATGAAACATAAAAAATATATCCATTATAACATCCCAAATGGCTAGATTTTGTTCCTAAGTGCTTCTAGTGGCTAGTGGACATCCCCAACTATAAATAGGACCCCTTGAATTTCATTCCAAGTTTGCTCCTTCATGCTATACAAGCTCCTAGCTATAGTTGATTGGATTTTGTCTATTTGAGACTCCTTCTCTCTCTTTCTTACAAATCCAAACATCCATATGAGTGAGATAGGCTATATGTGAGAGAGATACTCCATTGTTATCTTTTGAAGTTCTCAATCTTCTCTTTCCCCAACCCCCTTTTTTCAAACTATGTTGGTGAAAGCTTATTAAAGTTGAGGGGGAAGGTGAAGATTGAAGATCTTTGAGAAGAGTGGGCAATTAATTCAAGGAGGAAGACTTGTTGCAATAAGGGGAGCTCCTAGGTTAATGTGTCCAGCTCCTTGGAAAAGTGGGTAAGCCCTTCTAGCGGTTGAAGACTCTTGCTCGAAGAATAGGTAAGACCTTGTGTGGTTTATTGGCTCCTTTTGGTCCTTACAAGGAAAGCTAGGTATCCTTGCCCTATAAAAGGAAGATCTAATTGTATGTATTATAATGGGATATAAGTATGCAATGGTCGCAAAGTTCTAGGGCTTGACCTCTCTAGGTAGTGGATTGACTTTCTCCTATTTTGGAGTTTGGAACCACTCTACACAACTTGCTCTTATTCTTGTTCAATCACTCTCATCCTTGCTATGTATGTTTAGTTGCACATCAAATTGCATATTTGCAATCCTACTTCTTGAAGTAATTTGAAGGTCTAATCAATTTTTTTTAGTGCTATTCAGCTCTATTCACCCCTCTCTAGAGTCCTTTGATCCAACATAGCAGTCCATGGAAACCAACATAGGTGTCATGTTCCAGGATGCCCATCATTTGCTCACTGCTATCAGCCACTTCAAGCATGTGTACATGTTTCTTTTGGCCGCTTTATGTCTCCATCCATTGATCTCGATCATCGCTCACCATTGTAGGTTCCAGGGCATAACTACTATCAACGAAGGGGAGTCATGCACCAACACCATGATCCAGACTATCACTGTCAAGATAGCTGATCACGAGTCATTATCTCCACAAAGCCAGTCCCGCATGCAACTATGGTGGTGTGACGGCTCAAGGTTGTCGACGATACCCTCCTGTTGAAGGAGAGATTTGAAGGGCTCTAAAATGAAGTCACTCCAGCTCATCATGGTTGTGCAAAACCAAAGCCAGTATGCAATTGGTCATTGGTGGTGAGGAGAGGTGGCACTCAAATAGACAACCATGGTGGTGTTAGCTACTGGGAGTGGGGAAGAAGGAAAAGAATCTAGAGCTTGGGGTGCCCCGAAAGGCTAAGTACGAGAGGTGAAGGTTAGAGGGGGTCAAGAGGGATTAAAAGGTGGCGATAATTTTGGATGAAATGGCGCATAGGGTTGTGTTTAGTGGTCGTAAAGTGGCTTCCATGGTTCACTTTTCATGGTATATGGCCAAAGGTGGTAGACAAATAGCTTACGACCGTTGGATGGGGTTTCAATCCAAGGGTGATGGATCCAACTGTCATGATCTCTTGCCAATAGATTCAGGCCTCATGATTGGTCTACAAGAGATCACTCAGATTTCTAGAAAGAAGAAGGAATGATGGAGCGGGCCATGTGGGTGGGCGCTTATAACTGGGCCCAAAAAGATGTACAATTGATTTCAAGAGCCAAAACTAAAGTTTGAACTACAAGATAATCAAATGAGCATATCTCTCACATACAAGCTTTGGATTGAGTGAAATTAGATGCATTGACATCATGAGATTTCCCTCTACAACATGAACCCGATAAAAGAATATATATTTACACAAGCATATGATAAGAATTCAAAGGAAAGAGGGTGATGTGTTACATGAAGGCAAATTTGATTGTTATCAAATTGAGTAGTGTCTTAGTGATACATGTATATTAGATGGATTTATTGTGCATTGAAACTCATTCACACATAAAATTGGAGGTGCAGACAAGAGTGAGGTTCAATTTGGAAGTTACATAAAAGTGGTGAAGATCCATGTTATCACACAAATTTTCTTACAGACCAAACACACCACAAGTAGAAATTGTCAACAACACTGTATATGTTCCCAAATCAAGTGTCTTTAGCTTTTTGTGTGTCCTCTTTGATCATATATGTCTCATCTTCACTAAATGTAGTTGGATGACAACCACACTATGGATTCCCGTGTCTGTGATCTCTCCTATATCAACTTTCTATGTAACCTCCATGACACACTAATGGACATTGAACCAAACATCATTATAATAAAACCTAAAAACTCCAAGTGATGGTTCCAATGGCCATGTTCCTGATCATTATATTAAAAAAAACTCAACTGATAAAGTAAAATTAAAATATAAACGAGAAAACAATAACCCTTTACATAGATGACACATGAGCAAGATATCACCATCACAGAAACATGCCAGATCATGTTGACCCTTAAGAGAGACATCAAGAGCAAGGTATTATGGAATGAAAATGAAAAGTACCTTCCTAAATCCGTCTATACCTTCTATAGTGACACCATATATATATGTATGTTCCTATAAAATAATGGAAAATCAAATGTCCCACAAAATACATCATACACATATGACTGATAGGACCTAATAAAATTACATTCGATTGAAATTGATGGAAGAGTTGTTTCTACTGCCCCACAATGTGTAGTATTTGTATAAGATAACATGAACCAAATGAACACGCATCCTTTCACTCCAAAAACAATAAATAGATATGGCAAATATTTGTTCACACCCTACAATGCACAAATGACATCTATAGAGACATTGTCAACTGGATTACAAAAGCCAAACCATACCCCAATATGTAGTACAACACTACAATTATATGTGACATCATCTTCTGGATGATATGGATAAGAGAAATTTGGAACAATTGAAAAGTGTAGTCACAATATATCCATTCCACTAGATTCCATATCAAATTCATTTCGAGATATTTTTCCATGTTACAATTGAAAGGAACCGAGCTATCATCAGAGAAGTCAAAGCTACACACTTGCTTAGTGTTAGAGGTGGTGACACTTACAGAGGAAACTTCACCATGGAACACATTTTTGGAGAACAAAATCTAGATCAGATTCATGCTCGTTCTTAGTTTCCATACTTCATACTTGCTTCTATTCATCTGGATATTTCCACTTATTAGAGGATTGTTATGGGTTTCCTTCCCCACAACCCTAGACTCTTTTTTATCTTATTGCCATTTATGGATACTTATGTTTCCTCTGGGAATTGTATAGCTCACTTTGTTATACTACCTTGTATGGAACTAATTTTGTGGTTTTGATATCAATTATTATTTTAATATGACTCCCATTAATTCCGATAATGATAATCTCCATACTTCTTGCCTCAACAACTAGAGAAGTTATCCAGTTCAATCCATGTTCAATGGTTTTGTCGAAATGCTCTCTCACCGCATGTTGCATGTGTCTGTCACCCACTATGCATATTATGGCAATTTCTGTAGCACGTTCCACCTCACCTATAGCAGGTGCATGTTGAACACCTCTTGTTTCATATTCCTAGTGTTTCCTCCTATGGAGAATTAAGCAAGGATGGATTCAACATGCGCATGATATGGATGGGTTTTATGATGATGTGGTTCCTATTTTTGTTCTAGACATTGTTTCCACTAAAGGTAAGTTTAATATGTTTAGAATTTATTTTAGTAAATTTTGTGTTTGATATAATTCTTGAGAGGTAGCAGGAGTTGAGGAAACTCACCATAAAAAATGATATTACACAAACCCAAAATACTGGTTAAATACTAACTAATCATATTACTAAAAAGGTATACAATTACAATGGAATAAAATTTCCAAAATTTTCAAAAGAAACATTTACACAAAGGTCCAACTTCACATATATCCATATCAGGTATCTTTACATGAGTTCAATGGCCTCCACCACAACCTGTACATAAAAGGTATTGTCCAAATAATTACAATATTTACATTATAAAAGACATACAACCAACATCTAGAGTTCATATACACGATATATAAATCCCCTGCCCAGACCTGAGAGTACAGGGATGGTATTAGGACTCTATACAACCACACCAACATCTTTTTTTGGTCAACCAAGCATGTTACTATATTATTACTCAAGGACTGGTGGGTCCCAAAACACCACACCAGAGTCAACAAATGAGTTCAAGAAAGTACAAAAGGAATAACAAGATAGAAGGGCTATTCAGAACAAAAATGGAAAGACAACAAGGAAAAAAGAAAAATAATGACAGCAACTCCAAACCAATCTGGACCAGGAGCACATAGAGGAGCTTAATAAGAATATGATGGAGGAACTTGGGAATGCACCCAAAGATGCATGCATATTGCAATTACTGTATAAAGGAATCAATCCAAAAAAAGTGGTCGTCAACATGAGATCATCCATTCAGCAAGCTGAAATCACAGTAGATACTTGCCCAAACCCTATCCTTGTCAGGAACCCAATCATCAAAGATAATCTTATTTCTCAGTCGGCAAATGTGATATATGATGCAAACAGAGAAAGTAGCTGATTTCCTATTAGAACACTAGATAGATAGCCAATCAACAGGGGGAATATCAACATATCCAACTTGAACAACTTCATCCCAAATCGAAAGAACAAATGGGTACTTCAGAAACAAGTGGACAAATGATTCTTCATCCATTTTTCATATCATACTAATAGAGGCATGTGAAAACCCGTAATTTCAGATTTTCCATCACAAGTAAACAATCCAGAGCAGTCTTCCAAAACAACACTTTAAAATTTTCAGGGATTTTAAGTGTCCATAGTCTCTTTGCCCAATCCAGACTTGGCCAATACATTACAATGCAATTACAAACATCCCTAATCTTCACAACCTTTTTATTGTTAAAAGTAATATAATTAGACTTGTACGAGAGAACAACATTGTCATTCAAATACTTCAACAAAGGTATCGGTCTTTTGTTCTCAGGAACACCCCACTTACCCTTAAGAGTAATAGCTTCAATCTTGACCAAATTATCCATACCCAACATCAGACATAATCTGTTATCCACAACATCACTAAGGAACTTATTCACTTGAAGCCAAGGGTGACCCCGTAAAAGAAACTTATCACCTTTACTAACATGAAAACATGTATGATCCAGAACAAAGCTTCTACCCTTCATAAGATTTCTCCAAAGCCAAGAATGGTTACGGTTACATATATGATTCCACACCGAACCCTTTTTTAAATATTTTCCATGCACCCATTTCACCCATATATTGTCCTTTTCATTTGCAATGTTCCAAAAATTAATAATCAATCCAACTCTATTAATGTCTCCTATTCTTTTGATACCCATCCTTCATTTTTAGGTCTGCATATTTTCTCCTAGCTAACAAGATGCAAAGCTTTCTTCTCCTCATGATCACCCCAGATGAAACTTATACAAATTTTATTAATTTCCTCTACCACAAAAGACAATAAAGGAAAGATTGTAGTCAATTTGATACAATAAGAAAAAAGAGTAGATCTAACCTGCTCAACCCTCCCAGGATAGGAAAGGAGCTTGGTTTTCTAGTTATCCAACTTTCTCTTCAGCTTGTCAATCAAAGGGCTGCATAAATTCCTAGTGAGCTTACCAATAAATAGAGGAACTCCAAGATATGTAGAAGGTAATACACCTTCCTCAATGTCAACATACTCAAGGAATTCATTCATATTCGCATGTTCACTGAAATAAATCAAACTATTATTAAAATTAATGATCAGACCAAAAACTCTCCCGAAGTCAGTCAGAATATGTCTCAGACACCTAGCATTAGTGTAATTAGCAACACCATATATCATAAGCTCATAAAAAAAATGGTGTGAGATACATGAAGATCCTTTGATGCCTTTAGGGGCTTGAAGAAACATTGGTTGATATTGAAATCCATAATAGCAGTGAAACCCTGCATAAATAGCACAAACAACAGAGGGGTAAGAGTGACCGGCCTAAATCACGCGTCCAAAAATTGGAGGCGGATTTCAAGTAGTTGGACTTTTACATTTATAACCCGAAACCTTCTAGGCCCCCAGAACTTTGTTTACGGGGTCGAAGTAGATATACAGGGTCGAACATAGGGACAAGGGTGGTAGTGTTGAGATCACCGAATCCACACGTTACACTTCGGCAAGGGTAAAGAGATGGTAAAATTCCCCAAGGGAACAACAGGATAAGACTGATAAAACAAAAGAAATCTATATCCAAATGGAGCTACGAGGAAAAATTAGGGTTTTAAGCATTTATCAGTTTTTAGGGGTTTTCGTGCAACGAAAATAGAGAGATAATACCAGCGCTAAAGCAAGGTACGAAGGAGAAAACTACGGTAAAACAAGCGGCAGCAGAAACGTCCTGTACCCCTCCTCTCGAAGCGGGTACCTCTAACTAAGCATCAACACCCCTCTCGAGGTTGCTGGGCTTAAGATAGAGTGGAAAGGTTACTAAAGAAACTCCGATTCCGAGCACTCTCGTACTCCAGAATCAGACCAAACACTAGAGCCACAACACCTCTCTCAAGGCTGTTGCGATGGGAAAACACGATTTGGTAGCTAATCGAAACGCGATCCAAGCGTACAAGCTAGAGTTCAAATGTTAAACATAGCAATCATCCAACAAAGGTATCAAACATGAAGCAGTAGATAATTAAAACTCTTCTATTTCCATTAACCTATAAGGGTTTGATTACATTGCATAAGTAAAGAAATAAATGAATGAAATAACAAAGATAAACATCGTCTTCTTGATTTAGAAGGACGACAGACGGCGGCCGACTCTCCAGCCCAATACCGGGCAAGAACCTTGCCCGATACACCCGTGGCGGGTGGCACACCCTCTCGAGCGACACGGTAACGACGGGCGGATGTATCGCGTGTGGCTCCTTGGCCTGATACAACCGTGTCGGGCGGCACCCTCTCGGGCGACACGCCGCGACTGGCGATGTGTATCAAGGTTCAATATCGTGTCGGGCTAGAGTCTTGTTTCCAGCTATCGGCCACTCCTATCGGGTATCCTTTGTTGGCCGATATCGGCCTGCAGCGGTGCCCGGGACGGCCCTAAGTGAACCATTCCCTCCCTCTCAGAATGGGGAATTGCTCACCTAGAATCTCCCGGCACAACCTCTCAGGCACGACACACTAGCTCCCATATGCTTTCCTCAGTCAGCTCTCGGGGGTTCTGAACTGTTCCGAACTATCTATTTGGCTTCCTGTAGCTGTTATTTATAGGCAGCAGTTGGAAGAAGTTAAGGTGCTCCGGGCGCCACGTGTCCATCTTTAGTTCCATTAGTGCGGCTTCAGGCACGCCCGATATGCGTATCGTCCAGTACAAGGATGTCGGGCTGTCAGTCATCGTGACGAGTGGTGCCTGCCGGTGGGTGGCCTGTATTGCACGACACACTACAGCAGTCGTGGCGAATCCGGCTCCCTGTCGGATAAAAAGGTGTATCGCTCGTCTACTTCCTCTCACATGACGCCCTTGGGTCGCGCGTCAGTGTATCGCGCTACCCTATCGGGTAGTGAGCGTATCGGTCGACTTCCTGGGTAAAAAGGCCGATGCAGGTAGAACACGTTTATGGGCCAGGACGGCCTTTTCGATGATAAATGAGTCAAAAATGGAGGAAAACTCTGTAAAAGATGGAAATATTGGGTTAAGAGCGTAGTGTGGCCTGTTATTGCAAAAGTACATATAAAAAGAGAGGAAAACAGTTAAAAAGGGCAGTTTTGATAAAGAAATAACAGTAAAAAACATCACAAAATATGGTGTTATCAACTCCCCCAAACTTAGCATTTTGATTGTCCTCAATCAATATTTAAACTTTATTTTTTGATGCATCTTCTCTACCGGTGTAGTTTTCAGACCATGGGTTAGAGCAAGTATTGATGTGTCTTTCTGAGAATACGGCCCGATCACAAACAACAGACTTTATTTTCTCCTGCCTTATTTAAACAAAATTTTTCTCCACAGCTTCGGCGAGACTATGGTGCATGATTCCGAAGTTAGCTTTCACACCAAACAACTTCAGGGGGAAGAAAGTTGTGTGTTTGGGTAGGCTTAAGGCTTTTTGGGTTTTTCTTGTTTCCCATCAGTCCATCCAGGTACAGGTCCGTTAACGGGCAAGTGGTCCCTGCAGTCCAAGCCAGTTGGCTTTAGAGCAGTGATTTCACATCCTACATACCACTGCCCCGGATCTACCATACCTAAAGATGGGTACTTTTAGAAAACAAGTGTGTATATATATTTTTTTCTTTCTTTTCATTTGGCACAACTCTCATGCTTTTATTCACTCTCATAAGGCTATTCTTTCTTTTTGGGATTTTTGTTGGGTAAGGGAAAACAAGAGGAATTTTGTTGCTGTTTGGGCAGCTTTTTCCTTCTCCATACTCGTCTCTTAGCTGTTGCGAGATTATATTTCACAATTTTTGGCGTGGAAAGTCATAGTCGTTTGTTGTTTGAGGCTGCATTGTCCGAAGGACATAACAAAACTTGCATCTTGTTGGGCACATAGAAAACAAACTGGCAAGAAGTCGTATTAGATTTTTACTAATATAAGCAAGATATGCAAAATTTTTCAAAATTTCAAAATTTTTGTATAAGCAAGTATATGTACACATGATATAGAAGAAGAGCGGAAGAACACAAAGGGTGGAGTTGAACAAGAAAATTTTATACCTCCCTCACCGGTACATGGGTACCCCCCAAACTTACTCCACACTCTGTCCCAGAGTTGTGAAGTGGATAAGGTAGGGTAATGTTAACCCCGTGAGGGTTAGCTGGTGAGCTCGCCTGTGCCAGATAGAAGCTCCCACACATATTCTCCTCATTTTCTGTGGTAATCGATGTGGTGGATCTGGTCATGCATTGCTTCATTTGACATCCATTCTAACACGAAGATGTCGCAGTCATTGGAAAGGGGAGTTTGTTGTGGACTGCGGTGGCAGAACTGAAGCTCGTGCCATTTGGATGCTGGTGTGTCTAGGAATGGTTGTATTAGTGCTGCCATCTCCTCGTAGTATTTTTGTACTAGGCTCTTGAGGGAGGTCAACGTTGTTGATGTACACTGCACTGGATGGTCTTTGTTGCTGTCTGAGCTGTTGTAAAAGATTCCTGCTTGTTGGCAAGTGTACACCATCAGGAGCGTCTAGTGATTGTAATGCAGGATGGGCAGGAAGATTGTGCTTGGAACCCTATGCTCCAACTCTGCCAGAAAAGATTTCTTTGCTCCTGTTTCATTGGCGAGGCAGATGTCGTTGAACATCATTGGATGAGCAATATATGTATGTTAAAATTTTGTTCGTAGCATTTGGATGTAGGCAGCCGCCACAGATATTGCCAAGCATCCTCCATCCTTTACCATGTCCCTTAAATCATCAACCGAGACTATGACATCGCATGCCTCATAGATTACATTTTCCGGGGTAGAATCGGCTAACTTCAGAAGGATTTCATTAACCTGCTTCTGTGTGAGTGTAGAGAACGAGAAGCAATCGAAGTTGTTGATCAAATCTTCTGATGCTTTAGACGAAGCAGCGTCTTCAAATCCGTGCACTTCCCATGGGATCTTTAACTGCTTGCATGCCCCGTACATGTCCTTCTCTATCTCAGTTTCCTTCTCATGAGTTTTGTTGGGCTACGAAGATGCGTCTTATAGGTCACTGTCCAGCAGCCTCTCTGGTACCCCCGCATCTAGGAAATAGCACTTGTCCTTGATCAGCAACAGTGCATAGATTCTTCTGAGCTGGTAGAAATTTTGGCTCTAGAGTTGTCTTAAGTATCTGAAGACATGTATCATCTCCATGGCTCGCAAGACTATAAAGGCATTGTTTCCACTTCCCTCTTCCTCTTGTATGGGGAAGTCCCTCAGTGTGATGAAATTCCAGACACCGCCATGACGTTTGGTTCCACTCTTGATAACACGGTGGAGGCGCAATGGGATAAGCCTCAGAAGTTTGTCTTTAGGGTGTACGAAAGTGTTGCTTATGCGTGGAACCTCTTTGTTGCAGCAGCTTAGTAGTTGAACATCATGACTGCAGAGGTCACCAATGCACAGGAACCAATTTTTTCGATGTTTGTAGGTGGCCAACACCAGGTTTGGGTTGTGCTCTTCAATGTGCTTCAACATACTGGCCACTTGTGTAGATTCATACAAACCCCTCATCAGTTTTCTCACCAAGATTGGGGTGGCATTGTAGATCATCTGTCAGCCTGTCCTAATGCCTGCGTTCTCTATCACGGCACCTTGTAGGACCCTGAACAACTTCTTTCCAATGATGGTTGGGGAGCGGAATATGCTTCTTAGCGTTCCATGTTGCACTGAGAAATATCTGTCACTCCAGATGACTTCTTCTTCGTCAACCTGCGACTTTAAGACCTTATTCAGCAGCTTGTGGTCCCTGATCGTCAGGTATCTGATGGCTCTTCTATCGAAGTCTACCATCTCGAAGGAAGGTATCTCCGACAGCGTAGAGAATGCATCTTTCGTCGAGCTTCTTCCTCTGGGGGGGTGTCTTTGGTTGGCATCACATATGCCCCCCCTTCTCCCTCCAATTCATCAGAAGAATCCTCTTTGATGCTGACAGATTAGTCGTTGTCTTCGACTTCATTTAGGGAGGCGGAGGGAGCGAAGTCTTCAATGCCTCGGGAGCTCTCCTCCCCTACTGGAGACCCTGTGGTAGAATTATGCGTCATTTCTTTTTCAAGCGTTGTAGAGGGCCCGCTGGAGGTGGAAGAGGATGATGATCTCGAGGAGACTGTCGACAAAGGTGAGGAGCCAGAGCCAGGGGTGACGGAGACCTTCTCGGCTTCCTTCGGCGTGTATGGTCATCTCCCCTGTTCAGCCTCTCCTCGATCACGTCGAGGCGTTGGAGGGTCTGCTGAAGCGTCGCATTGAATACCTCTAGTTGGTCAGGAAGTCCAACTAGAGTCAGCAGTGCCTGTTCCTAGTCATTCAGCCTCTGTTGGAAAAAAGTAAACTTGTGGGTTAGAGAAGTAATTGTAGTCGACTGGCTTTCTGTTACCTCCCGCAAGTAGTTGAATTCATGCTGCAACATTTTTCCGAGCGATAGAGGGGTTCCTGCAGATCTCCCCCTCGTCCCCGTGATACCTCTCTCCCGCGAGGGTCTACCTGACGAGGTAGATCCTATCTCGATCGATTGTGAGGCAGAGGCTTCTGGGTGAGGTGTCGGCGCTCTTGCAACCGTCACTGCCTTACCCTCTTGTCGTGGTTGAGACTATCGTGGTGTGGGTGGATGGTGCTCCACATATACATTGTCGGCAATCTCATCATCAGCCGCTATAGGGGATACCGGCGGTGGTGTCAGTGTTAGCTGTGCGGCTCCGAGCTCCATCTCTAGGATCTCGGCGAACACCCCCTCCTCAGTGTCCGGCTATACTTCTTCGTCTGCCTCTAAAGGCATTACAGAAATTTCGGGGGCTGCGGCCGTCTCTTCCACAGTAGCTCCCATGGTTGTTGCCTCGGTGACCTCAACGATCGTCAGTTCCTCTTCAGCCACAACCGGTGATGTTGTGGTTGTGGCTGGTATGGTAGGAGCGATGACAGCTCTATCAACTGCTATCATCGGTGGCTCTGGATTGGCGGTTGGCTCGGCGAAGGTCGTTGACGCTTTGTCCTGCCTTGGGTCGAGCGAAATTGGTTCTCCTCTCACAGCAGCCCTCTCTTGAATTCTTGTGGTGGCGGCGTAAGCGACGTCTATCTCCACAGCTTCTATTTTTGCTACGGTGAAGACCAGCTTTTCTGCGTCATAGGTGGCACAGTGAGGGAGTGGAAGGAGGGTATTTGTCCTTACAAACTTGTAGAAGTAGCATCTCCCCTCCTTTATGATGTTAGCCCTCATGTGGTACTTGAGGTCGATCAGCTTGTCACCCCTCGTCCTCGAAAGACTGTGTGGCTCCTTTGGGTACCCAAGCCCAACCGCGATCAGGTTGACGATGCCACCCATACAGTATTCCTTGGTGGCATCCTTTATTGGGTGCAGCCTGTTCAGCAAAAACTGTCCCAGATTGATCACTATTCCCTCCATCATGTGCCACATGACGTGGATTTCTTCGGTGTAAATATTGTTGGACTCGTTTTTGCTGAACAGCAGGCACGCCACCAGCTTGTGCATGATTCTCTAGAAACATGAGTGCACAACCGCCACTTTGCTTCCCGATTTGAATGATGATTCGCCGGTCAGCCTTTTCCAGAGATCCACGAGGTTGAACCCGTCTCCTTCGGTGATCCTTTCACCGTTATTCATCAGCTTCTTCTCCTCCTCGCCGGAGGAGAAGATCTCATTGAGTATCTTTTCGGAGATGACGTGCTCTGAGTTGTACATCTGCGCTTGTCGTCTGTCTGCTCTGCCATATTCTTCACCCGGCGGAGAGACAACATGAACTCCCTCGTGAGTTCGGTGTAGGAGGTAGAACGGCTGAGGCAGATCTTTCTCAGTCCTGCCGCGGCGAGGATGCTCTCCAGTCTTTCAAAGATACCCAGCTGAATGAAAGAAGACTGTTGGAAAAATCTACTTGGCCTGTAGAGCTTGGTCGCTAGTTCTACATGTCGGCGTCCATTCTCGTCATCTCTCGGCACGAACCTTCCTGGCGTGTGATCTAGGGGTTCTGTCATTGCTGTTGGAGCTGTTGTTGGAGCCACCACTTCTCCAGTCCTTATTCTTTTTTCAGCGGTCGATGGCCCAGCCACCTCAGGATTCGGGCATTTCTACCCGAATGTGGTCGCTTCAGCTACAGCTTCGGTGTTTATTCTTCTTCCATGTTCATCAACTCGAACGACGGTTTGCTTTGTACGGGCCATTTCTGTTAGCATAAACAAATTTATTAATTAATTAAGCGTCGATATTAGGTAAGCAGAACTAAAATTGATACTTGTGTTAAAAGGAAAAACTGAATGCACGATAAGATTCAGCCCGATACAAGATTACCCGCCACCACTGTATCGGGCGATACGAAGCTTTCATAGATGTAGGCTCGTGCCCGATATGAGATATGGGTGTCGTCCGTCAAAAGAATATCTGAGAACAAGATGATACGGAGGAGAATGCGCGTCAGGTTCGTCACCCAACATGGGTGTGTCGGGTGATACGGTTGCAAAAACAAAGTGCTCGATAGGGCCTTTCTGATAGAAAAACAACGTGTTGCTCGACAACAAAACAAGTGAGACGATACATAGAGGGCGACACGTTTATCGCCCGACAGGGCGTATCGGGCAAACACGTGCTAAAGGCGTGTCGTGCGACACACGTGTCAGATGATATGGTTGTCAGGTTATACCTTTGCTGTTTTCTTAGGTTTTCTGCGTGACACGAGAGCAAAAAAGGGATGCGCGACATGGGAGTAGACGAAAGAAATCACAGCACGATACGGGTAGGTGAAACAGTAAAGGCAGTAGCCCGACACGGTAAAACCTCTGTGCTATATATAGCGATCCCAACCGGGGGTAAAATGGGTAATTCCGCGGCACGCGTCGGCCGTTGGGACAAGTCTTTCCTGAGACAGGCAGTCCATCCGTCGACACAAGGGTAATAACTCATCTTGCATGATATTGGTGTGTGCCGCCCAAGTATGTCATCCGTCACGGCCGTTACGATGCCCGAAATACCATCACCCGATATGAGCGTGTTCAGCGTGTCAGCTAAGCACTTCCTGATACAAAAACTTCAGAACAAAATCAAGGTGAAAAACTTAAAAACAAAGTGGAGAAAAGGCGGTCGATGAGTAAAACATAATTGGCCAAGGTTAAGATCCCGGCCTCAGATAGTATTACCCATCCCGGTCCATGAAATAGAGCAATGGCCCATAAAACAAAAGAGTCAGCGCACGTGGCGCATGTGCTGACTCGAGCCTTATTACAGTCCAAGTGTTCATAATGTTTGTTTTGCAGAAAAGTAAATTGCATCCTATTCTAGGAAAGAAAAGAAAGATCGGGTTGCCTCCCGAGAAGCGTTGTAGTTTTCATCTCCAGCTTGACGGTTCCAGCTTCTTCACTCCTTAGCCTCTAGAATCATCCATCTCTTGCAACTTTATCTTTATCTCTCTCGATCACAACCCTGCCTTCTTGGTAGTTTCAGTGTTGGACGGTATTTTTCCTGAGGGATTCTTTATTAATTCGGCCATCTGATCTAATTGCTGATCAATCTGGCATTGATGTGTCTGCATATCCACCATTTGGACCTGCAATGAGTTCAAAACACCCGAATTTGATAGTGCACTCTGTGCTAGCTGGTTATTAATTGTGTCCTACCTTTTTACAAAAGCAAACAATTGTCCGACCACGTCTGATTGGTTCAGAACCTTTTCATTTCCCTGCTCCTTGGCTGATCCTTGGTATTTAACTTGCCCCTAGAAGTTTCCTTTGTTTGACTGGAAGGGGGTGTTTTTGGTGTATTGACTTGGTCCTCCCCTCTTCTCGAAGGCTTGAGGTGGCTTGGAGGAAGTATGCAGCTGATGTGAGTTTTCAGCTGCATCCTTGTTGCCATAACTGAAATCGGGATGGTCCGGCCTTTTGAAGCTAACAAAAGAGACATTTTTAGTCTCCTCGTCCTCAGTTTCAGTATCGCTCGATGCGTCGGGTCAGGTGTAGATGCAGCTATCTACCCTGTGTCCTCCCTCTCCACAGGTAACACGCTTCATAACCTTCTCGAATTGCTTCTTTCCCTTCCCACTGGACTCTTTCAGCTGCTTCATATTAGTTGCGATCCTCTGGATCTAAGAAGTGATGGTCTCCAGCACCTTGGATTCAAAAGAGGGTCCTTCACCCACCTTCTTAGCTTGTCCCCTGTCAGATCTATCATAGTCAGTGTCGGCTTGCAGCTCGGCCATGTTTTTGATGATCCTCTCGGACTTGCTCAGCTTCTTTCCCAAAAAGTCACTTCATGCTGCTGCATTCAGTGAAACTCTTTCCTCGGGGGTTAAACCGTTATAGAAGGTGGTGACCAAGAAACCTTTCTTGTAATTGTGATGAGGGAAGTCCCTCTGATATTCCTGATATCTTTCCCAGGCGTCGTGGAGGTTCTCTTTTGGCTTTTGCATGAAGGAGGTTATCCTTTATCTGTTACACACTGTCTTCTCAGTTGGAATGAACTTGTTCACGAAGGCATCCTCTAGTGCTCCCCATCCATTCAGGGCTTGGTGGGGCAGGCCCAGATACCATGATAGGCCTTATCTTCCAAGGAGAAGATGAAGCCCTTGCAATAGATTACCTCTTGGGGAACTCCCCGCATCTTAATGGTGTCGCAGATATTTTTGAAAGCATCCAGGTGATGGTAGGGATTGTCATTTTTAGAATTCCCTCTAAAGCTTTTATTTTGAATCATGGAGATTATCGATGGCTTGAGCTCGAAATTGGTGGTGTTGAATCGCGGAATGATGACAGGGCATCGGGAATTGTTAGCCTTTGTGGAGACTAACTCCCTTAGAGTCTTTTCTTCTTCTTCTGAATCATCACTGTCGCTACCTTCCTGACGTTGCTCTTGATTATCGTGGTTCCTCCTGTGCCTTTGGTGATGACGACATCTATCCTGGAGATGATCTTCCTCGAACTGCTCCATTTCTGGATCTTCATGCCGATTTTTGCCGTCGTAGCAGTCGTTATCTTCTGGTGGGGGCGCATGAGGTCTAACCCTCCCTTGGCATTCACCTTCTGAAAGGGGTTGTTCAACACGCGGCGGCATGTTTGATGTGTCGGTGCTCCATTGAACAGAATGCATTTCTTCAGAGTAGTTGAAATAGCATGAAAAATCAAGTTAGAAAACCTATTATTAATAATATGAGTTATTCATTTCAGGCAAAGAATAATAATAATAACAAAAAGGAAAAAGAGAGTGTTGTCAAGCTCATTTCTAAGCTTGAGACACTGGAGTGTAGTTAGTGGATTCGGGTTCTTCAACAGTACCGTTTTGCCTTGTCCCCGGCAATGGCGCCAAAAAGTTTACATTTATAACCCGAAACCTTCTAGGCCCCCGAAACATTGTTTACAGGGTCGAAGTAGATATATGGGGTCGAACACAGGGACAAGGGTGGTAGTGTTGAGAAGCCACCGAATCGACACGTTACACTCCGGCAAGGGTAAAGAGATGGTAAAATTCCCCAAGGGAACAGTAGGATAAGACCGATAAAACAAAAGAAATCTATCTCCAAATGAGCTACGAGGAAAAATTAGGGTTATAAGCATTTATCAGTTTTTAGGGGTTTTCGTGCAACGGAAATAGAGAGATAATACCAGCACTAAAGCAAGGTACGAAGGAGAAAACTACGGTAAAACAAGCGGCAGCAGAAACGTCCTGTACCCCTCCTCTCGAAGCGGGTACCTCTAACTAAGCATCAACACCCCTCTCGAGGTTGTTGGGCTTAAGATAGAGTGGAAAGGTTACTAAAGAAAATCTGATTCCGGGCACTCTCGTACTCCAGAATCGGACCAAACACTAGAGCCACAACACCTCTCTCAAGGCTCTTGCGATGGGAAAACACTATTCGGTAGCTAATTGAAACATGATCCAAGCGTACAAGCTAGAGTTCAGATGTTAAACATAGCAATCATCCAACAAAGGTACCAAACATGAAGCAGTAGATAATTAAAACTCTTCTATTTCCATTAACCTATAAGGGTCTGATTACATTGCACAAGTAAAGAAGTAAATGACTGAAATAACAAAGATAAACATCGCCTTCTTGATTTAGAAGGATGACAGACGACGGCCGACTCTCCAGCCCCATACCGGGCAAGAACCTTGCCCGATACACCCGTGGCGGGTGGCACACCCTCTCGAGCGACACGCTAACGATGGGCAGATGTATCGCATGTGGCTCCCCAGTCCGATATGATCGTGTCGGGCGGCACCCTCTCGGGCGACACGCCGCGACCGGCGATGTGTATCGAGGTTCGGTATCGTGTCGGGCTAGAGTCTTGTTTCCAGGTATCGGCCACTCCTATCGGGTATCCTTTGTCGGCCGATATCGGCCTGCAGCGGTGCCCGGGACAGCCCTAAGTGAACCATTCCCTCCCTCTCAGGATGGGGAAGTGCTCACCTAGAATCGCCCGACACAACCTATCAGGCACGACACACTAGCTCCCATATGCTTTCCTCAGTCAGCTCTCGGGGATTCCGAACTATTCCGAACTATCTTTTTGGCTTCCTGTAGCTGCTATTTATAGGCAGTGGTTGGAAGAAGTTAAGGTGCTCTGGGCGCCACGTGTCCATCTTTAGTTCCATTAGTGCGGCTTCAGGCATGCCCGATATGCGTATCGTCCGACACAAGGATGTCGGGCTGTCGGTAATCGTGACGAGTGGCGCCTGCCGGTGGGTGGCCTGTATTGCACAACACAGTACAACAGTCGTGGCGAATATGGCTCCCTGTCGGGTAAAAAGGCGTATCGCTCGTCTGCTTCCTCTCACATGACGCCCTTGTGTCGTGCGTCAGTGTATCGCACTACACTATCAGGCAGTGAGCGTATCGGTCGACTTCCTGGGTAAAAAGGCTGATGCAGGTAGAACACGTTTATGGGCCGGGACGGCCTTTTCGATGATAAATGAGTCAAAAATGGAAGAAAACTATGCAAAAGATGGAAATATTGGGTTAAGAGCGTAGTGTGGCCTGTTATTGCAAAAGTACATATAAAAAGAGAGGAAAACAGTTAAAAAGGGCAGTTTTGATAACGAAATAACAGTAAAAAACATCACAAAATTTGGTGTTATCAAAGAGGATCCCCATGCTTGAGCCCATTCAAGGCTTAATCACATCTGATGGTTCACCATTAATAAGAACCTAATAACAAGTAGTATCCAGGATAGTATAGATCTAAGAATTCCAGAAATGAGGAAACTTCATAATTGTTAAAATATCCATAAGGTAACTCCACTTGACTGAATAATACACTTTCGTGATATCCTCCTTCACACAAAATTTACCTGCTCCATTGGCACTACCAAAATCACTATTAAGCTCATTTGAAAGAAGGATAGCATCAGAAATCATGCAATCTTTAACAAAGGTAGCCTGTCATTTGTTAATAATATCAAGGAGAATGAGACTCAACCTGTTGGCTAAGATTTTGGAAATAATCTTGTAGATAAAGTTGCACAATGACATAAGTATCAAATCCTTTATAGAGGCAGCCCCTTCATTTTGGGTATGAGAGTAATATATGTTCTATCAATTTCTTTGATCAAATGCTCTTTAACAAAGAAATCCATGATAGCTTTAGAAACATCATCACTAATAATACCCCATGCCTTCTTATAAAAATGTACATTAAAGCCGTCAGGCCCAACAGGCTAAATGTATAACAAGTGTAGCAAGTGTGTAGTTCTATGTGTATGTCTTTTACTTGTGCATTGTATGATGTTTATTTTCTATTATAAGCGTAATGCATGATACTAAAGGGAAAGTCAAATAAAATATGATAATTTCTGAGTAGTACACTGTGTCACATAAGTTTGTTAGTAAACTTTTAACAAAATATGCATATTGTTTTGAATTTTTTACATCAATAAATATATGTTAAAATAATATAACATCACGTGTCAGTATGAAAGAACCCTTAAAATTATACTTATATTCACAAGTTATGCACATATTTTTTCTCTAAATTATATATATTATTTCATTTTAATGTCAAGGATAATGAATTTTCTTAGTTTCCAATGCAACCTAGAAATAGTTGTCTTTAGAACTTAGTGAACAGTAAATTGTCATAAGATATGTTACATTATTAGGTAAAATTAATGAATAAGTTTAACACCATCATACGTATATTTCTTTAACTTTAACTATTATAATATTGGATTTCGTGATTTATATATAATAAAAATAATTGTCACATGGTACTACTTATATGACCATTTTATAACTTTATGTTACTTTTTAGTCACATGCTTGTCTTACTCATCACATAGGACATTATTTGTGTGATCTTGAAAACTAAATAATAATCCACACAATCAATATTGAACATTAAATTTATATGTTTTATCAAATATGTAGAATTAATATAAAGGAATAGTTGATCTTATACAAAGAAACTACATATTTTCAATGCTAGTGACTGTCATTTCAAACTCATCTAAAATATAAAAAATCCTAAATGTATGTATAGAAAGCTATAATACACATAGTACTAACCAATAATACATATACGTAGATGGTTATTTTAATTAAATATAAAATTAAGTACTCCACAAAGTGATGGATATGTCTCCAACCACATTTTTTATTTATGTAAGACTCCTAAGACTCCTCTATTTTTATCACTAGATCCAAGTAATAGGTCGATACCATGCCGTTGAGACAAGTCCACACTCCATTTATCTCATGGTGATTATTTAAATCATAATTACATATGATTTAAAACAAAAATAATATCAATCACATAGACACACACACACACAGATATATATATATATATATATATATATATATATATATATATATATATATATATATATATATATATATATATATATATATATATATTAGTGCCACCCCCTCTTCATCTGGGGGTTGGCTCCGCCACTCTCCATAATGCACCAAGAAATTTGCGAAAAGATTATTAAGAGAGAAAGGAGAGGAGTATTTATAGGTATGGTGGTAGTCGAATAATCTAATGTCATACATTCGTCGTTAAAAGCATCAGAGAACACCTCAGGCATCATGTTAGAGATCTCTATTTCCCAATCATCGGTCTAAACTCCAAAATTTTCATCGGTCATGATAGTTTGTCGGGCATGTGCTCAGTCATCGAGCAACAAGAATCATCAATCTGACTGCTATTCTAGACTCTCGTTGACCCACCTTATTACTCCAAGGAAATTGTGTGGTATGCTAGAAAGATCGTCGACCTGCACTTTCTTAAATTGTCGTCGGTCACCTTGCGTTCATGCATGCATTTGCATCGACTCATCACATTATCTTGGCTAAAAAACTAAAATGACATATTTGGGCATTTTAATTACCAAAACGAGACGATTTAGAACTTAATTCCCAAAATGGCACGTTTCTGAGATTGTACGTCCCCAAAAAGGATGCATTGCTTCTAGTGAGGCAATATGTTTCCTCGGGAGATGTATTGCTATTTTAAAATGCAATGCCTCCCCAGTGGGGACGTATTATCTCCAATAGAGCAATGCGTCCCCAGTGAGGACATATTGATTTTTTTAATTATCTTTTTTTTTAATTTTTTTATAATGATACAATTTATATTATATATATGTATATGTTAAATGACTAAATAAATGTAATCTACATTAACTTATATACAATTAGCCATATATTTGAAATAATACCTGAAGATAATAAATAATAACAGAATATTATATTTATTAATACAAAATATTTATAAATGTACATAAAAGTATTTAAACTTAATGGATATAATACTAAAATTATATAATAAGTTTAAAATTATAGAAATAATGAAAATATATACATGCATTTATTTGTAAACTTAGAAAAAAAAGAAAACTAATATAGCAATAAAAATAAGAAAACACTAAAATAAAAACGAATATGGTAGTATATAAGGCACGCTGGTGCACATAAAATACACACACCCACATATATGCGTTTGTATATATATATATATATATATATATATATATATATATATATATATATATATATATATATATATATATATATATATATATATATATATAGAGAGAGAGAGAGAGAGAGAGAGAGAGAGAGAGAGATGGTCTTTGTTAACCGCACGGGTAACCAAATTGATGCTACATGTCTCAAAGATGTGGTGGCACATATAAGTAATTATCACAAAAACTAGACACGGTGGTAGATCAGTGAATAATTCAAAACCAAAAAAGTAAGTTCGTGAGAAAAAGAGTGAAAAGACCAAAAGTGAAAAAAACGCATATCGACAGTTCAAACCCTTGTTGTTTTGTGTGGTTACTCCGTTTTCCCTAAAACCACCGTCGTCCACCCCCATCTCCAGTTGCTCTGACCGTCGGTGGAATTTCGGTCTCCGTTTTCTTCGCTTCTCCATCTCTGTTCTCCTCTTTATGTCTTTCGTTGCCTCTTGATTCTACAGCGCAACTGCTCTGCTTTTCAGACATGATGAGGACGAAGAAATAGTCGCAGAAGAGCACAACAATACCACCATGGAGAAAGTCTCTTAAAACCAAAACTGACGACTAAGATGACTTCGTGTTGAAGCACTATGAAGTCGATGAGTCGTTGGCCAAACAACTGGATGAAGCGGAAAAAACACTGCTCCAAAAGGGAGGAAAAAAGGACTGCAACTCCTCTGAGGAGAACATCTTCAATGAAGAAAGGAAATCACAGTAAGATGACTAATGCTGGTGTTGAAGGTAATGAAGGTATTGGGAATGAGAAACCTCCACGTGATGAAGCGGAGCATGAAGAAAGACAATCTAAGTTATGTTTGTATGTACATTACAAAGAACCTAAATAAAAGATTTCGAGTAAAAAGTAACAATGTCTGATAAAAGAGCAACTGTTATAATAATACAATAACTATACGATGCCTAGAGTAACTACAACATTGTTGGAGTAACTATACAATGTCTAGAGTAACTGTAGCAAGGTTGGAGTAACTATGTCAAATCAAAAAGTATCTTGTACACTAGATATAACAGTTAAACTGGAAAGTATATTTTGTTAAACTAAAGAGTACAATTTTAGAGTAACTGTCTTTGTATGCAGGAGAAGATAGGAAAGGGTCTGATGACAATACAAAGGAAAATGTAGAAGGGAATGGGGAAGAAAAAGCTATTACGGAGGAAGGAGAAGAGAAAAGAAGTAAAAGGAAAGAGAAGGGGAAAGGAAAGGCTGACAAAAGTAAGGAGAAAGAAAAGGCTACTGGGGAGGAAGGAGAAGAGGAAAGAAGAAAAAGGAAAGAGAAGGGGAAAGGAAAGGCTGACGAAGGTAAGGTTATATGCATTTATAATTGTGTAAACTTGTTGTTAATTTCATAGAACACTTAATAACACATACAGTTTAGTAAGTTGTTGTTACAATAATATTTAAATTTAAAATGTGATCAACCTATAATGTATAGTAAATTGTGAAAATATACGAGTAATTGAACTGACTAAAAATTAATAAGCAAAAAAAACCTAAGAGTTGCATTTTGATATGTTTGCAGGTAGCATTATAAGACTATACAACATATGCTACATAAAATGCTACAACACCACCAATAACAATGTGGTGTTTACAAAGACTAAAATTAAAATGATGAGGTGCACGACATTTGGAAACATGATCAAAATGCCAAATCCTATAGTAGATATAGTTCTTTTGGATGATTTGATAGACATAAATGTGGGAGAAGATATATTCTTGTAGGCCCATGGGGTAGAACATAAAATGAAAGTTGAGGATGTGTGGGTCATTCTAGGGATCCCTAGCAAAGGTATGGATATCATACCTAGAAAGAACTCTGAAATAGTAAGCTCCATGTGGCAAGCGTTTGCGAGGGAAACAAGTAGACATGTCAAGGAAGGTGATACCTCAAAAAAGTTAAAGGAGAAGGATGTCCTGCATAAGGACAACTTGGCAAAGCTTTGGATACAATATGCCAAGAGAAACAACCCCTCCGACTACCAAAACATGTGCCATGCATGGATGTTGCACTTGCTAGAAACATTCCTACTCCCTAATACCAAGCTATTGTACCCAAATTTACATAATACACTACTTGGATGATGTAACTTCCACGGGGTAGTTAAATTGGGCAAAGCTGGTGCATGGGAAAATCTTTAAGAATATGAAGATGTTGAAGGAGAATGTTCAGATGAGGATAAGTGGAGAGAAAGGAAAAACCACACTCTACACAATAGGATGTGTCATGTGCCTTTGCATAAGTGAATAATTTCATACTTTATTTTCGTCTAGATTGTTACAATGATACCTAGGGGAAGTTACATATGCATTATTTTTTTCTCTGTTAAATGCAGGTTTGGGAATATGAGATGAAAAAAATGGCAAAGCCAACATTCCTTGACGCCAAGCCAAGGATAAAGAAGTGGGCTGTTCCTGTGGAGAAATTGATGGATATAGGGATTGTGGACCCTAAAGATGTAAGAATGAATCATTGTTCTTTGTTACAAAGCTAATATACAACATAATCATATATGTTGCATTGTGACACATTGTTTGGTTTTTTTGGACAGGTTTGTCAACAAATGAAGCTGGACCTGGGCAATGATTGGTGAGCTGCAAAAGTAATAAAGGACTTGACCTATTACCTTGCAGAAAATAGGGCAAAGAGAAATCCAATGGTAGAGAAGGAGGCAGCAAAGCCAATCATCGAAAAGGGAGTATCTGTTGAGAACTCCAACCTGGAAAGAAGAATCCACCACATTGAGGAGGAGCTGAGGATGCAGAAGGAAATCTGCACAAAGATATCGATTGAAGCATTTAATGACCTACAACAGGAGAAGAAGAGGCTAGAGGAAAGAACAACCGAACTAGAGGAGGAAAATAGAGTTTTGAAGAGGAAGCGGGGAGATGAAAGTGATAAAGCATAGTCACCTGCAAGTGAGTTCACACACTTTGCTGAGGGGTTTGCCTCAGTAAATGTTGATGAACTCAATGACAGGTCTGAGGTGCTTCGTAAGAAGGATATGGATATGGTAGAAGAAGAAAAGAAAAAAGGTGTGGAGAAGGGAGACACACCAAGAAAATCAGGCAAGCTGAGCCTGAAGAGAAAATATGTTGAAGAGAAAAGATCAGATGAAGAGACAGCTGATAAAGAAACTGGTGCTGCAGAGAAAAAGCACAAAGAAGAAGGTGCTGATGGTTCTGCCCAAGCAAAATCTGTACAAGATGGACAAGAAAAAGGGCAAGAAAAAAATGAAAAATCAAACAACTCAAGCGAAGAAGAAGAAGGAAAAAGGGATGAGCCCAAAAAAAAGATGAAAAAAAGAAAGAAGAGGACATAACATATAATAGGTAGCATAGAAAAGAACATAAAGAAAAGAAGAGAGGAAAAGGTAAGGTCACATTTACTTTTAAGTATATCAATCCTTGAGTATTTGTGTGAACATAAGAGTAACTATGTGAAAGAGTAGAGTAACTATATGATTGATAGAGTAACGATATGATTGATAGAGTAACTATACGATATATAAGAATTGTCAAACTTGTGAATGAAGATGGATTCTAACATGAACTGCACTTTGTTGTTGACATCACAAGTTGTCCAATTTCATAGGTTTTGAACATTTCAAAACAAAAGACACCAAGGAAATTGTCCATCACTTCATGGACAACATCGAAGAAATGTGAGAATTGGTTATTTTGTCAAGTGTACAAATACACATTACTTATTTCAATATCTAACTAATATGTATCAAATCTATAATGATTGGCAGGTCAAAACGAGAGTGGAGATTCAACGAGGATACTTGGTGTATAGGGAAGGACCTTGCTGCCCTCCTATACAAGGATCATATGATGCAATCACCTGTAAGAAATAAATGTCGTGTAACTGTTTGAAACAATAATTTGGATTGCTAAAAAAAGCTTGTGGTTTTTTTCAGGTTCTGGACTGCTTTGTGCAAATGCTCAAGGCGAGCACAAGAAAGCGGAGTAAGAAGGGTTTGTCGTGGCACTGCTTGAGCACTTATGCTCGAGTAAGATAAACAAACTTGGTATACAAAATTACATCAAATTAGAAGAGATACACAGACTGAAACTTAGAGATGTGCGTTTTTAAATTCTATATTTGGAGCAGAAGCTGACATTTGATGTTGAGAACATCACCCTAGAATAGATTGACATGCTTTCTCCACTCTTCAACGTTCCCTTAAAAGAGTGGAACACAATGGACTTTGTGTTCACGATACTAAACAATGACAACCACTGACACTTGTATGAAGCAAGCTTTAGGGATGGTGCGCACAGGTCATATAACTCAATGAGTGGAAATTGCAAGTCAAAGAACGAATTCATTATATGGATATGTGATGAAAAAAGTAACTCTGTTAATAATGGGTTGAAAGAAATAATGTAGGTTGATTGATAAGTAATAAAACTTATGTTTTTTTCCTGTAGGTGGGTATTGTGCACAAATTCTTAAGGTGGGCACCAGACAAAGGAAGCCAATTGTCACAGTGGGAATGGGAGTACCCACTGTGCCCGCAGTAGGAAGAAGACTCAGTTGACAATGGGATCTTCATGATGAAGTATCATGACTGCCTAGTCAATGAAAAGCAGATGGAATTCACTTACAAAGACATGCCAGCAATAAGGGATGACATTTTCCAAAGAATGATTACAAAGGGACAGTTGCAGCTTGTCCAAGAAGATGAAAAAATGCAAATGAGGATACCAAAGAAGGTCCAACTGAACAACATAAGGAAGAAGCAGATCAGGAACAGAAAAAGCAAGAAGAAGAGCAGAAACAAATAGAAGATGCAGATGTGCAAGGACAAAAAGACATGGAGGAAGAAGCTATTTTAAGCCTGGACAGATGGCTGAATTCTAATTGAATACTCATTTGTTAAGTAAAATGTAATGAAAACAATTTGGTTCTGCAATTATGATATGTAACTTCTATAAGATACATTAATTGATGTGTTGCAAGCCTGAAATTACATTTACTCTAAATCATATTATAATAGGAGTATTTTTGGGTTTATTAGATAACATTTTATACTTTATCTGTGGTATTATTGCATGAATAGTTGATGTGGTTTTGTATGAAGATATATACTTTCAGTTAGACTTTCAAAATAAACTAACTAAAAAGGAAGAGTGTTGATCTCATAACCCATAAAGTAATTATAAGAACACTAAATTAACTATGACAATAGAAAAGTAACCCTATGATTCAAAAAGTAACTATTATACTTTGTAAAGTAACTCTAAAAGAGGAAGGTAAAACATGTATCACAAAAACAACGTATGTGAAACATAGAGTAACAGGGACATCTTGTAAGTAACTATAAGAACATGAAAGCAACTTTTCTAATCCACAAAGTATCTATATCAAAACTCATTAACAAAGAAGAGTGATGAACTCGTAATCCATAAAGTAATTACAAGAACACTAAAAGTAAATGTGACAATAGAAAAGTAACCTTATGATTAAAAAAGTAACTCTTATACTTTGTAAAGTAACTCTTATGGAGGAAGGTAAATCAAAAATACAAACCAGTGTATGTGAATTACATAGTAACAATTGACATTTTGTAAGTGATTGTATGGACATGAAAGTAATTGTTCTAATCCAAAAGGTAACTATTTCAGAAAAAAAAGTATCCATTGGACACAGAGAGAAACAATATTCTTCAAAGAGTAACATTTTATCAAAAATAATTCTTTGTAACATATTCAATTTCTACATACAACTGTTGGAGCTCAAGGTAACACAAAATTGATTCAAAACACAAGTCAAATACATGAAGGATTACAATTAATTTCAAAAGACTATACATGAAAAACCATTACAAGTAATTCAAATTTAGATATGCCTCACTCACACCCTAATCAACTACAACTACACTAAAGATAGCCATACATCAAGAGCAGTAGCAGCAACAACTCCAACCACATGAGATCAGAAAAAAGAACAACACAATTAGCAGCACCATGATGCTCCAATCAACCGCAGCAGAAGAAGGGTTAGCAACACCAACAACTCGAAGAACAGAAATAGGAGCAACAACATAAGATAATGAATATAAACATCCAACATCAATAGAAACATGAGTAGCACCAGAGATAATCATTGAGCAACAAACAACAACAACACAAGTCCAGAAAGAGTATCTATGAAGAATGAACTGTTGGGTTTTAGGGGAGGCAGAGAAGGCAGCGGAAACAAAAAATTTCTCCCCCAAACCTAGGACAAGGAAACGCGTCAACGTCTATACAATAGAAAGGATGGTTTGTGGAATCATACCTTGTCCCGAGGCTTGCTCGGCGACAATACCTCGCGGATTGCGCGGTCTTCACTTTTGATATTGGACGGTGTCTGTGCAGCTCCTGGTCGCACTGGGATTGACGACTCCTGGTCTCACCGGGACTGTCGGGATTGACAGCTGTCCTCCGAGCGGAAGAAACCTCCCGTCTCTGAAGTAGTCCACCCGGACCACTTGGAACTCCAATCTCCTTCTTCCATAAGGAATTGGAAGGATTCACACCCTCCAGTCAGTGTACTAGTCACTGACACACTCTCCTGCCACCAATCACTTTCTGCAGTTGTCTTTCCCTTGTTGTGCCTCCCTTATCGGGTAGCACTTGCTCGGGCTCTCTCTCAGTTACCAAAACCAGAGAGAATGACAACTTCATAGAGCAACCGGTTGCACTGGGTTGTACTTTGAGAAGCCCCCAATACCCCTATATATAGGAGGGTCATGGGACAGGGTTCTCGATCTCGGGCAATGCGGGACTAAAAGAAGGAGTAGAAGCGTTCGAGATTTTCCACAAAACAACCAACTCGCAACCTGAACCGATCGTTTCATTTATGAAACGGTCAGTTGGGGACCTGAGCCGGTCGGTTGACACCTCAACCGATCGGTTGGGACCCATGAAACGGTCGGTTCACTTCTGAACCGGTCGGTTCGTGGTCCTGATCAGTTCCCGATTGACTTTTCTTCTTTTTCTTTCTAATTGGTATCAAATACCAATCCTTGTTCTAATCAAATTGGGCAAGTGAAACGAAAAGAAATTTCTCTCCAATCCTACTTTACCAACTTGCTCGGTTGCATCAGTTGAACCGATCGTTTCAACAGTTGTAGCAATCATTTCACCCTGACCATGAGCCGATCGACTCACCATCTGAGCTGATCAGTTCACCAAAATGAGCCAATCGGTTCATCACATGAGTCGATCGGTTGGGTGTGCAGATTGTGCAGAAACAGTCAATTGCAGTTTCAATCAATCTGATACTCTAATCAATGTGACCAACACCTTCAAAATTATGATACTCAGCTATCAATTGATTGAGTGTTTAATTGAACTACTAAACTCCTTTAGCAATCAATCTAAACATTGTTTGTGGATAAAACTCCTCTTCTAGGTTAAATCCTATATGTGTGACCCTGCATGTCCTTTTTCACATTGGTAGTGAAAGTCCATAACACTTATGACTTCACAAGCAAAGAGCGGTGCCTAGTCACACATGAATGCTACCCAAGTGAAATAGAAAGTTGGAGAACAACTTTCAATCCTACAATCCGTGAATGGTGTTACAGTGAATGTATAATTCTTTTGTCACTGATATCCCGAATGAACTTGAGGCATGGAATAGTCATCCTGTCAACGTTCATTCACTTTCTTGATCTCAGAGTAGATTGGAAGAGATATGTATGACATTAATATCACATACTGATTCACACATGTGTGCGCACGCCTATTTCAATCCTACTCATCAAGTGGCCTCGGATATCAAACTCCCTCAGGAGGGACAAATCCCATATCTATCACTCACCCCTAAAAAGCCCCATGTGTCAAAGCCACCCAATCATCACCTTTATAACAACCCATGTTTCAGGACTGCGTTTGATGATGTCAAAGTGTGCCCAATGACATGTGTTGAGTGTAGTGATTTTAGGTCAAAGAATCACACTCACCACCATCACTGTGAGTACTGACTGTGACTACCATGTCATGGTTCCATGTGTCAAACTCATCGTGCGTCTGTCTGATACACTTGTTCTCTACCAAGTACCTATGTGTTTGGTTTGATATCTCTATATCATGACTAATGAGATTCTGTCATCAACCAACACCACAATCTAGTCTTGTGTGTCATTGTTGTCTATCTACCTTCCACAATGACATCCTACTAGGGACATAACAAGAATGTACAAACTCTTAGCATCCGTATGATCTCATCGTCCAGGTCCTGAACCTAAAGGCATACGTCATTGAGTATTGTCATTCTCTAGACATTCAATTTGTTCTATCACTATCTCATATGACTGAACCAGAAAGAATTGGAAGCTTGCCTTTGATGTTTATCAAATCAATCTTAATGTATCCCACCAATCATCCCAAGATTGGCTCTCAGGGCATACATACCAACAGACTCCCACTTGCACTGTGAGCCAATCACCCTTGAATCATATTCATAGTGATCTTCAAACATGTCCCACATGTTACTGTGCTCTTGTGCCAACATAGTGAGTTATGGTAACACCTTGCCAAAGTCAGTATTAATTGCATGTATCTCATCTCTTCACTATACGTCACACATAAGGATCTCAAACATTTGGTCCAAGTATTTCATTCATTGATTTCATCAAGAATTAACACTTTACCAAATTTTCACTTCATCTATGATAATCTTGAACACTTCAAGATATTCATATTGGTATTTCTCTTAACACCATTTGAAGTATTAGCATTTGTTCCAATAAGTATGCAAATACATCACATGTATCATACCTAATAGGATAATCATTCTCCCACTACCATTAGTGAAGATTGATTAATCATGTCCAAGATATTCATGTCTCTTACTGGTTCTCTAATCAAAAGAGTCTAGATTTATCCATCACATGGAAACTAGAAATGAATTTCTCATGATTGATGCTAATTTGATTGTTTGAGTTATCTATAACTTTTAGGTATCATTTTATCTTATGCATATCAAATACCACAAGATAAACAAGGCATTGCCACAAAGATCATATCTTTAGAAATTGAAACATCTCTATATTGATTGCCATCTTTGTCATACAATATGCAAAACTAAAGTGTTTCTATCTATTGGCAAATATGAAATAGCAGTTCATAACTGTATTACATGCCTTTTAGGATTAAAATAAACTAAAGTACTCCTATCTATGGCGGAAAAATTTGCCCCAATTATGAGTGCTTTAAACTTTACATCTTGGTATCATATACCTCAAAAGTGTTACAAGTTTACTTTCAGGACACCTTTAAGTAGAGACATCTGTCACCTCCTTTTTCTTTTGTTCTTCCAGATAGAGAGGACAATTCATTTTCCAATGTCCTGGCTTTTGACAATGGTGGCAATTTCCTGTTTTGGTCATGCCTCCCTTGGCCTTGAGAGCTGAAGACGACTTGGGCTCCTGGCTAGTATCAGAACCTTTCTTAGCTTTGCCCTTGCCCTTGCGCTTGGACTTGCCTTTCTTGCTCATGATCACCATCACAGACTTAGGCTTGTCCTTCTTCATCTGTATCTCAACTGTCCTCAACATGCAAAACAACTCTGACAGTGGCCTATCAAAGTTGTTCATGTTGTAGTTCATCACAAACTGACTGTAGGATTCTGGCAACGATTGCAGTATCACCTCAGTAGCCAACTCTTGGCTCAGTGGAAATCCCAGTCTTTGCAGGTTCTCCACATACCCAATCATCTTGAGTGTGTGAGGACCAATTGGATCTCCTTCTTTCATGACGCACTTGAATAGTGCCCTTGAGACATCGTATCTCTCTTGCCGTGCTTGATCTTCATACATGTTCCTGAGATGCTGAATCATCTCAATCACACCCATGTTCTCGTGTTGTCTCTGCAACTCATGGTTCATAGAGCACAACATCAAGCACTTTGCATCAATGGCATCATCAGAATGCTTCTTGTAAGCATCCCTTTCTGCCTTTGGTGCATTTGGAGCAAGTTCCTCTGGAATTGGAGTATCCAGGACATAGAGCTTTCACTCTCGAGTGAGAACAATTCTCAATGTCCTATACCAGTCGTGGAATTTTTTCCCATTTAGCTTGTCCTTTTCAAGGACCGATCACAAAGAAAAGTGATTGTTGTTTGTTGTCATTTGTACTACAAAAGGAAAATATGCAATTTTAGTCCAAAAACTCATTTTTGACTTATTTGATTGATTTGAAAAGTTGACGATATAATTAGGCCTTTAATTAATTATTGCTCTTACTATTTTAGTTCAAATTGATAGCCCTCACCATCAATTAGGAAGATTGCAGTGTACAACCTTCTAGTGGGTAAGATCCTAAAATCCTCTAAGTCATGGACCAGCTAGGGTTGTCACCCACCACTTAGATCTCTCAGGTAGGAAACTCTTTCCAATTGCATCATATGCAACTCTTGATAAGATGTCATATGCAACTCCTTGTCATGATCATTTCCATGCCTCAAGGTGCTAGATCCTATCTAGGTCACCTTGTTAAGTCTGACCCAAAGAAAACACGATGAATATGCACCCTGCTAGGGCAGACCCACACATTCATCCTTCACGCTTCCACGAGATAGACGGTGCACCACGCTAGGGCGTGCCCACACTTGGTCGATCAAGCTTTTTACATGTGTCGCATTTGGAAGGCATCTAAAACTTAATATTTAATGAGGGATTTGGTTTTTATATACATATACATATCCAATCACCACAATATATAGTGCGTATCATATACATGCTATATCCCACAGAAAACATGTGAAACAATAAAAGCGATGATTATGGCCATCCTAATGTGATTCCTAGAGCCAAGAGGAATCACGGTCATCTAGGTATACATCACATGCAACCTGTACAAGATGAACTCTGTGCTTTTCTTTTCTGGGTTTGATCAACTCATCACATGAATGATCGGCTCGCCATCAGACTGGTCGGCTGGGTGCCACCAGCCTATCGGTTGGCTCCTCCAACTGATTGGTTCGTCTGGTTGTCGTGCATCTCATAATGGCTGCCACTCGCTCATCTCTCTCCTCGAACCGGTCATCAACCGATCGGATCACTCCTTGAACCGATCGTCTCGAACGTCAATCGATCGGTTCATGCCTTACACCGATCGTCTCAGTTGTCGTCAGGATGTCCTCCGTTCTTTGACATAACAAGAAATTAAAATCTATCATATTTTACATTGTAAAAAGAGAAACCTCAAGTTACATTCGAGGGGAGAAAAGGTAGGTAACAAATCTCAAATTATTTCGAGTTACATCAGGAATAGGAGAAGGAAGATCAGTGCGCAGACCGAGATGCAAGCAACCACATACAACCATACACAGATAGGGTTTATTGGCCATAGCCACGCTAGACATCCACCATAAAACTCGTTTAAGGGCGACGTGTATCAAGTGCATTAACAATACATATCATATATGTAAATTGGGATTTGTGGATTTAGGATTGGACATGCATAAAGCCAACTTTATTCGCATCGTATGTAATAAATAAAAGTGACAAACCAAAATCGATCATATCGATAATCCCTAAAGTATAGAGCAGTTGACGTGGCTCTAATACCAATGTTGGGTTTTAGGGGAGGCAGAGAAGGCAGCGGAAACAAAAATTTTCTCCCCCAAACCCAAGATAAGGAAACACATCAACGTCTATACAATAGGAAAGGATGGTTTGTTGAATCATACCTTGTCCCGAGGCTTGCTCGGTGACAATACCTCGCGGCTTGCGTGGTCTTCACCTCCGGTCTTAGACGGTGTATGTGCAACTCCTGGTCGCACCAGGACTGACGACTCCTAGTCTCACCGAGACTGTCGGGATTGACAACTATCCTTCGAGTGGCAGAAACCTCCCGCCTCTGAATTAGTCCACACAGACCACCTGGAACTCCAATCTCCTTGTCCCACAAGGAATTGGAAGGAGTCACACCCTCCTGTCAGCGTACTAGTCACTGTCACACTCTCCTGCCACCGGTCGCTTTCTGCAGTTGTCTTTCCCTTGTTGTGCCTCCCTTATCGGGTAGCACTTGCTCGAGATCTCTCTCAGTTACCAAAACCAGAGAGAACGACAACTTCACAGAGTAACTAGTTGCACTGGGTTTTACTTTGAGAAGCCCCCAATACCCCTATATATATAGGAGGGTCATGGGACATGGTTCTCCATCCCAGGCAATGTGGGACTAAAAGTAGGAGTAGAAGGGTTCGAGATTTTCCACAAAATAACCAACTCGCAACCTGAACCGATCGTTTCATTTCTGAAACGGTCAGTTGGGGACCTGAGTCGGTCGGTTGACACCTCAACCGATCGGTTGGGACCCATGAAACAGTCGGTTCACTTCTGAACTTGTCAGTTCGTGGTCCTAATCAGTTCCCGACTGACTTTTCTTCTTTTGTTTCTAATTGGTATCAAATACCAATCCTTGTTCCAATCAAATTGGGCAGGTGAAATGAAAAGAAATTTCTCACCAATCCTACTTTCCCAACTTGCTCGGTTGCATCAGTTGAACTGATCATTTCAACACTTGAAGCAATCATTTCACCCTGACCTTGAGCCGATTGACTCACCATCTGAGCCGATCGGTTCACCAAGCTGAGCCGATCGGTTCATCACATGAGCCGATCGGTTGGGAGTGAAGATTGTGCAGAAATAGTCAATTGCAGTTTCAATCAATCTGATACTCTAATCAATGTGTCCAACACCTTGAACATTATGATACTGAGTTATCAATTGATTGAGTGTTTAATTGAACTACTAAACTCCTTTATCAATCAATCTAAACATTGTTTGTGGACAAAACTCCTCTTCCAGGTTAAATCCTATGTGTGTGACCCTGCAAGTCCTTTTTCACATTGGCAGTGAAAGTCCATAACACTTATGACTTCACTAGCAAAGAGCGGTGCCTAGTAATACATCAGTGCTACCCAAGTGAAATAGAAAGTTGGAGAACAACTTTCAATCCACAATCAGTGAATGGTATTACAATGAATGTATAATTCATTTGTCACTAATATCTCGAATGAACTCGAGGCATGGAACAATCATCCTGTCAACGTTCATTCACTTTCTTAATCTCAGAGTAGATTGGAAGAGATATGTTTGACATCAATATCACATACTGATTCACACATGTGTGCGCATGCCTATTTCAATCCTACTCATCAAGTGACCTTGGATATCAAACTCCCTCAGGAGGGACAAATCCTATATCTATCACTCCCCCCTCAAAAGCCTCATGTGTCAAAGCCACCCAATCATCACCTTTATAACAACCCATGTTTCAAGACTGCGTTTGATGATGTTAAAGTGTGCCCAACGACATGTGTTGAGTGTAGTGATTTCAGGTCAAAGAATCACACTCACCACCATCACTGTGAGTACTGACTGTGACTACCATGTCATGGTTCCATGTGTCAAACTCACGGTGGGTCTGTCTGGTACACTTGTTCTCTAACAAGTACCTATGTGTTTGGTTTGATATCTCTATATCATGACTAATGAGATTATTTCATCAACCAACACCACAATCTAGTCTTGTGTGTCATTTCTGTCTATCTACCTTCCACAATGACATCCGACTAGGGACATAACAAGAATGTACAAACTCTTAGCATCTGTATTATCTCATCGTTCAGGTCCTGAACCTGAAGGCATACGTCATTGAGTACTGTCATTCTCTAGACATTCAATCTATTCTGTCACTATCTCATATGACTGAACCAGAAAGAATTGGAAGCTTGCCTTTGATGTTTATCAAATCAATCTTAATGTATCCCACCAATCATCCCATGATTGGCTCTCAGGGCATACATACCAGCATGAACTACTTCTTCAAAGGGTAGTTTCTTTTATCATGATTGACTCCAAACTCTAATCAATTTTTACACTACCTCTCTATTTTCGAATGAGTAATTTCAAATCCAAATTTAAACCTCACATCAGTCGATCTAGGTCTCCCTTTCGTTTTGCAAATACTTGGGATATGGACCTTGACAGCAGAAGAAGAAGTTGTATTAGAAGCGGTTACACTAACACCAACATCAGTAAGATCTAAATCTAAAAGCTCCTTTTGCAAAGCTAACAATTTTTCATGGCAAAGATATATAGCATTGCTCCTACATGCTATGTTGATAATTGAATTGCAAGCAGAAACAAGTTGAAGTCTCCTACCAGTGGATGATGCTTAACTGATGCTTTTCCAAGAATCAAAGGGTGTTCTCTATATCCTTTAGTCCATCTCTTTAATATGTATGGCTCGGGAAGAGTGCAAAAGTCACAGCTCTTCAAATAAGGGAGAATGTGCCTACACGGAATACCTTTGAATTCCAACATGAAGCAGTTGCACGAAACCATATCACTAGATGAGTCTTTCTTCAAGATACGACGAGATCCAAAATCACCAACATGATACACCTCAAAGACACCTTCTTCTGATGTTTCATTAACATTGTACACCATGCTTTGATGAACCTCAGACTGAAAGATCTTAAAAATGGACTTGGTGTATATACCTCTCTATTGCTCCTCCAGAGACCACAATGATGACAATGGAAGATTATTGTACTCATCATCAAAATCTTTAAAATTTTCAATCTCCTGCACATGAGAGTAAGCAGACTCTAAGGAACATACAAGTTCAAAAAGAGTCTTCCTACTATTCACATGGCTTCTAATGAATGACTTTAGGCTCTCGCTTCTTTGGTTTGTTCTCATTCCAGCAAAGAAAGAAGATTGCATATAACACAGAACCCAATCCCAACACAACGCATACAAATCACTAAGACAACTAAAGGAAAATAAATCATTCTCTTAAACTACAGAATTCCACCTCTCTTCAAAAATGTGAACATCATATATGTTCTAAACACAATCATTCAAAGAGATTATGATCTGATCCTTGTTAGGAACACCACCATGCTTAGAGGGAAGCTTCTGTAGGATGTGCCAGCTGCAGAAACGATGCTTACAATTTGGAAATATAGTAATGATATCAGCATTCATAGCCAGGACTTGATCGGTTATGATGGAAACTGACTCTTTACCAAAACAAAGTAAGTATTTCTTGAAAACCCAAATAAAGGAGTCATACTTGTCATCCACCAACAGAGCTGAGGCAAACAACACTATCTTGTGATGGTGATCAACACCACCAAACATTCCAAAAACCATAGAATACTTGTTGGTATGGTAAGTGGTGTCAAACACAATCACATCTCCGAACAACCCGCAATCTGCGACAGAGACAGGATCATACCAAAACAAATGTGTCAAGCAAAAATCAGGATCATTTGGATAAGTATAAAATAATTTTCAATCCAAAGCCTTCAACCTAGCAAAATGATCCAACAACATGTCAACGTCGTATTTAGACGACTCTTTCCTCTTGCAACTAAGGTGTCCATGAGCTTCTCTACTAGTAAATGTCAAATTTTCATAACCGCCATACTCGATTTCTATCAATGCAATTTGTCTCGATACATGTATGTTTCCTTGACTCATGGAAGAAAGAATCTCTTTTTGAGTTTCATCAAGAGATGAGTTACACTTAAGGTAACACAGATGAGCATCATCAACAAGATCATGGTTGTGTTCCTCAACAAAAGCAATCACAACCCACATGGATGAGGACTTATCTAGTTTGAAACAGATCATGGCTCCACAACCACACCTCTTCACATAACGCCAGTGCTTCTTGGGTAGATTATCCTGTAATTTACCCACTTCATCACAAACGGGGCTCAAAAGCCCTGTAGACCTCTTAGAACGACTGATTTTACCCTGCTTGTCACAAACCAAATCATTAGCAATCAGATTCTTAGTTCCTTGTTCATACCTATTATCGTCTTTCCTAATATTAAAACCAATCAAGCCAGCGTAACTAGAATAAAAGGAGATACATTCATCTAAACTTCCAAACTGAAGACCAATTCTAGGGACTTCTGCTGGGGACAAAGTGCAAGTAGAAATAGAAGGAGAAGAATGAGAATTATCGTTATCACAGTCACACTGACATTACCAACATCTGTATCAAGACAAGGATCCATGACAACTATGTGAGAGTAACTCTGCAGACAGAAAAGTAACCTTGAAATACAAAAGAGTAACTCTGTGAGTCATAAAGTAACCATATCACAAAAACGTAACTATATGAAACAAAAAGCATGTATGACAATTATTACTTCAAAATGAAATCCAGATACATGTTGGATTTCCCACATAAAAATAGAGATGAATACACAATGTGATGAAACACAAATATCAAATAGAACTGGTGGAAGTGACGATGAGTATATAAATTTACCTAGTTGTATCTTGGACAATTGTTGCTCCTAAATGCACTAAGATCAAGAAATTCTCCCCCCTACGACGTGAGTTTCAGTCGGAGATCAGGAGCGTAGATGTGACCTGGTAAAGATCAATATCTCCTACTGATACTCCGACGAACTTTAAAGGAGATTCAGATATGGTCCATTCACCTTCGTCCTCCTCTACACAACTGGGAACTAAAAACATGTTCTTGTTGTTTGGGTATGTAAAAACAGATAGGGGATTGAGATGCTAGAATGGAAATGCAATATCAAATGTCAACGCGGCGGAGGAATGGACATGGTTCATTGAAGGCAGCTGGGTGTCCAACGGCGGATGGACAAAATTGTGCGATTTGAGCAGGTCGGCGGCAGAACAATACGCGTGAAGAATGCGGCGGAAGACAAATGTAATTTGATAAAAAATCAAATATATTATGTTTTTATTTAATTTAAAATTATATGTATCATATATTTTAATTTGATTGTTGATTGTTATTGTTCTAGTATATTTTACTTTGCATAATTGATATATTTATATTTTTTGATATTATTTATCATGTATGGGATTAAGAGAGAAAGATTTCTCTCTCCCACTCCCATAACCCGTGGCTGAGGCCGGACACTCGGGAGGGTGATAAATCAACAGATGCTTCTTTGTGTGTTTTTGAACCCGGGTCCCTTCATTGGGACCAGTGGAATTTGCCAACCAGACTATTCCCTTGCCGACTGTATTATACATCATGTATATATATATGTATATATATATATATATATTAATATATATATGTATATATATGTATATATATATATATCAATATATATTTATATATATATATATATATATCAATATATATATCAATATATATTTATATATATATATATATATATATCAATATATATATATATATATATCAATAGATATTTATATATATATATCAATATATATATATATATATATCCATTAATACATATTATATATATTGTGCATGTCAACGTGTGGTATATGTTGCTATATTAGTTTTCTTTTTTCTAAGTTTACAAATAAATATATACATATATATGTTTTTTTTTTTTTAATTGAAGCCAGGGGACCATCTATTCACCCCACTCCCCTCGTGTGGGCACAACAAAGAAAGCTTTACAGCTCCTGCCTAAATGCAGGTCAAAACCCCATAAGCCCAAACACAGCGAAGGCACGATCAAGATGATCGAAAAAAACAACACATCAAGACACTCAAAACAAGAACAAAGCCAAGGACCAAGCCCACCCTAACCAAAGTCGTCCCAACTGAAGAAAAGATAAGGAGTCTTGGATCTTTCAAGGATGTTCATACCACGGACCTGAAGAGGAATCATCGCCTGATCAGTGGTAATGAAGTTCTCATTGGAGGAGCAACCCCATCTACCTAATTCTCTCGGAACCGAGTTGATGATCTTAGGGCAAAGGGAGCCCATAATCGCTTCATAATCCATGATCTCTCTGATTTCCCTGGTGATGTGAGTAATGTGCCAAGGACCAACGTCATTCTGCCAAACGATGTTGTAGACGTGAGGATCATCCACCTCCATAGTGGATATAGACAGATTGTGATCATCTGCAATCTTCAAAGCAACATATATACATACATATATATGTATGTATATATATATATATATTTGTTTGATTTCTATAGTTTTAAGAGTTACTATATAATTTTAGTATTGTATCCATTAATTTTAATTACTTCTATCTGCATTTATAAATATAATGTATTAATGAAATATAATATTTTGTTATTATTTTATTATGTTCAGATATTATTTAAAATATATTATTAATTGTATATAAGTTACTATAAATTATATTCATTTAGCAATTTAACATATATATGTATATATAATGTACGTGGTATCATAATTAAAAAAGTAAAAAATTAAAATGAAAAAAGTAATACGTCCCCATTGGGGACACATTGCTCTGCTGCTAGAGGCAATGCGTCTCCACTGGGGATGTATTACTTTTTTAAATTAGCAATATATTTCCCGAGGAGACGTATTGGTCCTATCAGGAGCAATACGTCCTCTTTGAGAACATATTACTTCATAAACGTATCATTTTGAGAATTAAGTTCTGAATCGTGCCATTTTGGTAATTAAAATACTCAAACATGTCATTTTGGTTTTTTGGCCTTGAAATTATTTTCATGAACTAGCAGCGTGGATCAGCCTGACGAAGCTCTCTGGATTTATTTATTAGATATTGAACAACGCAAACGTCGGGGTAGGAGTATATAGAAGGGCTAGTTATTTTTCATTTTTCTTCCGTCTGATCACATTCTAAGGCCAACAATCACTTGTTTGTCGGGCAACCAACATGAGATCCTGAGGTAAAGGAGTAATTCGACGAGCCCGTCCCGACGGAAGAACATGATTCTCGTCAGCTATACTTAGAAGGAGAATCTGTGTTGTGCACTTAAGTAAAGTGATCCATTGCTGTGTTTTATATATTAAACATGAAGTCGGCAGTTTTCCATAGGTTGACTAAAACATGTCGCATTACTACTACTAAATATTTATTGGAGAATAATAGCCTCTGCAACAATGTTCAAAAGCATACACATGAAAAATTGTTAAATTTACCATTAAACAAAATAGTTGTGTTAATATATTTTTAGACCCCAAAAAATGGATAAATTATACACATCTAGAATTTACAAAAAATTGCATAACTTGAACAAAGTTGGAATTGACTCAAATTTTAAGCACAACTTCATTCAATGATATTAAATCATAATTCCAAGTTTAATTTCAAAACTAAGCATCTTATACTCAATATCAATAAGTAATATTGGCAGTTATAATGGAAAATATCATTTATGTTTTCAATTTGTCTCAAAATATAATATAGGAAAAATGGAAGAATATTCAGTCAGGAATAGTAGCTCAAACAAATATATTTACAAGATTTTCAAGAGGTACATACAAGTATCATCCAATACCACTAGTCTATTCAAGGAAGATTTAAATATAAAATCATACCTTTCATCGAAAATTTTGGAGTACAAATCTCAACAAATAATAGGTCAACCCTTCAAGTCAGATCCTAAATCAACAAGATTGGATCAGGTATCAAGATCATGACATTTATAAGGTCGTGTTTCAATGTTCAAGATTAGGGTTACTCATTCGTATTTAGCCTTGGGGTTAGATCATTCACTTATGATGTGGCGACACATTCCTCTATCACACAGACAATGAGGTGCCACTCGAAAACGTGCGGAAAACACCATAAACCACTAAATTACCAAAAACATGGGGTAATTAAAACCGATTTTGAGAAACAGATAAACCAAGAAACTATTACATTCAGATCTTCATCCTGCAATTAAACAGGTTATATAAACATTTACAAGTCTTGATAAGTGTCCACAGCTTAACATAACAGCTGTCTTGTCATCACATGAGTTCGTCACATGTTTATATACATAACGGGCCGCATCCGGCCAGCAGCAGGTTATACAAAGTTTCATCGTAAAACAACGTAAAAACACCTCCAAGGACCTGAGAGTACAAGGATGACTCTAAGACTCTAACCAAAATAACAACATATCCATCTCTTGCCTTCTACTACTCGTCTTGCTGCTCGGCCGCAACCCCGCGACCACCACCACGTCTAGCACGAACACCTAAAAAGGTTGTAAACTAACGGGGTGAGACACACATTCCCAACGAGAAACATAACTCCCCGTCGAAACCATAAAACCTCAGAAAGATTAAAGCAACAACAGCAGATAACTGATAACTCGTACAATAAGAGCAGCATACTAAGCAAAGCTATTCATCCCATCAAGCTTACCAAGATGTACGGAAGGCATATAACCAAGTACTTCTTTATGGAACATGATTGACAAGATAAGATTTATAAGATCTTACCACATAATATAAGGAATGTATAAGTAACTACAACGCATCACAAGATCAACTACACAAGCAAGGCTTCAACTAATGTTCTGTATTTGCCTTAAGCCTGGATTACATATTATTATGCCCTGAGAAAGTAAGTTGTACCGCTCAAATCCAACCGACGACTGCGAAACCCGGAGTCGGTGCCATACAAGGTCAATGGAAGAGTCGAACTCCATGACCTTCCACCTCGTGGTCAGTACACAAGAACCAAAGTAGGACCACAGTCTCATGCTTAAGTGGCCTCAGCCACAGGGTCAGCTCCCACAGGCTACCCTTTCTCTAGCCCACCTTGGTACAGGTCTCGGTGCTAGTATATTTGAGCCACGGGCCAGTTCACCGTGCTCTCTGAGCCATGAACACATTCATGCTCTATCACACTGAGCCATGGGCCTGCTCACCATGCTCTATCTATCCTAAGTCTGCAACCGCAGCTGCACTCGAATCCTCACTATTCTAGGCTAGGAGAAACCTCGCATATTTGACAATATGCGCTCTGGGTTAACCTGCAGGAGAACCCATTTCACCATCACCAGCTACTGACGATGATGGATCTATGCCCAGGGAAAATGACATGATATGTTCCACTATGATTAGTTAGTATATTTTAAGTGGATTGTTGAGGCAACCTGGTTGTAACACATTCATAACATAAAGCTACATTATTGTTACCACCATCATGTTATTCTGGGGTCTCAATCCCTCATCACAAGAAACCAATGCCTCATAAGGCATTCTCATCACTGGGGATAACAATCCCAGATCATCATCAGAGAATAACACCTCAACTTAGGCACTTTAGCCAAACTCGGGTCCTCAGACCAAAACACATCATATAGGTGATGCATGTTATCTCATCATCAAGAGTGACCATCAAAGCAGTGTTATTCAAACATATATACCTCATAGCCCTTTACCTGGCTATGCATTTGTATGAAACACATGCATGGTTAATATACACAATCACCATAGATTAACAGAAGAATCATATTATCAAACATAGGGCAACATTGATGATTATATGCTTTATCATTCATGCCTCAATCCTATGGCCAAAGACATGGGTCACATCATCATGTGAAGCAGCTCATATACTTCCAAGCTTATCATTATGTATATATGATTTCAAGATGATCATAAACACATGTAATATCATGGTATTAGAGTTCAAATATGTCATATTTACATAGGTGTGTTTCACCATATCAAATACCTCACTACTATCAAACATGTCAAAGGTTCCCGAACCTTAACCATAACTCTTAACAACAAGAAAGTAATGGCATAAAAAAGAATTATCATATGGGTTTTCGGGTGGAACATGACCCTCACTAGAAGTACCCACTACCCTCACAAGAAGTGTGACAGGTAGGGTACCCCCACTAGAAGCATATCAGCCTATCACAACAAGGGTGTCAGGCTACCACTATGTGTGTGTTATGAAACTATGTGTATCAGGCATCAAAGGGTGTCGGGCAACCATGTGTCGGGCATCTAGGGTTAGGGTTACCATCTATCACCATATCGGGCATCATCACCAAACCATGACACCCAACACAAAGCTAGCCCATAGCTCCATAACGTTCAAGGTATACCAGGAACCAAGCTACTACCCAAACTACATGTATCGGGCAGGGCACTCAACAAAGCATAACGCCGAACACACAAAGGTATTTCCCAACAACCAAACACATCTAGGTACAACGGCCAAGGGTATCACTCAAACGGGCAGCAAAGCAAAGCCTATCATCTAGACTCATCCTATCATCCAACACAACCTCATCATCCCAACCCAAGACTCTAGATCAAGAGAGGGAATCGGGAAACACCATCCCCAAGCCATTTCGTGCAAGATGCAGCCCAATAAGAGAATCAACAACCTCAAGCACAAGGGTACCAAACCCTAGATTGATCAAGAAGATCGGCTCACCTCTAAACAACCGAGAGAGGTCTTGCACAATCTCTATCACAACTCGGGCAACCACAAGGATCAACCTCAACATAGGTCTACATCTACCAAAAAGTTCACCTTTCAAATCAATGGTGAGAGGAGGGTGTTGCTCAAGCAACTAGAACACAAGCTCACCTCTCAACTTAAACGAGAGAGGGGTACTGCTCATATTACTAAAGCTCAAGCTCATTTCTCTAGACCAGGGAGGGAAAGGAGTATTTCTTAACAAGGAAACCCTAAAACATGGTTCGGCCAACTAGGTACAACTAAGAAAGAAACATATCTAGCAACATACATGGCCGATTATGATCATAAGAAAACATACAAGAACATAGAAGAAGGTAATATGGTTAGGGTTAGGAGTTATGTAACCCGCCTTAAGAAAGCTCCAAGCTCCTAGATTCAAGCACCACCACAAGAGGAAGAAGAAGAAGACTCCAAGATAGGGATCAGACACCAAGCTTTGCAAAGGGAGAGGTGTCATGCAACCAAAGGAAGAGGGGAACTAATGAACTAAAGGGATCCTTAGCAAGAGAAAGGGAAAACATATATAGGAGAGGATGGAGGAGAAACCAAGGTAAGACAAGGCAAGGTGTCACCCACCTAGGGACACTTGTCCATTGGCAATGCCACCACTCTAACTTTCCTTAAACACATGTCCAAGGCCATTGCCACATGCAAGAATCAAGCACCAAGTGTCCACTAGTGGTGACACAAATGAGGTCAAAGGGGTCAAAGGGGTCCATGACTGACACACCTCAAATCCATGCCCGACACACCTCCCTGGGTGACACACCTATGGCCAATACAAGGCACTCCTGCCCGACACAAGGTCAACAAGGCAAGGGCGAGGTTCAAACAAGGCATCTCAAGGCCCGACAAGCTCATCCAAGCCCAAACCAACTCAAGCAACGAGCCCAACCTTTCCTCTCAACACTAGAGGAAGCAAGGAGAGAGAGGAACACTTCTCAAGGTGACAAACTTGCTCAACAACCCTAGACTTGGGTTAATTGTAAGTAGCACCTCCAGCTCTCAACAAAGCACAAACAAACCCTTATCACTACGAAAGGTGATTAGTAAGCAACTAAACACCAGGGTTAAGCAAAGAAAACAGGATAAGCCCTAAATGGAGGTCAGGGTCCTTACAAGATGTAACCCTCTACAAAGGGATTTTGTCCTCGAAATCCAAAGAGAAATGTGAGGGATACTTCCTCCTCATCTCTTCCTCAAGGTCCCACGTGGCTTCCTCAATGCCACGATGATACCAAAGAACCTTTACCAATACCAAGTCCTTCCTCTTCAGCTTCTTAACTCTTCTGTCAAGGATCATCACAGGACCTTCCTCGTAGGTCACATCTTCATCAAGCTCAACCTCAACTGGTTGTATCACTGTCCCTGTATCTGGGTGACTTTTCTTCAGCATGCTGACGTGGAACACTAGATGCAACCTGTGCAACTCTGGCAGCAACTCTAACTTGTAAGCTACCTTGCCAACACGTGCTATTACATGATATGGCCCCATATACCTGGGTGCTAGCTTACCTTTCCGGCCAAACCTTAGCACGCCTTTCCAAGGTGAGACCTTGAGATACATTTTGTCTCCCACTTGGAATTCTAAAGGTCGTCAATGATTGTCTGCATACGACTTCTGCCTGTCCTGTGCCACTTTCAGTTGTTGCTGTATCACTTTGATCATTTCTGTTGTCTGTTGTACTAACTCAGGACCCAAAAGCTGATACTCACCAGGCTCATACCAACATAAAGGAGATATGCACTTCCTGCCATATAAAGCTTCATAAGGAGCCATGTCAATGCTTCGCTGGTAACTATTGTTGTAGGCAAACTCGTTCAAACTGAGGTGTACATCCCAACTTCCTAGGAACTGCAAAACACAAGCCCAAAGAAGATCCTACAAAGTATGAATAGTCCTTTCAGACTGTCCATCTATCTGTGTGTGGAAAGTGGTGTTGAACCTCAACTGCGTTCCCAATGCTTTGTGCAACTGTTCCCAGAAACGACTCATGAACTGAGGGCCTCTGTCGGAAACTATCATTGCTGGTACACCGTGCAAGCGTACTATCTCATCTACATATACACGAGCGAGCTTCTCAGCTGTATATGTTGTCTTCACAGGTATGAAATGGGCAGACTTCATCAATCTGTCCACTATCACCCAAATGGAATCATGATTCTTAGTTGTCCCCGGCAGACCAACTATGAAATCCATGGTTATATGATCCCATTTCCACTGCGGTATTGGCATAGGTTGCAACGTACCTTCCAGCTTCTAATGCTCTGCCTTGACTTGCTGGCAAATTGCACACCTAGCCACAAAATCGGCTACATATTTATTCAATCCAGGCCACGAATACATGTCCTTTAGATTGTGATACATCTTGGTGACTCCTGGATGCATAGCATACATCTATGTGTGTGCTTCCTCGAGCACTAGCTTCCTCATATCATCAGAATTGGGGACCACCATTCTATCATGATAGAAAACTAGTCCATCGTCAGACTCATGGAACCCATTATGCCCTTCACTACCGTGCTCTGACCTGATTAACAGCATTGTATCATCTGTTTGCTGTGCATCTTTGATCTGATGTCTCAGTGTAGGCTTGACTTGTATCTATGCCAAAAGTCCTGATAACAAAGAAACTTCCATCTAGACATTCATCTGTCATAAGGAGACAAACATATCTCATCTATGACATACTAAGGAACTCAACTGTGCCCCTTTTGTGGCAAGGGAAGAAAACTTTCGGCTAAGCGTGTCAGCTACTACGTTCACTTTACCAGGGTCATACTCAATAGTGCATTCATAGTCATTGATCAGCTCCATCCATCAACGCTGTCGCATGTTTAGCTCACTCTGCGAGAAAATGTACTTCAGATTCTTATGATCTGTAAAGATCTGACACACTTCCCCGTAAATATAGTGTCTCCAAATCTTTAACGCATGAACCACTACTTCCAACTCCAAATCATGAGTCGGATAGTTCTCCTCATGTTTCTTAAGTTGTCGAGAAGCAAAAGAAACTACATGATCTTCCTACATCAGCACGTATCCTAAGCCCTTCTTGGAAGCATCATAGAAGACAACATAGCCTTTCCCAGGCTCTGGAAGCACTAGCATTGGAGCACTAGTCAACTTCTCCTTCAAACTTTGGAATGCTTGATGGCAACGATCATTCCAGACAAAAGGTACATCCTTTCTAGTTAACTTTGTCATCGGCAACACAATCATACTGAAGTCCTTTATAAAGCTCCGATAGTACCCTGCTAAACCCAGGAAACTATAGACTTCTGTCAGTGTCTTCGGCTGTTCCTATTCTGCAATAGACTCCACCTTCTTCGGATCCACTTTAAATCCTTATGAAGATATCACATGACCCAAGAAAGCTACTTTTTTCAACTAGAACTCACACTTACTAAACTTGGCATACAACTAGTGTTGGCGGAGGAGGGTCAACGCTTGTCGAAGATTTTGTTCATGCTTCTGACTGTCTTGACTATAGATCAAAATGTCATCTATAAAGACTACAACAAACTGATCTAGAAACAAACGGAACACCTTGTTCATCAAATCCATGAAAGCAGCAGGCGCATTGGTTAGCCTGAACGGCATAACCACAAACTCAAAGTGACCATATCTCATCCTAAAAGCTGACTTTGGTATTTCATTCTCCTTAATCCTCAACTGATGATATCCATACCGTAGATCGATCTTTGAAAAAATGGTAGCACCACACAACTGATCGAACAGATCATCTATCCTTGGCAACGGGTATTTGTTCTTGATCGTGACTTTGTTCAACTGTCGATAATCTATGCATAGCCGCATCAATCCTTCCTTTTTCTTAACGAACAACATTGGAGCACCCCAAGGCGACGTACTTGGTTGGATGAAACCTTTCTCCAACAATTCTTGTAACTGCTTTTTCGTCTCTGCCATCTCTACTGGAGCCATCCTATATGGTGTCTGTGCAACTGGCTGTGTTCCTAGAACCAGATTGATCTCGAAATCAATCTCTCGGGGTGGAGGAACACCGGGGAACTCATCAAGAAACACATTCGCAAAATCTCGTACAACCATCACCTCCTCAAGGCTAGGACCCTTTACCTTGGTATCCACAACGTGAGCTAAGAACACCTTACATCCTTGCCATAACAACTTTTCTGCCACCATAGCTGACACTAGACACGTCAGAAGAATCTTCCTATCTCCTTGGAAGATCCACTTCTCTCCACAAACCTCAAACACAGCTTGCTTGGAACCACAGTGCAACACAACCTTATACTTCTCTATGGTATCCATCCCAAGGATCACATCGAACCCATGCATATCAAGTGGTATAAGATCCACTTGTATACTGTGTCCCGAAAAAGATTAGACACAAGATGGACACTTCTCTCAAAGCATCAAGGAACCATCAAGAGGGGTTTCTAACAACAAGCTATCTTTCTTACAGCTAATAGGTAACAAGCAGTTATCAAGCATAGAACGTGTGATAAAAGAGTGTGTAGCACCCGGGTCAACCAAAACATATATAAAGCAAGAAGAAGACAAATCAGAATGAGATAACTCCATCTGACCTGCCACCACTCGCGGGTTGACTATCGTCTCCGGCTGACTCATAACATACAATTGAGTCGTTGCTTGTTGTCCACGTCCTCTGATTCCTTGAGAAGACGATCCTGCTTGTGATGCTTGACCGTGTCCTCACACTCTACTACTACTGGGTTGTTGTCGGTCTGACCCTTGTTGATTCTTCCTCAGCTGTTGTGTCACTTCAAAATCTTTACTTGGGCAATTTGACTTGAAATGCCCTATCTTCTCGCAGATATAGCATGCCCTATACTCAAACTGTGGCCTAGATGGCCCTGTCACTGCCACTGAAGCTGTACTATGTGCCTTTGACGGTGAAGAACCATATCCTCTTCCCTTACTCGGAGACCACTGTGACGGTGCATTGGAACCTCTTACCCCAAAAGGTGCTGAAAACCTTGACTTCTTGAAGCCACCAAACCTCTGTCCCTAGAACTGAGCATGCCTCTTCTTAGACATGGATTCTCTTTTCTCCCTAACTGACCATTCGATCCTCTGGACAGATTCCACAAACATAGAAAACCACTCTCGGTTTTCCAACGTAGAAGCAGGTGTTGTCAGCTCAGCACTCAGGCCTTTCTCAAAATGTCTGATTCGCTCATCATCCGTCACTACCATGTGAGGACAAAACCTCAACAGGTCCATGAACTCGGCTTCATACTCGGTGACGTTCATCGCTCCTTGGCGTAGGTGTTCAATCTGGTTGATCTTTTCATCCAGATACGTCTTCGTAAAGTATCTGCTGACGAACTCACACCAGAAAACCTCCCAACTGATCACCTCACCAGGTTGCTTCTCCTCCTTGATGGTCCACCAGTGACCAGCACTACCCTTCAGAAGGTAGACAGCGTGCTTGACTTTGTCTGCTTTGGGAATGTCAAGGATCCAGAAGGCCTTCTAAAGACCTGTCAGCCATAGATCTGCATTTGCTGGATCAGCCATCCCAGCATAGTTTGAAGCTCCGACTCGGCGAAGCCACTCAAAGGTCTTCCCAATACCCGATGTTTCACCATGGGGAGCTTGTGCTCTCGGCGGAGGCACTGGTAATCTTTCTACCATGAGATTCATCGTAGCCATCATCTACCCCATAAGCTATTGGTAGGCAGGGTTTTCGAGAATAGCTAGGTCAAGTTGGGGAACCTCACACACCCAATCTCCATGTGCTAGCCTTCCAGCTCCATCAACTGATGCAATATCGCGGCTCTTGGCAGCATGTTCTTCATGATTTCTAGACATCTTGGATTTTTCTTCCGCTGAGGGTAGAAGATAATCGTAGGAAAATCTGGATGACTCACAAGAACAGACACAACCTAGTCCTAAATCCCTGTAGACTCAGCAAACCTAGGGCTCTGATACCAAATCTTGTGGTGACACATCCTGCTATCACACAAACAACGAGGTGCCACTCAAAAACGTGTGGAAAACACCATAAACCACTAAATTACCAAAAACATGGGGTAATTAAAACCGATTTCGAGAAACAGATAAACCAAGAAACTATTACATTTAGATCCTCATCCTGCAAGAAAATATGTTATATAAACATTTACAAGTCTTGATACATGTCCACAGCTTAACATGGCAGTTGTCTTGTCATCACATGAGTTCATCACCTGTTTATATACATAACGGGCCACATCCGGCCAGCAGTAGGTTATACAAATCTTCATCATAAAACAACGTCAAAACACCTCCAAGGACCTGAGAGTACAGGGATGACTCTAAGAGTCTAACCAAAACAACAATATATCCATCTCTTGCCTGTACTACTCGTCTTGCTGCTCGTCCGCAACCCCGCGACCACCACCACGTCTAGCGCGAACACCTAAAAAGGTTGTAAACCAACGGGGTGAGACACACAGTCCCAACGAGAAACATAACTCCCCGCCGAAACCATAAACCCTCAGAAAGATTAACACAACAACAGCAGATAACTGATAATGCGTAGAATAAGAGCAGCATACTAAGAAAAGCTATTCATCCCATCAAGCTTACCAAGATGTACAGAAGGCATATAACCAAGTATTTATTTATGGAACATGATTGACAAGATAAGATTTATAAGATCTTACCACATAATATAAGGAATGTATAAGTAACTGCAACGTATAACAAGATCAACTACACACACAAGGCTTCAACCAATGTTCTGTGTTTTGCCTTAAGAAATAAATAGTATTCGACTGGATTACATATTATTATTCCCTGAGAAAGTGAGCCGTACTGCTCAAATCCAACCGACGGCTGCAAAACCCGGAGCCGGTGCCATACAAGGTCAATGGAAGAGTCGGACTCCATGACCTCCCACCTCGTGGTCAGTGCATGAGAACCAAAGCAAGACTGCAGTCTCATGCTTAAGTGGCCTCAGCCACAGGGTCATCTCCCGCAGGCTACCCTTTCTCTAGCCCGCCTTGGTACATGTCTCGGCGTTGGTATATCTGAGCCACTGGCCAGTTCACCGTGCTCTCTGAGCCATGAGCGCATTCATGATCTATCACACGAATACATGGGCCTGTTCACCATGCTCTATCTATACTGAGTCTGCAACCGCAGCTGCACTCGAATCCTCACTATTTTAGGCTAGGAGAAACCTCGCATATTCAACAATATGTGCTCCAGGTTAACCCGTAGGAGAACCCGTTTCACCATCACCATCTACTGACGATGATGGATCTATGGCCAGGGAAAACTACAAATTATGTTCCACTATGATTAGTTAGTATATTTTAAGTGGATTGTTGAGGCAACCAGGTTATAACACATGCATAACATAAAGCTACATTATTGTTACCACCATCATTTTATTCTGGGGTCTCAATCCCTCATCACAAGAAACCAATGCCTCATAAGGCATTCTCATCACTAGGGATAACAATCCCAGATCATCATCAGAGGATAACACCTCAACTTAGGCACTTTAGCCAAACTCGGGTCCACAGACCAAAACACATCATACATGTGATGCATGTTATCTCATATCAATAGTGACCATCAAAGTAGTGTTATTCAAACATATATACCTCATAGCCCTTTACCTGGCTATGCATCTGTATGAAACACCTGCATGGTTAGTATACACAATCACCATGGATTAACAGAAGAATCATATTATCAAACATAGGGCAACATTGATGATTATATGCTTTATCATTCATGCCTTAATCTTGTGGCCAAAGACATGGGTCACATCATCATGTGAAGCAGCTCATATACTTCCAAGCTTATCATTATGTATATATGATTTAAAGATGATCATAAACACATGTAATATCATGGTATTAGAGTTCAGATATGTCATGTTTACATAGGTGCGTTCCACTATATCAAATACGTCACTACTATCAAACATGTCAAAGGTTCCAGAACCTTAACCATAACTCTTAACAACAAGAAAGTAATGGCATAAAAAAGAATTATCATATGGGTTTTCGAGTGGAACATGACCCTCACTAGAAGTACCCACTACCCTCACAAGAAGTTTGACAGGTAGGGCACCCCCACTAGAATCATATCGGCCTATCACAGCAAGGGTGTCGGGCTACCACTATGTGTGTGTCATGCAACTATGTGTATCAGGCATCCAAGGGTGTCGGACAACCATGTGTCGGGCATCCAGGGTTAGGGTTACCATCTATCACCGTATCGGGCATCATCACCAAACCATGATGCCCAACACAAAGCTAGCCCACAGCTTCATAACATTCAAGGTATATCAGGCACCAAGCCACTACCCAAACTATGTGTATCGGGCAGGGCACTCAACAAAGCATAACGCCCAACGCACAAAGGTATCACCCAACAACCAAACACATCTAGGCACAACGGCCAAGGGTACCACTCAAACGGGCAGCAAAGGAAAGCCTATCATCCAACACAACCTCATCATCCCAACCCAAGACTCTAGATCAAGAGAGGGTATCGAGCAACACCATCCCCAAGCCATATCGTGCAAGATGCAGCCCAACAAGAGCATTAACAACCTCAAGCAGAAGGGTACCAAACTGTAGATTGATCAAGAAGATTGATTCACCTCTCAACAACCAACAGAGAGGGGTCTTGCACAATCTCTATCACAACTCAGGCAACCACAAGGATCAACCTCAACATAGGTCTACATCTACCAAAAACCTCACCTTTCGAATCCATGGTGAGAGGACGGTGTTGCTCAAGCAACTAGAACACAAGCTCACCTCACAACTTAAACAAGAGAGGGGTATTACTCATATTACTAAAGCTCAAGCTCACTTCTCTAGACCAAGGAGGGAAAGGAGTATTGCTTAACAAGGAAACCCTAAAACATGGTTCGGCCAACTAGGTGCAACTAAGCAAGAAACATATCTAGCAACATACATGGCTGATTATGATCATAAGAAAACATACAAGAACATAGAAGAAGGTAATATGGTTAGGGTTAGGAGTTATGTATCCCTCCTTAAGCAAGCTCCAAGCTCCTAGCTTCAAGCATGACCTGAAGAGGAAGAAGAAGAAGACTCCAAGATAGGGATCGGCCACCAAGCTTTGCAAAGGGAGAGGTGTCGTGCAACCAAAGGAAGAGGGGAACTAAGGAACTAAAGGGATCCTTACCAAGAGAAAGGGAACACATATATAGGAGAGGATGGAGGAGAAACCAAGGTAAGACAAGGCAAGGTGTCGCCCACCTAGGGACACTTGTCCATTGGCAATGCCACCACTCTAACTTACCTTAAACACATGTCCAAAGCCATTGCCACATGCAAGCATCAAGAACCAAGTGTCCACTAGTGGTGACACAAACGAGGTCAAAGGGGTCAAAGGGTTCCATGGCCGACACACCTCAACTCCATGCCCGACACACCTCCCTGGGCGACACACCTATGGCCGATACAAGGCACTCCTACCCGACACAAGGTCAACAAGGCAAGGGCAAGGTTCAAGCAAGGCATCTCAAGGCCCAACAAGCTCATCCAGACCCAAAGCAACTCAAGCAATGAGCCCAACCTTTCCTCTCAACACTAGAGGAAGCAAGGAGAGAGAGGAACACTTCTCAAGGTGACAAACTTGCTCAACAACCCTAGACTTGGGTTAATTGCAAGTAACACCTCCAGCTCTCAACAAAGCATAAAGAAACCCTAATCACCACTAAAGGTGATTAGAAAGCAACTAAACACCAGGGTTAAGCAAAGCAAATAGGATAAGCCCTAAACGGAGGTCAGGGTCCTTACATATGATCCATAATATTTCAAGATGTCCAACATTATTCATGTGGAAGGTATATTTTTGAGTGTGAATGACCTACCTAGGTACATTTTAGGAACATATGTGTTAAACCTAACTTTATGATCATTATTCAAGTCATTATAGAGATTCTAGATCTCATCAAAGGAAGAAGTTCAATAGTTATGATCAGGGAGTACTTTTTAGCACAATCATGATATCAATATCACAATTCTAGGGTTAGAACCCATCACCAAGCTTAAACATCATATTCAGATGTTATCATCAAGATTAATAGCATTTTAAGGTACATGATTCAATTTTCAAGAGTAGACAAGTCAACTAGATTAGACCTATATTAGTATTTCAAGATAACCATCAGAGTCAGATATTAGGTTTCTCAAGAATTAAACACCATTATTGAATCATTATACAAATTATATTAGCAAGAGATAAAAATCTAGGGATATTAGTGAAATCCATAAGAAATGAGATCTCAAAAGTATTTTTAAATGATTCTGGATTGTTTTGATCAAAATTGACTATTTATCCATAATTTTTGGAGCTAGTAGGTATTTTCTATGATTTAAACAAAATCTGGTCATTATATTGATTATTCGTCAGCTAGAGAGGTAAAATACCTTTAGTAGGAAAACGAGGTCCGTACGATTCCACATTTGAACTGCTAAGATCGTTCCACATAGTGGTGCATCCTGCTAGTTTAGGTGTTTGGTTTGATTCGGGTTCGTGGGGTTTCATCTTTGATTGATTGGTTTGAATCTTGGGTTTTGTTGGTTTATTAGACCCTATTTGTATCTCCTGAATTGGGTGGATTGAGGATTCTCCTCTCTCAAGAAGTCCTCCACGTGATCTAGAAAACACGACGGAGGGGCTCACCAAAGTGCAGGTGGTTTTGTAGCAGGAGGGGCAGATGGAGGAAGTAGAGTTGTCGTTCAACCTCCTCGTGACCTCACAAATCTTGGATGGCGGCACTGATTAGGAAATAGAAGAACAGAGGGGCAATCAAGGTGATTGAGACTGAGAGCAAGCTAAAGAACATGTGGTTATAGTGAAGGATGGTAGAAGCTATCATTGGGAGGTCTTTTATAGGGTTGAGGGGCAGATATTAGGCTAAATGGGATCTTGGTAGTAGCCATGGCAGCCAAAGTGAGAATGGGGATCAAGGGAAATGATTTAATGGAGAAGCTGATCATGAAGTGTGGTCAAAGTAGGGCTTGTTGAGCACCAAATTGTGAAATGAACAATTGTATGCGATTAGAATTTCAAATCTTGGTCTGAGTTGGTAGATTGAATGATTCAATTTCATTGTCTCCTACCCACAATCAGTAGGAGGTAGGAGACGATGCCATGACCAATCGATCAGGTCCCTGATTTGTGGGAGCTAGATCCAAGGGTCACAGTTTCTCCCTCAAGCAGCCCCACGGATTGTTGAACTGGAAAAGGCCAAATAAAATGGCAAATAAAGTGGTTTTCAACATTATAACTTGAAGAAATAGTAGAAAATGGTAGGAATGTCCAAATGAAACAAAATTTGGACCACAAGTTCAAAAAACTATTAGGAATATTTAGAAGAAGTTTGAGGACAAATTATGAAGTGTGATGGACACATTTATTTATTTAAGTAGAATGATAAATTAACCTAATTTGTAATGTCATAATGCATATACAAATCACATTGGTCATAATATTTCGAATTTGAATCTCAACATTGACTATGTACCTAAGAAAAAACTAAATTGGGGTAATGAGTGAACATAATGAGTGTAAAATTGGAATTTAACAAAGATAAAGGAAAATTCCCTTTATCACAGAAGGCATATCGACCTTTATTCCATTTATTTCATGACTTTCCAAATCTCAAAGTGGGGCCCAAATGTTTTCATATAAATACCAAGCAACCACCACTAGAGAATGGGCTCTTGGACAACCCCCTTTAGATTCAAGTTCCACCTCTTCTCTTTTCTCTTGCCACCATGTCTTGTTCATATAGTAATATGATTTTGTAGTGCACCATGAGTGGCTAAAATTATAACTTGGGTTGGGAATAGTCATCAGGTCCTCCAACAATGTAATCTTTCCTTCTTCTATTTAATAAAAGTGTTCATGCACTTTTGTTTCTACACTCCAACTTTAATGCATCACTTATTTGATTAGCTACCTTCTTGAGATGTTTGATCTAGATTAACTTGAGAAAATGAGATCGGTAAGATCTAGAGTATGGATTAGTAACAAGAGAAGATAGTGAGGAGTTACAATAGAAAAAATGTTTATCCTTAATCTATTGGTTATCATCTTGAGAGAGAGATATTACTCATATTTTGGGAGAAGCTATGTGTATCTAACTTAATGACTACTTACAAAATTTTTTAGGAACTTATATTAATTAGAAGAGAATGTTTTTCATGGTCAGTCTGATTTGAATGGTGAAACCCAATCTTTGTTTCTTTTTATTATCACTACTAGAAAAAATGGTTTTTACAACAATTCATTTTTCCATTTTACAACGGGTGTCAACTATTGTATTAGATCACGTGGTCTTATGGGGGGTTCTTTATACAACAGGTGTTGTGCATGTTGTAATATATGTATTTTATACAGCAGTTAATACATGTTGTAGATCATTGAACACAAATGTTGTAATAGGGGTGTTGTATATAACATGTTGAGATAAAAGGAAAATACATCTAGACGTAAGGTTTCGAACTTGAGACCACTTGAAAGTAAGCCACATCTCAAATGGCTGAACCAAATTCATTTTATGCAACACATATATTATTTGTTGTTCATATACAACAAATGGCGTGCAAACCTGTTGAGTGATTGTGGATTATTACAACACGTAAGTATTACAATAGGTGAAAGCATGTTGTGTAATTATAGTATACTACAATGGGTTATAGTATGTTGTGTAATGATGGTCTATTACAATGAGTTAACATATGTGACTATTACAACGGGTTAACATATGTGACTATTACAACGCGTAGAGCATGTTGTGTAATTATGATCTTTTACAACGAGTTAGAGTATGTTGTGTAATGATGGTTTATTACCACGGGTTAACATACATGACTATTACAACGGGTTAGAGAATGTTGTTTAATTATAATCTTTAACTACAGTTTAGAGTATGTTGTGTAATGATGATCGATTACAACAAGTTAGCATACGTGACTATTACAATGGGTTAGAGCATGTTGTGTAATTATGGTCTTTTACAACGGGTTTGAGTATGGTGTGATATTACAGTCTATTCCAATAATTTAGCACCTGTTGTAGTATCAGATATACTACAACGAGTTTGGCCCATTGTATATAACTTGTGTTGTATAAAATATATAATTCACAACACACAAATAGACTTGTTGTAAAAGATATGCTAAATACAACACAACCAACAGAACTGTTGTGTTTTCCCGTTGTAAAAAGCATTTTCTGTAGTAGTGTATCTTCATTTCATTTGATCTTTCATAATTTCAATTTAATATTTTAATTAGATAATATTTTCCTTATTTGGAATATCAACTTCAGCCTTGTGATTCGATTAAACTAAGCTAATATTTCCTATTCTTATTCTATTATTTTCTTTATCCCTATGTTTGACCCCGTATCACTACAATAGACACCACATTGAGTTGTGGACCTCTCTTGAAGTCGAGAATCAATTTAAAGTATAATGTCATTGACTAGGTGATTGTGTTTTACATTTTTGACCCACATTTGAGAGTGATCAACTTTTGGTGCCATTTTTGGGGATAAGGGAACAAGCAACCATTATCAAAGTCTACTTGGTCTTAGTCAATGCTATTATGTTTAGAAATAGACTTGATTACACATATTTGTTTTGATTTCAGACATGGTTATAGATGTAGCAAGGTAGACCATCATGTAGACTTGCTCCCCCAAGTTTTCCATAGTTTAGACTTTTGATAGTTAATAGAGAACCATACACTTCATTTGGTATCCTTGCATCAACAACTTCATTTTATCCTTGCATCAACCCCCACCAAATTTTTCTAATTTTTCCATTTATAATATGTCTCATGTTGGGGTTTTGAATCATGATCTTGTCTGAGAAACTACTGATTCAATAGAAAATATTGACATGCTCAAGTTAGCCATGTCATCCTACTTCCAAGATTTTGTTGTTCTATATTCAGTTGTGATAGAGAGGCAAAACCCCATGATCCAAGAATTAATAGAGGTTCGTTCCCTCAATATAACCATAATATACACTAGATAATAGAGATTTACTAACACACTCTCAGTCTATATAGAAGATCAACAGTCAATTTCCATGTATGAAGACTTTAGTCATCACACCCTATCCACTAGTCTTGATAAGGAAGTCATTTCTGTTTCCTACTCAAACCTTCCATTGGACTCTCCCAGATTTTGTATTGAATATTCTCCTATCTAGGGGAGTCCTACGTTCCACCTGTTTGATCCAGTACAATCGCTATCACAATATATACAATACCCTTACATGGAAGTTGATGATGGAGTTCTTCACATACCCTTGAACAACCAAGAAGCCATGTATCGACCTACAAAATCTGTTTTATGACTCACTTGAATGGTCCACTTTTTTTTATATTCCAACCAGTAGGGACATTCTACACGTTGAGGATTGTCATTTTGCTACTAACATATTATCTACTTTAGGTTGGAACAATTTATATTATGACAAAGGAGATGGTTACTACACATTTGCAGAATGTGATCTTACCTATGATGAACACCAAATGACAATAAATTTTTAAATTCACTCCATCCCCTATGAAGGTAAATGCCATCATTAGGGATGTGATTTTGAGAAACTTTCAGAACACGATTAGAACTCAAGAAAGAATCCTAGACCCTTTGCTCATTGACAAGATTGGGGTGAAGGATTCACAACTTGATTTACATAATATTGCTCCACCTATATATGATGATTGGATGACCCATATTGAACTTGGGTATATGGAAAGTGGTTCAATCACATAATTAGACATGAAAGGGGATGAACATAATTATTTATCAGATTCAAAACCCCTTACCTCCATCATTTCATATGTTAACATCCTAGGGCTAACTATGAAGATCATACTTTGAAGGAAATCTGGATGTCATTATGCTAATTTCTTGATATATATGAATATGGAATCACCAATTTGTTGATTCTTATATCCTTTTTCATTCTTTGAAAGATCTGACATTCTCTATATTCTACTCATACATAAAGGATCCAATATCGAAGACATAAATCATGTTTCCCCAAAACATAGCATTTGGGATCCAAGTGTTGGTATCATTAGGAGACCTCTTTCCTTTCCTTATTGTTGGGAGACTGACAATTTTGTGACTGCAACACATGCCATCCATACTATCCTAAGTTTAGGATTTGCTCAAGGATGGGAAATTTTTTAAACTTGGGATGGTTGTGAAATACACCCTTCTATCTCATCTATCTTTGTCTTTCATTTCTTGCATGAATCCAGGTTTAGCTACTTGTATTTTAGCACTTTGTTGTGTAACTTTTAGCATAAGAAATTTTGGTTATGTTCGTAGGAATGCCAGGTTCAATAATCATCTTGTGTTAAATCACCCTATCATTATTGTATTTTCTTGACATTCACCTTCGTTCATCTCATTGATTCCTTTCTACAATTTTGTCAATGCATTTTAAGATTGTGTGTTACTATCTATAGTTAAAATTATCATTTTCCCTATTTCTAGTTATGAATGATGAACGTAAGGTTTGTGTCCGATTATTGGATCTCGTGTAAGATCAGAACTTCAACCGGTGCTTTCATTGACATGATAATATTCTAAGTATCTTTGAACTATATAAAAATCTTCACAGAGGTTTGATCAAGCTATGATGAGTTTTGAGTTTAATTAATATGGATTGTTTTTATAATGGTCTTCATTCCTTCCCACATTAGAGTGAGTAAAAAAATATCAAAAACAACCACAAGAGGCTTGGCCGCCAAAAAATCTAAAAAATTATTCAAAATTCTATAAAAGCAGAAAATTCTAAAAATAGCTAGCACCCATGCCCAATTAATCAGAATGCAGTGTCAAAAGTATGAGAGAATAATATCATGAGTGAATTATTTTTCTTTTATTTAGAAAAGTTAAGTATCATGTGCAACATGTGTATGATTGTTGTAATACCCGGGCCCACTTCCCTAGGCTCTAGTAGAGTTTCAGGAATGATGACTGGCCTCACATACCACCACTAGCCTTGACTGTACGTTTTTCCCCCACTCACGTACAAGCCGAGGCCAACTTCCCAAATGGTCACCCATCCTATTGCTAATCCAAGCTGAGAACGCTTAACTATAGAGTTCTTTAGTGATGGGCTCCCAAAAAAGGAGGCGCACCTTGGTGAAATGGGTAGTCCAATCATTCCTTTTAAGATCATTATATCTGAGGCCTCAAATCCTGGGATGTTACAATCTCCCCCACTTAGACTCTTGACGTCCTCATCAAGTCTCCACTATGTGGCCTCATAACATTTTCCCATTTCCGTGCAGACCCAACATGGCAATGTCAACCAACTCCCAACCATAGCTACCAGAGGAAGGGTGGCTCCATCGCCACGGATAACCCTTTCCAACAAGCCTTGACCACACGGCTAAAAGACTAGCAAATCACTGGCCCATATGGGCCCCACCTACTGGATGGGGAATTAGCTCTGATACCATTTGTAACGCCCATGCCCACTGCCCTAGTCTCTAGTAGAGTTTCAGGAATGATGAATGGCCCGACATACCACCACTAGCCTTAACTAGATGCTTTTTACCCACTCACAAGCAAGCTGGAGTCAACTTCCTGACTGGTCACCCATCCTAGTACTACTACAAGTTGATCACGCTTAACTATGGTGTTATTTAGTGATGTGCTCCCAGAAAAGGAGATGCACCTTGGTGATATGGATAGTCCAATCATTCCTTTTGATATCATTATATCTGAGGCCTCAAATCTTGGGATGTTACAATTGTGTTCACTAATATGGGTGTGTCATGCCTGGTACTATGATACAAAAATCATTAGAAAGTATTTTTGGAACCCCTAGGAGACTAATGGAACCTTTCCAATAGTAGGGTTGGTTTGATCATGGTACAAGGAGTTCAACTCACTCGTGTGAGCCAACTGCCTCAGACTGTGGGGACCTTTTTGATGACCAATGGTTATTGATTCTTTAAAAATTATCGAAATTAAAATGTTCATTGCATCTGCAGGGACTCTGTCTCTCTATTTTCCCCATCTATTTATACCTCCTTGCACCCCAATTTCTTCTCTTCCTTTGCCTTCTCCTCTCACCATGTCCAGTTGTTCTGCCGCACCCCATGCTTTGGGGTGTCTGGCCTCTCTGCTCCTCGGCCCTGTTCAAGGGGGTAGGCATCTTTGTGAAGCCATGGCGGAGGCAGACCACTACTTCTCCTCCCGCAGCCCCTACTGTCTATTTTCCCCTTTCCTCTAGAGAAAGTGCCACCACGAGAAGATATGTCCTTTAAGGCTTGGCTCGATGAGAAAGATGATCCAATGATCATTAGATTGTGAATCGACAACTTGATTCGATCGCTCTCTCACTCTCTATCACCCCTTCCTCTTGGTCTCTCTCTGCCTCTACCATGTAGGCACCAAGTTGCCAACTAAAGCACGCCGTGTGGCCCTGACCCATGCCTCTTCACATGCTCACCCGCTCTCACCCACCTTCACCCAAGATCACGATCGACCACTCACCTGAGGCCTGCTGACGCTGCCAATCACCAGTGGATGCTGCTCCCCCACACAATGGATGCTTTCTTTTCTGGGACTTCCCTGCATGCCCAGGAAGCCGTGAGACACGTCCCTCTGAGCAGCCCATGTAGAGGCCCATCAAGGTTAAATCCCCCTCTTAAAATCCTTTTTCTTTATGCTAAAGTGAAAACCTTATAATTACTTCATCTTGTAGCCAAATATTATGAAATTATGTACCATTTTGATTAGAAAATCGTCACCTTCATAATGGTACTATTGTATTAGACTATTTTTGCATGTTTAATTCATGTTTTATATAAAGAGGATGCCTTTGTAATATTTTGATAATTAATCAATCTCAACCATGTGCTACGTGTAACCTTTATGATCCCTAGACACACTAATTGGAAAAATAAGTAATCTTGTCTCTCACCTTAATGTGATGTTGCCTTGGACCATGTATATGCATCCCAAGGATATCTTGACCTTCTATGTTCACCCTTTCCCTAAGGGAGGTCCATTTATGTGTTTACATGTTTTAACTGCATCAAGTTTGGGAGTTTGGCTCAATTAGTCATCACCTAATCTTTCAATCTCAAATTCAGTAAATTTTATGTTGAATTATGAAGGGTTTGTTTGCTATTTCATGCCTCTTGCCATGTTTATCTCTTAAAGTCTCAAGTGCCTACTTTGTGCATTAAATTGAATAGGCATACCTAGTTGTGTCCACATGGTGAAATATGATTATTATGTTAACTCCATGATATATCTTGTTCAAATAAGTAAACCTATTATACTTTTAGTACTAATATCTACTTGATATATCCTAGGCTCCTTTATGATCTTATGAGTTGGTGATATGACCCTATTGCATAGATTTTTTCTAATATGACTTTACCATGATCTTGCATGTAAACCATGATAATAATGTAAATGTCATGTTTACCTAACTCCAAATTGGAAATGATGTCATGTTTATATCTAATCAAATTTGGTTGGTTCACCTAAATCAAGGACATAATGTTGATCCATGGACTATGATTGAATAATGGCATGCATGTTGAATGTTTGAGACTATGTTTGACCTATTTGAAACCTAGGACTAGGGGAACATCCACATAACTCATATGATGCTTTTTAATCAAACCCTAGTGAACTAAGACACCATGCTATATCTTTTCCTTATGAGGTACCCTTGGTTTGGATAAACTCTATGATGTTACTCAAGAATGCTTAATCTTATACTCTACTCATAAGGTACTTACTGTCTTGACCCTACTATGGTATTGTCTTGTTTGTATGTATGCTCATATAAATGCTTGTCTAGTGAATTACTTGTTTGAGCTACTTGTTCCCTACGATTAGTATATTTGTTTTGCTTGAAATATGTTGAACAAACCTTGAACATAATTGAACTTGTCCATTATACAAACCTAGTGTACCTGCCTATATTCTCATGGTAAGGGCACAAGGTTGGGCGTCTTACTTGAGATGTCAAGATACGGTGGACCATGTCGATAAAATGGTAGCTAATCTTGAGCACCCTCATGGACCCTTCCAATGGGAAGTTGGTCAATGGACATAATATGTTGTGGAGTAGAATGGAAATATACCTAAACTATGCTTTGGATAAAAGAATGTTGTTCTCACCTTGTTTCATATTCTTGCTTATATGATGTTTCTAGCCAAGAAAACTTTTATAGTATCCTTAAATTATTTACATATCGTTTTCATAGCGTACTTAATGCTTTAGCATTAATATGTCTTATTTATCAAATTTGTAGTTTCCAAATGAAGATCGGTTGCACTCAAGACTCTAAGCTCTGAAATGAAATACAAATGGGTATACTTGAATCTATAAATGGGTACATGTCTCTTTATCCCCTTTTTGTATCTTGTTACATCTTGTGTTACTATTTTTACATATATATTGCCTGTGTGAAATATTTTATCCATTCTAAGGAGGACGCCCAGGTCCACTTGCCTTTGGCTATCTAGCCATTAGGTGTGGACATATGGTACTAAGCAGATATGTGACAAATGGTATCAAAGATATACACATAGGCCTCTGTATATGATTAAGGCATAATGCTTGTTAAGAACCCCAGAAGGATTAAAATCCCTCCCTAAGTTTAGAGAGTCTTCTGACATCTCATCTTTTCTTTGAGGACCACCTAAGCCACCCTAGTAGATGATGATTAGGTAGTTTATCATCTTCTCATGTGATCCTTCTCTCATGACCATTAATCACATGGTTTCTCAATTTTTGGTAGATTATGCATGGGAAAACTGAAATCACTTGAAATGATGAAAGTTGACTTAGTTAAAATGACATCATCTGATCTTAAATTTAAATCCGTATTTGATATAGAAACTACTCTTGGAAATGGGGAACACATGTCTAAAGTTATGAAAACTCAAGATAAGATATAAGTTCTTCCTATGTTTGAGGTAAATTCTTGATATGGAGAAATAAGGTGGGACTCATGTTTTACACCTCATGTTTGATGAGGTCCCTATTGACTATACCTATGTTATCCCTATTTTGATCAAACCTCAAACATAGATAAGAAATACTCACCCAATTGATATACGTCATGCCACATACTTTCGTATGACCATGGCCTTGGACCCCAGATCACGATGTGAAGACTTGTTGCAAGAGGAAAATCCCCTATTGATTATTATTCCTCTTTGTAGACTCAATTTTGAATGATATGATGGACCTAGATCTAAATCTTGCACTTCTATACTCAAAACTCTTGAGTTCTCAATTTGACTTCTCAATTTCCAAAATTTATCGTTACCTTGATCTTAAAAGGAAAGGAATTCTATTTTGGCCTTGAGCTTGCATAATCTTGAAATATGGTTTCCCTAATAATGACCTTGATGCTTGACTCGGGACATTGACATTTACTCATGATCTCGTGTGATGTGACTTGATAGTTGATACTCACCCTCTTTGGATATGCTTGATGACTCATGACTAGTATGTACGGATGTGATAGATTAGGGTGGCAGTTGACTTATGACTCTCCATATCTAGGTCACATCCCTATTGATGACCACCTCTAAATCTTCATCTTGAATGATCATTTAGAGTTCAGGAAGGTAACCCCTTCCACCCGATTATGATTTCTCGATGTAAGTCCCTTATAGGTCAAACCAATGAGGATTTTGGCACTCGATCTTGAACCTTATATTAATGATGATCTTGAAATGTGATGATAGTGATTATAGTTAGTGGTTAGGTTCCTAGAAAGGCATAGGTTTAGATCATTCATCAACCTTCAAATACAATGATAATGGATTCAAAATTGATAACTCGAAAAGTTGCTCGTATCACAAAATATTTCTCAAAATGTTGCTCGATTGTTTCTTGATTGTTGTATATGGATGAATGATCACTCCTAAGGTCTAATTAGGAATCTAAACCGTAGTTATGAGATGTTTGGATCTATGACTTTTATGTCCAAACTCGACTCTCAATACTGCATAATGAAATCTTGACAAATGATTTAAATCTTGGTTTGACTTGATCCCTCAGGATCACCCTATTTGGATCCTGACATCACCCTCGATATATGACTGATGACTTTCATGTTCCCAAAACCACAAATTTTTTTAAATGACTATGATGATGCTCAATTTATGACTTAGGGTTGGGCACCGTGTAGGCTAGGGTGGGACCCTCCATTGATTTTGAGTATGTAATTATGATGTTGAAATATGATATATGTCTTGAATGGATGAAATATGAAATCTCAATCATGGACCCCACCTGGTCCAATGTAGAAGCTAGAACCCTACAATTTTGAGAATGAAAGTCATGCCTTACTCTTTAACTCTTTTTGATTGACCGAATATATGATCTCTCCAAATTGGTGATCTATATGACAATCTTTGCAAATATGTGACTCGTGTGCTGATCTTTCCCAATTTGATGATCCATGTGACTAAGTGTCGACCATGATACTTGATTGCTTGATTTCAAAATGAGATGGATTTTGTAACTGATGATTATACCTTATGAGAATACTAGGACTATCTTGATGATTGAATGGGAACATTTCAATCGCTATTGATGACTTCATTTAATTTTGGGGACGAAATTCCTTTTAAGGTGGGAAGGATGTGATAACTTGGACTCTTCTCTCATTCAATTTATGTACTTCCTAACCCATTTGAATGCTTAATGTACTCAATAACCTCCAACACCCTTAATTTGATGACTTTGAGTCACTTTATGCTAAATTGTCAAGTTAGTTTTGATTAAGTGTCACTTCAAATGTTTTATCACTCTGATTTGAGTTTTGATTCCTGTTATATATCTTTAACTTCCAATCAAAATTGAAATACTTCAATGAGATTTTGTTGTCTAGATACATATCTCATGTTATATATTATTCAATCACAAATTCAACTATCCAAAAATCACCACAATCAGAGCTATAAATCACAAGTTATGGCTATTTTAATATCTCTAATTTTATCCTTGATTTAAGGTTTGGTCCTCTCTTTTCCTTGTGTTTTGGGCCGACCATTTGCAGGCCCAACTGGGTGCACGGCCCAATCTTGATTGGGCACCTACTTTGACACCTCAGTGATCCTTTTTGCTCCTCTTCAGCCAATCACCACCCTTGGATCTTAATGCTTGGATCAGTCCCTAATCTGACAGCTCGGAGATTCTCTCCAAGATTGGTCTGTACTGTAGTAGTTGCTACATTAGGGATGCTTTTTGATGACCAATGGTTATGGATTCTTGAAAAATTATCGGAATTGAAATGATCACTGGATCTGCAGGGACTATCTCCCTCTCTCTTTTCCCCATCTATTTATACCTCGCAACCAAATTTCTTCCCTTAGTTTTGCCATCTCCTCTCACCTTGTCCATCTGCCCCGCCGCACCCCATGATTTGGGGTTTCTCGCCTCTCTTCTCCTCAGCCCTATCTAAGGGGGTAGGCATCTTTGCATAGCCACGGAGGAGGTGGACAGATACTTCTCCTCCTCCCACAGCTCATGTTGTCTATTTTCCCCTTTCCTCTGGTGAAAGCGCCGCAATGAGCATATCTGCCCCTTAAGGCTTGGTTCGATGAGTAAGTCGATCCAATGATCATTAGATTGTGAATCAATAATGAATTTAGTCACTCTATCACTCCCTCTCCCCCTTCCTCTTGGTCTCTCTCTCTACCTCTACCACATAGGCACCCAATTGGCAACCGAAGAGTGTCGAGTGGCCCTGACCCACGCCTCTGCACGTGCTCACCTGCTCTCACCCACCTTCGCACGTGATTGCAATCTCCTGCTTACCCGAGGCCTACTTACACTACCAATTGTCGATGGATGTTGCTCCCCCCACACTGTGGATGGATTCTTTTTGGGGCTTCCCTGTTGGACCAAGAGACCGTGAGTCACGTCCCTCCGAGTGGCCCATGTAGAGACCCATTAAGGTTAAATCCTCCTCCAAAAATCCCTTTTCTTTATGCTAAAGTGAAAACCTTATAATGCCTTCATCTTGTAACCAAATTTTATGAAATTATATACCATTTTGTTCAGAATATCGTCACCTTGTTAATGGTACTATTGTATTAGACTATTTATGCATGTTTAACTCATGTTTTATGTAAAGAGGATGCCTTTGTAATCTTTTGATTGTTAATAAATCTCAACCATGTGCTACATGTTACTTTTAAGATCCCTAGACATACTTATTGGAAAAATCAGTAATCTTATCTCTCACCTAAATGCAATGTTGCCTTGGACCATGTATATGCACCCTAAGAATCTTTTTGACCTTATGTGTTCACCCTTGCCATAAGGGAGGTCAATTTATGTGTTTACATGTGTTGACTGGATCAAGTTTGGGATTTTGGCTTAATTAGTTATCACCTAAACTTTCAATCTCAAATTTAGTAAATTTTGTGATGACTTATGAAGGGTTTTGTGACAACCTTGATTTTCTCTCTCCTTTACTATACTCTTTTTTTTCTATTAGTGACTCACATCACTCAATATGAGTTCAATCACAATACTAGAATGTGATGAAGACCCAATTTGATAACTTCGATGGAGAATTTGATGATATGGTGCTCTATTTTGAGAAATTCGACTAAGTAGCATGCTATATCATGTCACCTTCTTACATCTAATATTGAACCTCATTACTTTGTTGTTTTGGATTCCTATTATATATCATGATGTAGAGTTTTCAATAAAGAATCCAGTGGCACAAAAATCGCATCAATCAGACTTTTAGAGCCCAAGTTATGAGTTAAAGAAGATGACCCAATTATACTTGTTTTTGCTTGACTTTTAGAACCTTATTGGGCCTAAACACAAATCGAGGCCCAATTTCTTGCCCCTTCTTCCCCTTCTGTTTAGGAAAAAATCGCAAGATCGGGGAAACATATCTGCCACCTTTACCAAATCAGGCAATAGGGACAGCTCTTAATTGCTTGGGATCTTAACCCTAATACTCTAGTTAAGTTTATAAACCCCTCTAGTCTAACCCTTTTTCCCCTTGTCTTCTTTTTCCCCTTGTTTGCTCGAGCCGCCAGCCATCTCCTCCCTTTCTTCGTCTTCCTTGCTTCTTGTTCTGTAACAGGGGAAATGAAGCAGTAACTTTGAAGTCTAGAAGGTTGTCCTGGTGCCACCTCTCACTTTCATCTTCGACCCCTCGTGCTCCCCTCATCCCCGAGCCCTTCTCCTCCCTCACCGGCTATGCTGCTCAGGTGCAGCAGCCGCGGCTCCATGGACGGATCTCGTCCCCACCGTGACACGGACATGTGAGGGAGGGATAGCAACCAAGCAGGTGCCTAGAGCTGAGGTAATCCCACAGGCCTCATGGTCCGTACCCAGCACCGCCCAACGCCACCATGTGCCTCAACGTCGCCCCCTCATTCAGCTCTTGCCCCTGGTGCCCTAGCCGCCTAGGAGGGGTACAGAGGCCAGCGACGAGCCCATCACGGTCGCTGTCGGCATCCATCAGACCCCACCTTACTCCGACCCCCTTTTTTGATGGCCGACATGGTTGTAGAGACCACCGAAGAGGCTGGGGCGCCGTCCCCTATCCCTCCCCTGTTCCCGCACGGGAAACAGAGGTGCCGCTGTCGTCGGGTGAAGGAGACGAGCCAGAGATCGGGCGATGTTAGCGCTGAGGGAGAGAAGCCCAATAACCATCTCGACCCAATAAGAGGATAGCGGCCCAGAGACCAGGAGGCCCAGTATGGGGCGCCCTTGCTGGGTGTGGGCAGCGCCTCCCTGGTCGTAGATCTAGGATCTAACGATCCAGGATGCATACTTTGAGGTAAATCTTCTGAATTTTATAACTTTATGCTCCTTTGGCTAAACTTATCATGATATGTATGAAAAACTATCAGGAGAACAAGATCTAGCTCCTAAAAATGGTTTCAGACCCTATATCTTCTTCTAGTACCCTTGATTTGTTAAAATATGAACTTGGACCCTCTTTGACTATGTTTAATGTACTTTTATGTTCAAACATGGAACTTTGGAGAACTTTCACCCTCTTAATCATGAAATTAGTGTCCCTTTGATATCTTTGAGTTATAGAGGGCTCTAATCACTCATATTTCTCTTGAATGGCCTTTTGGCATAAGTAACATACTTTTGGACTTTAATGATGAACGTTACTCCAAATTGCTAATCTTGTTTCTAATAGACATACACCTAATATTGTTATATGTTTCTTATGACCTAATGTTGCTGATCTAAATCATCTTTTAGATCTAGACCTCTTGACTCGATGAATCATGATCTAGGGTGCCCTATTTTGAGTCTTTTGACCCTAGAATACATGTAAATACCTTAAACATTGAGATGATCATAGAAAGTGCATAGAACGTAATAATGACATGGAACTTGAACCACACTCTTATGATGGACCCTAAATCAATATGAGATCATCAAATGGACTAATAAGCAACTTGGAACCCATCTTGGCCAAAACCCTAAAATGCATCTAATTAGGGTTATGATGAGAATCTAATGCATATATGTAATCTTGTTGTTAATCAGGTTGGCTTATGATCTAGATGGTAATGGACGTGTTAAGTTAAGAATCTCTGAATCAGGTATGGGCCTTATCTAGTTATATGACTATCGCTTTCTTGCTTGAAAATACATATATTGTATGCTTGTTTGCCTATTTGTTCAAATATTGCCATGTAGTATTGTTATGTCATACTCGATGTTCGCCTTGTCGGTTTTATAACCTGAACACATATATGTACAAAACTCCATTATAATATTGTTGATAAAGGGTTAACTCTCGGTGACGTCCTTGAGGTCCCTCTTGTATAAAAGGGTAGCTAAGCTTGAGCACCCTTACGGACCCTTCCGACGGGAAGATGGTCAAAGGCCTTAAATATGCTTGATATTGTTGGTATAATGGAGTGAAATGACATAAAATATGGTTTCACATTTGTTAAACAATTAACATGTTTATTCTTATTCGTTTAATCTTTTTATCTGTTCATGTGTGCTAAGCTTTACGCTTCCGCATTTCTCCTTTGGTATACGTTTGGTTCATGGGACTGGGATTCCGGTTCCGTGACAGGTTTGTTTGGTATTTCATGCCTCTTTCCATGTTTGTCTCTTTAAGACTCAAGTGCCTAATTTGTGTATTAAAATGAATAGGTTTATCTAGTTGTGTCCACATGGTGAAATATGATTGTTAAGTTAACTCTATGATCTATCCTTCTCAAATAAGCAAACTTATCATGCTTGTAGTACTAATATAAACTTGATCTATCTTAGGCTCCTTTATGATCTTATGACTGGGTGATTTTACCCTATTGCATAGATTTGTTATAATATGACTTTACCATGATCTTGCATGTAAACCATGATAATAATCTAAATGTCATGTTTACCTAATTCCAAATCTGAAATGATGTCATGTTTATATCTAATCTAATTTGGATGGTTCACCTAGATCTAGGACATAATGTAGATCCATGGATTATGATTGAATAATGACATGCATGTTGGAATTTTGAGACTATATTTAAACTATTTGAAACCTAGGACTAGGGGAACATAACTCATATGGTGCTTTTCACTCAAACCCTAGTGAACTAAGACACCATGCTATATCTTTTCCTTGCGAGGTAAACTTGGTTTGGATAATCTTTATGATCTTACTCATGAATGCTTAATCTTGTACTCTACTCATAAGGTACACTTACTCTATTGACCCTACTATGGTATTGTCTTGTTTGTATGTATGCTCATATAAATGCGTGACTAGTTAATTACTTGTTTGAGCTAATTATTCCCTACGATTAGTATGTTCATTTTGCTTGAGATATGTTGAACAAACCTTGAACATAATTGAACATGTCCATTATACAAACCTAGTGTACCTACCTATAATCTTGGGGTAAGGGCACAAGGTTGGGCGTCTTACTTGAGATGTCAAGATAAGGTGGACCAAGCTGATAAAGGGTTACCTAATCTTGAGCACCCTCACGGACCCTTCCAATGGGAAGTTGGTCATTGGCCATAATATGGTGTAGAGTATAATGGAAATATACCTAAAATATGCTTTGGATAAAAGAATGTTGTTCTTTCCTTGTTTCATATTCTTTCTTATATGATGTTTTTAGCCAAGCAAAATTTTACAGTATTCTTAAACCGTGTACATGCCTTTTTCATAGCATACTTAATGCTTTAACATTAATATGTTTTATTTATAAAATTTGTAGTTGACAAATGAAGATCTGTTGCACTCAAGACTCTAAGCTCTGAAATGAAATACAAACGGGTATACTTGAATCTAGAAATGAGTACATGTCTCTATATCCCCTTGTTGTATATTGTTATATCTTGTGTTACTATTTTTACATATGTATTACCTGTGTGAAATATTTGATTCATTCTAGGGATGGATGCCCAGGTCCACTTTCCTTTGGTTGTGTAGCCATTAGGAGTGTGGACTTAGGGTAATAAATAGATCTCTGACAAATGGTATCAGATCTATACACATAGGCCTCTATATATATTTAAGGAATAATGCATCTTATGGACCTTGGAAGAACTAAAATCCTTTCCCTAAGTCTAGAGAGTCTTCTAACATCTCATCTTTGCTTTAAGGACCGCCTAAGCCACCCAAGTAGATAAAAATTAGGTAGTTTCTCATCTTCTCATGTGATCCTTCTCTCATGACCATTAATCACATGGCTTCTCGATTTTGGGTACCTCATGCATGGTAAAACTAAAATTCACTTGAAATGATGAAACTTGATTTAGATGAAATGCCATGATCGATCTTAAATTGAAATCCATATTTGATATATAAACAACTCTTGGAATTGGAGAACACATGTCTAAAGTTATGAAAACTGAAGATTAGATATAAGTGCTTCCTATGTTTGAGGTAAATTCTTGATATGGTGAAACAAGGTGGGACTCCTGTTCTACACCTCATGTTTGATGAGGTCCCTATTGACTATACCTATTTTGTCCCTATTTTGATCAAACCTAAAACATAGATAAGAAAAACTCAACCATTGATATACGTCATGCCACATACTCTAGTATGACCATGGCCTTGGACCCCAGATAATGATGTGAAGACTTGTTACAAGAGGAAAACCTCCTATGGACTATTATTCCTCTTTGTAGACTCAATTTCGAATGATATGATGGACCTAGATCTAAATCTTGCACTTCTATACTCAAAACTCTTGAGTTCTCAATTTGACTTCTTGATTTCCAAAATTTACCCTTACCTGACCTGGATCTTGCAAAATCTTGAAGTATGGTTTCCCTAATAGTGACCTTGATGTTGGACTCGTGATCTTGTATGATGCAACTTGATATTTGATACTCTCCCTCTTTGGATACTCTTGATGACTCACGACTAGTATGTAAAAATGTGATAGATTAGGGTGGCAGTTGACTTATGACTCCCCTGATCTAGGTCACATCCGTATTTATGACCACTTGCAAATCTTCATCTTAATTGATCATTTAGAGTTCGGGAAGGTAACCCCTTCCACTAGATTATGTTTTCTTGACCTAAGTCCCTTACAGGTCAAACCAATGAGGATTTTAGCACTCGATCTTGTACCTTATATTAATGATGATCTTCAAATATGATGATAGTGATTATAGTTAGTGGTTAGGTTCCGAGAAATACATATGTTTATATCATTCATCAACCTTGAAATACAATGATAATGGACTCAAAATTGATAACTCAAAGTTTCTCGTATCTCAATATATTGCTCAGAATGTTGCTCGATTGTTGCTTGATTATTGTATATGGATGAATGACCACCCCTAAGGTCGAATTAGGAATCTAAACCATAGTTATGAGATGTTTGAATCTATGACTTTTATGTCCAAACTCGACTTTCAATATTGAATAATGAAATCTTGACTCATGATATTGAACTTGGTTTGAATTGATCCGTCGGGATTACCCTAGTTGGATCATGAGATTACCCTTGATTTATGGCTGATGACTTTCATGTTCCCAAAAATTCAAATTTTTTTAAATGACTATGATGATTTGCTCAATTTATGACTTAAGGGTGAGCTCCATGTGGTCTAGGATGGGAACTTCCATTGATTTTGAGTATGAAATTACTATGTTGAAATGTGATGTATGTCTCGATTGGTTGAAATATGAAATCTAAATCATGGACCCCAGCTAGCCCAATGTAGAAGCTAGAACCCTAAAATGTTGGGAATGAAAGTCATTTATTACTCTTGAACTCTATTTGATTGACCTAATATGCGATCTCTCCAAATTGGTGATATATATGACAGTCTCTCCAAATATGTGACTCGTGTGTTGATATTGCCCAATTTGATGATCCATGTGACTAAGTGTCGACAATGATACATGATTTCTCAATTTAAAAATGAGATGGATTTTGTAACTGGTGATTATATCTAATGAGAATACTAGGATGATCTTGATGATTGAATGGGAAAATTTCAATCGCTATTGATTACTTCATTTAATTTTGGGGACAAAATTCCTTTTAAGGTGGGGAGGTTGTTATAACTTAGATTCTTATCTCATTCAATTTATGTACTTCCTGATCCATTTTAATGCTTAATGTACTAAATAACCTCCAACACCCCTCATTTGATGACTAGTAGTCACTTTATGCTCAATTGACAAGTTAGCTTTGATTAAGTGTCACTTTGAATATGTTTATGACTCTGATTTAAGTTTTGATGCATATTATATATCTTTAACTTCCAATAAAAATTCAAATACTTCAGTGAGATTTTCTTTCCTTGATATGTGTCCCATGTAATAGATAATTCAACTACAAATTCAAAAATCCAAAAATCATCACAATCAGAGCTATAAATCATAAGTTATGGCTATTTTAATATCTCTAATTTTATGCTTGATTTAAGGGTTGGTCCTCTCTTTTCCTTTTGTGTTGGGCTGACCATTTGCAGGCCCAACCGGGTGCACGACCCAATCTTGATTGGGCACCTACTTTGACACCTTAGTGATCCTTTGTGCTCCTCTTCAGCCAATCACCACCCCTGGATCTTAAATCTTGGATTGGACCCCTAATCAGACGGCTCAGAGGTCGTCACCAAGCTTGGTTCGTACTGTAGTAGTTGCTACAGTAGGGATGCTTTTTGATGACCAATGGTTATCGATTCTTGATGAATTATCAGAATTAAAATGCTCATTGCATCCACAGGGACTCTGTATCTCTTTTCCCCATTTATTTATACCTCTTTGCGCCCCAATTTCTTCCCTTCCTTTACCTTCTCCCCTCACCTTGTCTAAGTGTGCCGCCACATCTTGTGTTTTGGGATTTCTCGCCTCTCTGCTCCTAAGACATGTCCAAGAGGGTAGGCATCTTCGTGAAGGCACAACAGAGGTAGACGGCTACTTCTTCTCCTCTCACAGCCCCTACTGTCAGTTTTCCCATTTCCTTTGGAGAAAGCATCGTCCTGAGCAGATCTTCCCCTTAAGGCTTGGCTCGATGAGAAAGACGATCCAATGATCATTAGATTGTGAATCTGCCCCTTAGGGCTATCTTGGATAGTCGAGATTAACTTCCACAAAATCAATAAATGGCCATGTGAGGATCTCACCTTGGATTCCTTAAACATGATCATGGATAGGTTCACAGAAAATGCCATACTCGGGGAAGTATTCTCCAAGAGGGAAAGAACATGAGTCTTAATAGAAAAACTCTACAATAAAGTAAGTATTGGCAGATGCATAACTGTGAGTGTGATTTCAGATTAACAATCCCTACTCGGGGATGATATGTTCACAGAAAAGATATACTACCTAATTTAGGAGGATATCATCAACATGTAGAATTCAAGAGAAAATGAGAGGCTAATACAACATCTATAATGCTCTCTCCCAAATTTAATTTTCTTGTCAATAATGCACAATAACCACTGGACACTCTTGGCAATCAACATAAAAGCAAAAAATGCATTCCTGTACAACAACTCTGATGCAACCTCCACATCAAACAAGTACACACACATGAAAAAACTGAAGAGTGTCACAAAAGAAAAATCAAAGACTTGTGCAGAAGAAATCATAATGATGATACAAGAACATGTCAAGGCATAACAATTGGTTCCTAACAAATACTTTGAAAAGACACAATACTACAACCGAAGCCATCAACAACTTCAACAATGCAACAATTGTGGCTTTTACTGCTTATATTGGATGACAACATTGGCTCTGAGGGATGTTAAGGTTGAAAGTCCACAACATGAATGTTACCATACCCTCCAAGGAGTCTATGATCCATAGAATGAATGTTACCATACCCTCTAAGGAGTCTATGTTTATATTTTGTTGCGCTCTCTCAAGGAAAACATAGGACCAACAAACAATAAGTAAACAACATTTGTTTATATCTAACCTCTATCTTTGGCACTCTGTGACAGAGTGTATGATAAGTTTAGAGGGTGTATAAATGGGTGAGGGAGGTACTATTATCACACCCTCTACATATTTAATGTTTTTATCAATCTTTTGATTGCCTATACTCTTGCACACAATCCCAAAATTTGGAAAAAGTTTCAACAATTCTATACAGAAACTAGAACTTTTTGCTAATTTAAAAAAAATTACTCACAAGAAAGTTTTGGAACCAATTTTTCTGAATGTTATCATAGCCCTCACCATTAGACTTCCTTGTCTTCAAGATAACTCTTAGAATAATTATTTCATGAATGAAAAATTTGGGCAATCTAATTCACCTAAAAATGAACTTGCCAACGTTTTTAGGCCACTCTATTCCAAGATATTGTAATGTGTAGAATTGTATCACAAGATGAACCCCTGTAATAAGGATGATGCAATCTGATATGCTCCTTATTCATTTCTTTAAATCTCAAGTACATGTTAGAAAGTGCAAACCCCTAGAAAAAAGGAAACACCTACTCATTTTGGTACTCAAATCACCACTAGGGATCAAAAAGAGACTTGGCAACCCATGTGTCCTAAAAAACCATTACCCCAAGATTTTTGACAAATAACAAAAGTCGAGCATGATTAAAAACATGAGAGTTGTTCCCATTAAGATGCTAAAGGGCAAAAGACTGGAAGCCAAAGAATACCCACCTATTCTTCAAAAGAAATCTCACTTAATCACATGAAACTACATCAAGACTGACAATTGGGTACTATTTTCAATACAATTGAACCAATAGTTGAGTGACCCTAAGAGGGACATAATACTCTGTAGCTTATCCTGTCCATTCACAATTAGCTATTCCTATACAAAAGAAAATAAAAGTTGGGGGTGGAAGCTACCTCTAGCCAGAACCTTGCACAAGTACAACCAAAAAAGGGATTTTTAGTGCATAATGATGGAGAAACCCTTCCTCAAAAGAAGGTCCTAACAGAAAAAAGAGTAAATCAACTCATGTTCTAAGAGAAAGAATTTAAGGAAGTTAAGAGCAAACCAACCATGATACATATGTATTGATCTAAAGATGGCATAAAGAAAATTTTCACACTCCAAAAACACTAATTTAATAAAGCCCACTGAAGTCAGTTGATGGCTTAATTCTATTTGTTAGATTGAGGACAATCTAGATCCTATTTTTTTTTTTGGGGGGGGTGGTAACATTCAATTTTTTGGGTGTTAAGTGCCTATTTTACCTTCACATTATGGATTTACAATGCTTGAATCTTATTAATCTTCCTTGTTTTGGGATTTCCAAGATAACTACCCTAATTACCTATTTCTTTCTTATTTACATAGAAAATCATCGGTGATGTAGCCTGATAAGCCAAGTGTCGGACGAGAATTCATTCCCCATCAATTGACGAGTTAAGGAGCTCTATTGACTTAAAAATTCTAGTTCTTGAAATCCTTATCGACTGGAAAACTCTTAGCTTCGTCGACCAATGGATTCTAGTTCTTGAGAGACTTGGTGCACGACAAACCTTCATCCTTAGAGATTGATGTGATCTCACTTTCATCAAATGACAAGCTTGCAACCTAAGAGGGACAACATTCTCTACAATCTGCATGTTCACCACCTCAGTCATTTGATGGGGATCACGACATGAAAGAGATGAAGAAGTGTTGTCGCATAGCCACGTTGACATCGACTTCCATTATTCCATCAAGTCATTGGTTAGTGGTCTCCAAGGATGAGAGCCCAAGGAGTGGAGTGCCTCCAACTTTGCCAAGAAGTTATAGATTTCTTCTTTGAGAGATGGAGCGAGAAAGATAAACCAACCTCTCAATTGATTCTAGATTTAGAGTTAAGAAGTCATATATTGACCTTGACATTATGTGGTTACTGTTGGTTTATCTTCCTCCTTTATCTCTAATTTTGTCCATCTCCTTGCATCCCCTTCATTCCATTATGTGTCTCATACCCATGTCCCACAACACTTGTAATTCCGTTGAGCTATTCATCAACATTTTTTTTTTTTTTTTTTTTTATAGAAGTCAGGGGGTACTCTTATTCATCCCATCCCCCTCGTCTGGGCTATCCAAAAAACAAGTTACATCTCCTGCTTATAAAAACGCAGGTAATCACCCCAGAGAAACCCCAGCCACTACGAAAACCATTCAAGCATCAGTCTTGGCCATTTCCTTCACAATGTAAGGAGTCCGACGCTTTTCTAAACAAGCCATACCTCGAATCTTCTGAGGAAGAATTCTACTGTCAGAGCAAATGAAAGGCGTCGTGAGATGTCTGCCCCAATAGCCGATCTCTCTAGCCAGAGAGTTCACTACTTTGTGAACTAAGCTCCCTGTAATACTCCTCTCCTGGAGCTCGTCTTTAAGCAGCCTAACCACGTAGATCGCTTTCCAAGGAGCCTCACCATTGTTCCACAAGATATTGTATAAAGTACTGTCATCAACCTCAATACAGGAAATGTTCAGCCTTTGGTCCGCCGCCACCGACACCCCAACGTAACAAGCTTTAATATAGGCTTCAAGGTAGTCGTTTGCCTTTAACCATGCACGGTAAACAAGACAAACCTCAGCTCTATGATTCCGAACGATACAACTAACCCATCTTCGCTTCCTGCCATTTACGTCTGAACTTCTACCGACTGTAATGTTCATCTTCAAGTTGTGAAGATCCGGGAAGTTCCATCTGAGTAAAGAGAGCTTTCTAACGAAATGACGGGACATAACTATCCCCTCCTTTTCCATCGCTGCATGTAACTGTGTGTTGTTGGTTACGTGAAGGGGTCTATTCCTCATCATACTATTCAATCTGTACACAATCTGCTCCCATAATCTCTCATGAGATAAATCAGTGCCTTCATATCTGCGGTGACATCTTATCCTCCAAATAAAACTAGGGATGATAGTAGCCATCGCACCAGCCAACCATTCCTCTATATTGGAGTTTACTCCCAGACTACAGAGATCAAGTAGCGACTGGATGTCATATGGCGCGTTGCGTCCTGTGATATTGGTGAATCTATCCCAGAAATATCGAGCTAGGTGGCTCAAGAACAGCAGATGATCGGTGTTCTCCTCTTTCGGATCAAGACAGCAGTTACAACGAGACGCAATAGGGATCTTACACCTGCGGATGTTATCATCGGTTGGTAAAGCTCTGTGTGCAGCCTTCCAAATCAAAGCCACCTCCTTGGGCGCATCCAACCTCCATATGTGTCTCAACCCGGTATCAGTATTGTTTGCTTCACGTAACAAAAAACTCTTCACCGATCTGAGCGAAAAAGCTCCTGTTACAGATAAAGACCATATCAGCTTATCATCTGTATCAGAAATAGTTGCACCTGCCTCTTTTATCAGCTCAATACCTTCAGGGTTGACGATCTGAGTGAGGGCATACCAGTTCCAGTTGTTATCCTGCTCCCAAAAGTCTTTCACCAGAAACTTTAGATTTCTATCATTCCTATGAAGGGAGAAAGTATTCAGCCTTCTACCACACCAGTCATCGTCCCAAAAAGAAATCCCTCCACGACCAATGATCCATCTACAGTGTGGAATCATCTTTGGGAACATGTTCCAAATCTTCCTCCAGTAAGGAGATGGAGTAGCACTAAGCTTCAACTGGGATGGATGAGTAGAAGATCTACCGCCATAGCCACAAGCATATTTGTCTCTACAAAAATTGGCCCAAATAGAATTCCCATTCATAATCTCCCAACATGCCTTACCAATGAAAGCATCGTTTATAATCTCAATAGGAACCAGACCCAGACCTCCCATGTCTTTTGGCCTCGCCACCCTGTGCCAGCTAACCCAAGCTTTTCTCGAATGTGCATGCCTATCGGCCCATAAGAAGCAAGATAAAATTTTGTCAATCCTCTTTGAGATACCCCTCGGAACTCCTGAAGCCGCAGCCGAATAAACTGTAATAGATGAGAGGACATGTTCAATAAGTAAAAGCCTGCCTGCAAAAGATAGAAGACGCGCCTTCCAGCCAGCTATCTTCACATTTATCTTCTTAATTAGGTATTCATATTCACACAACTTGGCCCTTCCCTTCTGAATCGGGATACCTAGATAGGTGAAGGAGTCTGACGCCTCGCATATCCCTAGCTCATTCGCCAACTGATTAGCTAAGCTCGAGTCACACGTACCCACCACGCAAGCCGATTTGGTGGCATTCACCTGCTGCCCCGTAGCTTTCTCGTATGCACGGAACGTAGCAGAAATGTGCTGTATGGATTGTGGATCGGCGTTCACCGCGAGAGTTATATCATCAGCATACAGGAGAATCGAGGGGGCCACCCCACCACCCCGGGTCTTGAATATCGAAATCTTGCTGTTGGCTTGCAAATACTTGAAGCGTCGACAAAGGATCTCTTCAAAAAGGATGAACAGGAAGGGAGAAAGGGCGTTCCCTTGCTTCAGCCCTTTCTGAATATGGAAGAAGCCCGCTACTGTGTGTCCCAAAGAAACTGTTGCCCACGTATTTTTGAAGAAGCTAAGGCATAGGGAACTCGACTCATGAGAAAAGCCAAACCTGTATAGGATTTTATATAGAATCTCCCAACTCACTCTGTCATACGCCCTTGACATGTCCATTTTAATAATCATGTTCGGATGATTGTTCCCCCAATTTATATCATGTATCATCTCCTTGATAATTCTCACATGATTGGTAATATCATTGCCTTTGATGAAAGCCCCTTGCTCTTTGGAAATCAGCCTGTGCATAAGGGGAGCCATTCTATTGCTTAGCGTGCGAGCAAGAATTCTAAGAGAGACATTTTCAATGGAAATAGGTCTAAAATCCGTATCAAGGTTAACTGGCGCTTCGACTTTAGGAATGAGGACCACTCTGCAACAGAACAAGCCTCTATGACAAGGTTGTTGCTTGAAGAAACATTCGGTCATCTTCATGAAATCCCGACCAATAATCTCCCAAGCCGCCGTGTAAAAGGGTACCGTAAATCCATCTGGACCAGGTGCGGTTTTGTTGTCCATCTCTTTTAAAGTCTTGAGAATCTCGCATTCCTCCGGCTGAGTCACTAGATTGAAGTTATCGTCCATCGATAAGCTTTGTGGTATCTCTTGTAGGAACGGACCAATATCGTCCTCACTAAACTGGCGGTCTTCCTCATAGAATTTCTGGAAATGGAGGGCTGCAGCCTGTGCCATATCATTTGGGTCGGTGATACTGGTCCCGTCCGGGGCCAAGATTCTGGAAACATGCCTCTTCTTCCTTCTAGCTTTCACAACTGCATGATAGAAAACTGTATTCCTTTCCCCATCAGTAAGCCAGTCTATACGCGCCTTATCTCTCCACAGCTTCTCTTCTTGGTCAAGTATGTGTTGCATCTCCTGTTCCGCTAAGCGAAGGTTTAGCTCATTTTGGCTACTCGGATTCTCGTCGAAAGCAATCTGTGTCGTGTGCACAACATCTTCTAGGTCGTGCTTCCTCTGGGTGATATCACCAAAAATATCTCTGTTCCATTTCTTCAAGGCTTGGCGAACCATCTTCAACTTCTGGCAGAAAACAAGGGATGGGTGTCCCACCATATCAACCTCCCAAGCTTTACGGATAACCTCCATGCAACCCTCATGTGATAACCAGGCTGTCAGGAACGTGAAAGGGGCTCTCGGCTTTGGCGGGGAATATCCACCCGGGACAATAAGCAAAGGACAGTGGTCGGATACTCTAAATCTGGTCAGGTGCAAACAACGGCTCATCGGCTTTACTGTCTCCCAAGCTTCATTAAAAAGAGCTCTGTCTAATCTCTGCCATAACGTAGGAGAAAGATATTGCTTATTAACCCATGTGTATCTGCTACCCTCGAACGGTATCTCCTTCACATTTAAATCGATCACGGCTGAGTTGAAGTCGAGCATCTCCTGGAACGGAGTGGGCGTACCGCCTCGCTTTTCATTTTGCTCCCTGATCACATTAAAATCTCCTGCTATAATCCAATTAGAATCCCCAATAGCATTTGACATATCATTTAGCTCCTCCCAGAGATGTAGCCTCTCACGATGATTGCAGCTAGCATATACCGCTGTAATAAAGCTTTTCGAGCCATCCACCTCCTCTACGGTGATCGTGATATGTTGACGATGAACCCTAACCACCTGTGGATTTCTTGCTATATCTGCATATATCCAAATTTTACCTTCTTCTGTCTGGTTGTCCGCCGCCCAATCCAGTCTAATAATATCAAGAAGCTCCACCGCCTGGATTGCGTGAAGAAAAGGTTCTGCGATGGCAACCACTGCCGGGCGATGTCTATGGCAAAGATTACCTAGGACCTTACGGGTCTTATTATTTGCTGCTCCCCTGATATTCCAGAAAAGAAGAGACTGATCCATAGATAGAAGAAACAGTCAGCTCGGTATCCTCTAGGCAGCTATTTAGAAGCTGTCCCTCCTCTCCTCGTCTTCCTCTTCCTCGTAGAAACATGATATATCTCCTTCCGAGAGTCTTCTCCTGGTAAACCCATGTCGATCTGGCGTGCGTCTTCTATGTGGTATGAAACCGTGTGGTTCGGCTCTTCGAGATCTAGTCTGGGTCCTACTGCGCTCAGTTCTTCTATGAATATCTTCTTCGAATTCTCCCATAGAAATAAAATCTGCCACCGTATTATTTTGTAACCTCCTCCTGTTGCCTTCTTCATCTATCACAAAGCGGTGATTCCTGCCTTGATTTGTAGTCCTGTCATGCGGTTTCGGTTGGTCTTGCTCTGTAGGGATGATCTGTGAGTTAGAAAAAGTACTCACAACCTCAGCTCCATCCCCTGGGTGTATACCAAGAAACAGTGCTGATTCAGGAATATTCATCTCTTTGCCCGTTTCCGTCATCTGCATACGTGACCCCGCTGATCCCCTTGCCACCATATGAAGTTTCACCGAAACTCTGTTTGCTCCGTAAGTAAGAGATATGAACTGGGGTATATCCTCACTGTATGCCTCCACCTTGATCAGGATTCCGGATATATCATTCACACTCCTCTGCCATGGTGACAACTCAACAATCTTGCCAAACGGCCTGATCATCGCCTCAAGAGCATCGTCTTCCCTGCAAGTAATGGGGATATCTGTGAGCCAAAACCAGAAAAGCTCCATCTTGGTGCTTGCTTCTCCTGTCGCCATGGATCGTAGTTTAATAGGATGTCTATCAAACTGAATAGTTCCGGTTTGGACGCATGCTTTGACTTCATCGCTGGAGTTAAAGAAAATCACAGCTTTGCGATCTGCGAATCGATACAAATCTCTAGCTTCCGGCCATTTCTCTTGAAGATACTCACAAAGATGCTCGCAATCCACGCTTCCTGTCCAGGTAGCCTCCACCGCCAGACGTAGAGCCTCCTCTTTCCTCTTTCTTTCCTCATTTGCAGGTCCCAAGTCTACGTGGATCCTCTTTGGAACGTGATGAGTTGCACCCCTTGCCCGTATGCCCACTGGTAACGGGGGGAACGCCGTCTGGGATAGTAAATCTGGTGGCTTTTGTCTTTCCAAACATCTTCTTGCTAGGTGGCCTGGACGCCGGAAAAAGTAGCACACCTTCTGGGCACGGCACTGGGACTGCCAATGGCCCTTGCCCATGCATCGATAGCAAGTGTCTTTGGGTATGTCATATAATGGTTTCCTTCCTTGCTGCAGAGGAGATTGATATTGCTTATTTGGTAGTTCCCTGCTAGGTATTGGAGGCGAGGTTTGCATGTTAATCGTCTGCGTATGTTGCACTGTCACCGGTATCGCAACCCCTTCTATCATCGGGTTCACCGTCTCCTGTGCAATCTTTCTCATCTCGTGTTCTCTGTCTATCCGGGCCACTTGATTACCCTCTTCAGGATTTCCGGTAGAAGCAGCCGGAACCTCTTGTGTCATAGCCATCTCACTTTGTGCCCGTTGCTCCACGTCCACTCGACATCCTTCCCGGCGGATGTCTAAACCGGTTTCGGTAGGAGTTTCTGCTCGGTGTTCCTCTGCATCATGCTCCAAAACCATTCTGAGGTCCGGTAGGATCTCCTCCTCGGTCACGTATGAGGCCCCCCTATTCGATCGTCTTTCTGCAACTATTTGCTGGGCGCGCCCTCCACGCATACTCAGCCTGGTGACTCTCCTCATTAACGGTGAGGGCAGCATTGTGTCCCGTTAGATCTTCGATCCGGTATTTGGTAGACCCCGACTGGCGGATTGCCAGATCGGAGTGGCCGGCGGCGGCGCCGCCACAGCGCGATCGCCCTAGGGAGTCGCCCTAATCGCCAGAGCCCACACCCCGACTGGAACTAATGTGCTCTCAAGATAGAGATCTCTACTTCTGGTGTATCAGCTATTCATCAACATGAGTGGCTAATCATATAGCTTGTGTTTGGAGAAGCCAGTAAGGCTATCCCAACATGTAAATACTTATATCCATTGAATATATGTTCTTAGAAACGCTTGTCTCCATACTCTTGTGCTTAATATTTCACTTGCATTATTAGCTGCATTCTTTTGTTTTTTGATTGTTGATGGTTCGAATGAGTTATATCAATGGCTCGAATGAGTAGTATCAACATATATCTAGGTGTCATGGAGATGTATGAATGCATGAGAATGATGGAATACTTAAGCTAATGATCGTATGTTTTGATTGCTTATTTGCCACCTCTAGAGAGAGAAAACCTTATAATCTAGATATATCCTAAGATAAAGAGTGGATGGTAAAGAAATTGATGATGATTGCTTGTAAAATTTGTAAGGGTATACAATGGGTGTGAGTATTTCATGTTGGTGAGAAGCCTTAGATGGAAACATAATCCAAGTTTGCCCATCCATACTTGATACCTTATCTTTTAACTTTCTTGTTCTTTTATTTTAGTGTTTGATTGTTTTACTTGCCTATTGTTTGTTTGTTGGAGTACCACCATTTCATAAGGAACACAAAAATTCATGTCACCCTTTGTTTGGTATAAATAAGCTAAGGATCTAAATTTCTAACACATAGGATCCTTGTCCTTATGGATCGACCCCAATTTACTGCATGGGACCTGGTATTATCATTGTGGGGGCCTCAGTGTGGGGTTATAAATATAAAAGTCTAATTTTTCTAGATCTACTACATTTTGGACATGTGATTTAGGCTGATTAATAGATCTAGAGTATGGATTCGTAATGAGACACAAGAATGAGCAGTTACTATAAAAAAAATTCAAATGTTTATCCTTGATCTATTGGTTATAATCTCCATATAGAGACCCCTTTAGATAGAAATGTACATGGATCGTGAGAGAAGGGACTTGCAAAATTTGTCAAGATCATACATTAATTAGAAGAGAAGATTTTTCATGGTTGAGGATGATCTAACTTGTGAAAACCAAACCAATTTTCCTTTTATTATCTTCGTTTCTTTTGATGTTGCATAATTAATATTTTCTACTTTTTTTTAGAAACAAACAATCTTATTAAAACATATCACGAAATATTACAGGATGCCCCTCTCCTCATACTTGTCCGGTGGGCTGTAGGGCCAGCCGCCGATTGTACAGACATGCTTTCTTTAAGATATAGGCTCCTAACCCAGTTTGGGGGCCTGTTAAAGGCCTGGTACTGTGACGCACAACGAAGTTGGCGTTTGGCCATTTTATCGGCAATGAAGTTGCTCTCACGGTCGACGTGCTGTATTCTCACACTCTCTGTCATCGTCTTCTTCACTCGACACAGCCAATATGCAAACTTAGGGAAATGTTCTGCCTCCTCACCACACAGTTGCATCGCCAGCTTGCAGTCAGTTTCCACAATGCAATTGCTCCATGCGTGTGCTTGAGCTTTCTCCAGAGCTAGGTGAATCCCTGCTAATTCCACCATGGTTACCGAGGAACAACCTATCTTCATTGACCAACCCCCGAGCCACCACCCTTGTGCATCTCTAGCTACTGCCGCTATCATTGCTGTTGCCTTTAATGGCTGCGTCAACGTTCAGTTTGATCATACCCATCTGCGGTTTCCTCCAGCTGTATTCTCTGTCCGGCCGATGGACTGTGTTTTGCCTCGCCCACGCTTCTGTGGTTACCGTGATGGCCTTCTGAATAAAATGGAGTTGGTGTTCCAGCGGCCTGACGTCACCTTCGAAGACTTCTGCATTCCTGAACCCCCATACATTACTGCAAATTATCCAGAAAACTTCCTTCGTGAAATTTCGGTTGCCATATGCATTCTTCAACCAAATCTCAATGGTGGTCGGCCCAAAGAAATCCATCAGGTTTCCGGGGCTGGAGAAGTGATTCCAAACCATCTTGACTTTCTCACAATCTCTCAGCGCATGGATCACAGACTCATCATCTTCTTGCATCTAGGACATAGGTCGTCCATGGTCATGTGCCTCACCAACCTACGGACATTTGTCAAAAGGGCACCATGAGTGACCAGCCAGGCGAAGGTTCGTATCCTAGCTGGGACCTTTGGCTTCCAAATAGACCCCCAATCTCCCGGACAGATCAGTTTCTTCCCTTCCCTTAGAACCTGATAGGCTGATTTCAAGGAGAAGTTTCCGTCTGCCATATGTATCCACACTCTATAATCTTTATCGTATGTGATGTCTGGGACATCCAAGGCCAAGATAGTTCTCACTGTAACCTCGTCAAACCAATGATCCAAGAAATCTTTATCCCATGCACCTGTGTCCAATACTAGGTTGCTCACCATCAGGTCCTGGAGCTCATCGGGGATATCATGCTTACAAAAGTTCTTAAGTTTAGTTTCCTCCTCCACCCATACGTCATGCCAGACATTGATCGTACTCCCTCCCACCAGAATTATCATTGAGTTGTCGAGGATGAATTTCTTCCCAGCAATCGTCACCTGGCCTAGCCTGGATGCCGAGCACTTCTTCCCCCCGATAGCATTAGAGAAACGTGAATGTATCACCTTGCACCAGCTAGACTCCCTCCCAACTGCAACCTCCCATGAATTCTTCATAAGCAGAGCTTCATTCGACTCCCTCATAGACTTGATGCCCAAGCCCCCATTGGATTTGTCACTCGTAACCTTGTTCCAGGCCACCAAGGATACCAGTCTCGTCTTATAACTTCCGCCCCAGATGAATCTTCTAATGGTGTCGTCAATTCTGTCGCACAGGCTAAGAGGAAGGGTAGATGTTTGCATCGTATAAGTAGGAATGGTTGTTAACGTGGATTTCGCCAAACACACTCTCCCTGCCAGAGACAAGGTCTTAGCTGCCCAGGCTTGTACCTTCCCTTCTACCTTGTCGATAATTTCCGAATACGTCTGCTTATTAACTTTGGAATGCGGAATAGGAACGCCCAGATACTTGCCCAAATTGTCTGTAACACGGAACCTACTTAACGTCTTAATAGACCTTTGCACTACTCTTGGCACGCTCTTAGAGAAGAAAATATGAGATTTTTCGTCTGAAATCTTCTACCCTGACGCATCTTCAAACACCTTGAAGAACTGCAGAATGGTCCTCATCTGAGAACGGCTTGCCTGAGCAAAAAGAATTAGGTCATCTGTGAAGCAAACATGGGCTATCTCAGAACCAATTCTGCCCATTTTGATAGGTTTCCATCTCCCATCTGCAACCCTCTCCTGAATCATCTGGGAAAGTCTCTCTAGAAATAGAACAAACAAATAGGGTGATAGCGGGTCCCCTTGGCGCAAACTGCGGCTAGCCTTGAAAGACTGGGACTGTTTCCCATTCCATACAATAGTAGATGTGCCTTCTGTAATGGAGAACATGATGAATTGTCGAATACTTGTCGGAATTCCCGCCATCTGTAGAGTTTCGTCAATGAACCTCCAAGACATTCTATCGTACGCTTTGGACAAATCGATCTTAATGGCCATAGTTTTAGCTCCCCTTCGGCTCCTCATGCCATAGATAACTTCCTAGACCAGAGCAATATTATCCGTGATTCTTCTTCTTGGAACGAAGCTACTTTTCTCAGTAGAAATCCAGTGAGGTATGAACTGTTTCAATCTCTCAACTATTAATTTGGAGGTTATTTTCAGAATAATATTGTTGAGCGCGATCGGCCTGAGTTGCTCACATCTCTCAGGACGGGATATCTTGGGAATAAGTACAATAGTAGCATCGCAAACACCTTCATCTGGGCACCTTCCTACTATTAAGTTCTATATTGTGTTAGTAACAGACTGACCCACAGCTTCCCAGTTGCCTTGCAGAAATTCCACCGTAACTCCATCGGGTCCAGCCGCCTTGAACGGTTTCATCCGCTTCAAAGTAGCTAAGACATCTTCCGGCGTTGGTTTGATAGCAATAGACTTCAGGGCATCCAACGAATAGGGCTGGAAACATCCAGGAATGCTAGAATTGTTCGACATGTTCCCTCTTGGTGGCTCGGTGAGAATATCCTGGAAATGGGCGACAACCATCTCCATTACCTCCACTTCATTAGAAACCCAGCTTCCATCACCCTTCTTGAGGGTAGTGATAGTGTTTTTCCTCCTTCTTTGGTTCACCCAGGCCTGGTAGAACCTAGTGTTGTTGTCCCCATTCTGGAGCCAGTGGATATGTGCTTTCTGTTTCCAATCCTCTTCCTCCTTATTAATAAGGGTTTGGAGTTCAGCCTGCATGTCAACACACATTTGGTCAGTAATAGATTCATATTGCTCCGCAAGCACCTGCTGCAGAGAAGCTATGTTTCGCTGGAGCCTTTGTTTCTCCTTGTACTAGCGTTTTTTCCCTTGCTCTTCAAGCTTAAGCAAATATCGCCTTGCTGTCTGGAGAGAATCATATTTTCTACTTTAATTATATCAATTCCTTCCTTGAATGGAACATCAACTTCACCCTTTAGATCTGATTCAGCTAAAATTAGATTTCCCATTCTTACTCTTTTGTGTTCATTATACATGTTTTCACCCAATATTACTACATTAGACATTGTATGGCGTTGTCGACGTCTCTTGAATTCTCGTTGTAATTTAAAGTTTGATATCTTTGACTAGAGATTGCGTTGTACACTTTTGACACATTAAGAGAAATCATAGTATCACAAAAATTCATATATTTGTCTTATGTAGCTTGTCTTGTGGGATAGAGATAAATAGAGTACAAGTTGTGTGTTCAAACTCACTACACATTGAATTTTCCTTTAGTTAAATCCATATAACTACATTATTTTTCCTCATATGATCCCATTTTTTATCTTATCCTATTATAGATTGGACCACATAAACATAGTTGTGAAGATTTTGAGTTAGATTAAGGGTTTCTAAATTATACATCTACATTAGTTCCATGTTAGAAAATGTTTGCCAAAATTTTGACAGTTAGAACTAACACTGACTCTGTTTGAATTTTACTCACTCTTTTAAAACTAGAACTTGGATGTATTGTTAATATATAATCTTGGAACCTACCCAAATTGATTAATTTTAAACCTAGAACTGACCTTGTCTAAATTTTGATTACACTATAGGATAGGTATGTTAGAAATTCGTAGAGTACTCTAATAAAAAATTGACTCTTATCTAGATTTGTCCAAAGTTGGAAACCAATATTTTCTGAGTTGGAAGGAGTCATAATTCTGAATCAAAGTTTTTTTGTTGGGAGGTTGAATGTAGAAGAAGGTGGATAGGGATTATGATGTTGGTATGTATGCCCATAGAGCAAGTCATATGATGATTGTAATGGAATACTTAGTAAATGATTTGAATAATAATAAAGGCAATTTCCAATCTATATGTTTAAACTGTTTCTGAGATGATGGTGTAACATGATAAATGTCTAAAGATTGTTTTACTCAATGACGTATGCTTTTGGGTTGAGGACCTAAACGATGAGATCATACGGATGTTAAGAGTATACATTCTTGTATAGTCCCTAGTCGGTTGTTATTGTGGAAATAACCATAGACATCAATAACACTAAAGACTATATTGTGTGTTGGTTGATGACAGAATCTCATTAGTCATGATATGGTGATATCAAACCAAGCACATAGGTACCTTAGAGAACAAGGTACCGGGCATACCCACCGTGAGAGTGACACATGGAACCATGGCATGGTAGTCACAGTCAGCTCTCACAGTGATGCTGGTGAGTGTGATTCTTAGACCTGAAATCACTGCACTCAACACATGTCGTTGGGTACACTTTGACATCATCAAACGCAGTCCTGAAACATGGGTTGTTATAAAGGTGATGATTGGGTGGCTTTGACACATGGGGCTTTTGAGGGGTGAGTGATAGATATGGAATTTGTCCCTCCTAAGGGAGTTTGATATCCATGGCCACTTGATGAGTAGGATAGAGAAAGGCATGCGCATGCACGTGTGAATCAATATGTGATATTGATGTCATACACATCTCACTCGGTCTACTCTGAGATCAAGGAAATGAATGAACATTGACAAGATGATTGTTCCATGCCTCGAGTTCATTCTGGATATCAGTGACAAAGGAATTATACATTCACTGTAACACCATTCACGGATTGTAGGATGAAAGTTGTTCTCCAACTTTCTACTTTCACGTGGGTAGCAATGATGTGTGACTAGACACCGCTCTTTGCTTGTGAAGTCATAAGTGTTAAGGACTTTCACTGCCAACGTGAAATGGACCTGCAGGGTCACACACATAGGATTTAACCTGGAAGAGGAGTTTTGTCCACAAAGCAATGTTGAGATTGATTACTAAAGGAGTTTAGTAGTTCAATTAAACACTCAATCAGTCGATGGCTCAATATCGTATGGTTCAAGGTGTTGGAAACATTGATTGGAGTATCGGATTGATTGAAATCACAATTGACTGATTTTGCCCAACCTGTGCTCCCAACCGATCGGTTCATGTGATGAACCAGTCGGCTGTGGTTGCTGAACCGGTCGGCTGGAGTGTCCAGGCCGATCGGCTCATGCCCAGGTTGAAACGACCGGTTTAAGGGTTGAACCGATCGGCTCAACTGGTGCAACCGACCAGTTGGGAAAAGTCATGTCGGCAAGAATTTTCCTTTGGTTTCAAATTACCCAATTCGATTGGGAATAACATTGGTATTCGATACCAATTGGGAACGAAACAAGGAAAGTCTTTTTGAGCCGGATTAGGACTATGAACCGATCGGTTCAGGGCACCAACCGATCGGTTGGAGTTCCCCAAACGATCGGCTCAAGTCCAACCGATCGGCTCAATGGCCGAACCGATCGGTTCAGTTGTGAACCGATCATTTCAGGTTGCGAGATGGTTGCTTTTTGTGGAAAATCCCGAACCCTTCTACTCCTGCTTTAGTCCCGTATTGTCGGGCACAGAGAACCCTGTCCCATGACCCGCCTATATATATAGGGGTATTGGGGGCTTCTCAGAGTACAACTCAGTGCAAGTTGATTTCTCTACAAAGTTGTCGTTCTCTCTGGTTTTGGTAACCGAGAGAGAGCCCGAGCAAGTGCTTCCCGCAAAGGGAGGTGCAGCAAGGGAAGGACAACTGCAGTTGCAATTGACAGCAGGAGAGTGTGTTGGCGACTAGTACGTCAACAGGAGGGTGTGACTCCTTCCACTTCCTTGTGAGACAAGAAGAGTGGAATTCCGGGTGGTCCGTGTGGACTACTTCAGAGGCGGGAGGTCACTGCCGCTCAGGAGGACAACTGTCATCCGATAGTCCGGTAGGAGGAGGAGTCTTCAGTCCCGGTGCGACCAGGAGCTGCACAGACACCGTCCAAGACCGGAGGTGAAGACCACGCAAGGCACGTGGCATTGTCGCTGAGCAAGCCTCGGGACAAGGTATGATTCACAAACCATCTTTCCTATTATATAGATGTTGACGCGATTCCTTTTGTTCTGGGTTTGGGGAGAAAAAATTTTGTTTCCGCTGCTTCTCTGCCTCCTCTAAAACCCAACAGTGGTATCAGAGCCACGTCAACCTCTCTATATTTTAGGATTATCAATATGATCGATTTTGGTTTGTCGCCTTTATTTATTGCATGCGATGCGAATAATATCGACTTTATACATGTACAACCCACAAATCCCTAATATACATATATGATATGTAATATTAATGCACTCGATATGCGTCATCCTTAAATGAGTTTTGTGGTGGATGTGTAGCATGATTATGGCCTATAAACCCCTATATCTGTGTATGGTTGTTTGTGTGGTTGCTTGCATCTCGGTCTGCGCACCGATTCCCTTACTCATATTCCTGATGTAACTCGAAATAATTCGAGAATTCTTTTCCTAACGTTGCTTCCCCCGAATGTAACTCGGGGTTTCACAATTCATTTGTAAATAGGATAGATTTTATTTCCTGTTATGTCAAAGAACGGCGGACAACCTGAAGATGATCGGTTCAAGGAGTGAACCGATCGGTTGGTGATCCAGACGGCCGGTTCAAGGAACGAGATGAGTGGGTGGCGACAGGAGGAGATACACGATGACCGGTGAACCGGTCGGCTGGAGGTGTCAGTCGATCGGCTGGTGGCACCCGGACAACCTACCTGATGGCGAGCCGATCAGTCATGGAGATGAGTTGATCAAATCCCAGAAAGGCAGGCACAGATTTCATCTTGTACAGGTTGCATGTGATGTAGACCTAGATGACCGTGATTCCTCTTGGCTCAAGGAATCACAAATAGGATGGTCATAATCATTGCTTTTTATCGTTTATGCATATTTTCTGTGGGATATAGCATGTATATGATACATACTATATTTTGTGGTGATTGGATATGTATATGTATATATAAAACCAAATCCCTCATTAAAATATTAAGTCTTATACGCCTTCCATTAGCGACACACATGGCAAACTTTATCGACCAAGCGTAGGTTACGCCAAAGCGTGGTGCGCCGTCTATCTTGTGGAAGTGTGAAGGGTCGACATGTAGGTTCTGCCAAAGCAGGGTGCATGTTTACCGTGTCGGCTTATGGGTTTGACTTAACTGGTGATTCTTAGAGCGTCTAAGCCCAGAGGCACGGAATGTTCATGGCAAGGTGTTGTGCATGTTCATTCATCAAGAGTTGCATATGATGCAATTGGCAAGAGTTGCCTACCCGGAAGATCTGAGTTGTGGGTGACAGCCAAAGCTGGTCCATGGCTTAGAGGATTCTAGGATCTTGACCCACTAGAAGATTGTACGCTGCAATCTTCCGAATTGATGGTGAGGGCTATCAATTTGAGTCAAAATAGTGGGAGCGGTAATTAATTAAAGGCCTAATTAACTATCGTCAAATTTTATTCAAATCAAATCAAAAAGGGTTTTGACAAATGCAAATTTTCTCTTGTAGAATGGCAAAAGAATCATCTTTTAAAATGGGCAAATTAATTGAGAATAAATTCCATAACTGGTTGAGGATTGTGAGAAGTGTTCTGCACAATCCAGATATACCAGGAGCCTTAGAATCCACTCTATGTATGCTTAATGCGTTGGTGAAGGAGAAAGTAGGTAAGGGAGAGAAGTGTTCTCTCTCCAAACCAATTTCTTCTACATGGAGAGGATGGAAGGAACAATGGAAGAAGAAGTCAGAGATAGAGATCTCTACTTCTGGTGTATACGTAATAGAGATTAACTTTACTACTTCGTCATGGGTACTTGATACCGGATGCGTATCTCACATTTGTTCAAATGTGAAGGATCTTAAGAGAAGTAGGCCTTTAGGGAAAGGCGAGGTTGAACTACGTGTTGCTAATGGGGCAAGAGTTGCCGCCAGTGCCGTAGGAACCTATGAGTTAACTCTACCAAGTGGGCTAATAATAGAGTTGAAGAACTGCTATTATGTACCTACCATAAATAGGAATATCATTTCCGTCTCATGTTTGGACAAAGATGGATTTGAATTTCTTATTAAGAATGGAAAGTGTTCCATTTCTAAAGATGGGTTCTTTTATGGTAGTGCCCCTATGTCTTATGGTCTATACTTGATAGACTTGGAGACAAGTGTATACAACGTAAACACCAAAAAGAAAAAACTCAACGACTCAAACAAAACATATCTCTGGCATTGTCGTCTAGGGCACATAAATGTGAAGCGCATTTTTAGACTCCATAAAGATGGTTATCTAGACTCTTTTGATTATGAATCAATAGAGACATGTGAATCTTGTTTGTTGGGCAAGATGACCAAGACTCCCTTTTCAGGTAAAGGTGAAAGAGCTAGTGATCTATTAGGACTCATACATACTGATGTATGTGGGCCTTTTAGAACTAATGCCAGAGGAGGGTATCAGTACTTCATTACCTTTACTGATGACTTCAGTAGGTATGGCTATGTGTACCTGATGAAACATAAGTCAGAAACCCTTGAAAGGTTCAAGGATTTCATGAATGAAGTACAGAACCAGCTTGGTAAAAGTGTTAAGGCACTTCGTTCCGATCGAGGTGGAGAATACTTGAACCAGGAGTTTGAGGACCTTTTGCGAGCCTGTGGTATTGTATCACAATGGACTCCACCTGCAATACCACAACATAATGGTGTGTCTGAAAGAAGGAATCGCACATTGTTAGAGATGGTGCGATCTATGATGAGTTTTGCTAATCTTCCAATTTCTTTCTGGGGTTATGCTCTTGAAACCGCCGCATTTACACTTAACTGTGTACCATCTAAATCGGTTCAAAAGACACCATATGAGATATGGACTGGGAAGCGTCCCAATTTGTCTTTTATGAAGATTTGGGGTTGTGGGGCTTACGTCAAGAAAATGTTTCCTGATAAGCTTGGACCCAAATCTGATAAATGTTACTTTGTTGGATATCCCAAGGAAACCAAGGGATACTATCTATACTACCCTACTGAAAACAAAGTGTTTGTTGCCAGGGATGCTGTGTTCCTAGAGAAGGAATTTATTTCCAAAGGAAACAGTGGGAGAAATATAGAGCTTGAAGAGGTTCAAGCCCAACAAGAGAACATTGAACCGGTAGATGTACCAGAGGAAAATGGAGATTCACAAGGTATTGTGGAATCTCAGTCTCCTCAGGTAACACAAGGACCTCGTAGATCTAGTAGGACTCGCCTTGAACCTGAGAGGTTTGGATACCTTGTAACTTAGGAAGGTGGAGAGTTGATCATAGATGATGATCCAACTACCTACATAGAGGCTATGGAGGGACCAGATTTTGAGAAATGGCTAGAAGTCGTGAGATCCGAGATGGAATCCATGTACTCCAACAAAGTATGGACTTTGGTGGAACCACCCGAAGGGGTAAAACCCATAGGGTGCAAGTGGGTCTTCAAGAAAAAGACCGACATGGATGGCAATGTACAAACTTATAAAGGCAGATTGGTTGCAAAGGGTTTTCGACAAATTCAAGGTGTTGACTATGACGAAACCTTTTCTCCAGTTGCCATGATTAAGTCCATCAGGATCATGCTTGCTGTTGCAGCTTATTATGACTATGAGATTTGGCAGATGGATGTTAAAACTGCATTCCTTAACGGGAATATTCATGAGGATGTGTATATGACACAGCCTGAAGGTTTTGTAGATCCAAAGAATGCCAATAAAGTATGTAAACTGCAAAGGTCAATCTATGGATTGAAGCAAGCATCTCGGAGTTAGAATCTTCGATTTGATGAAGAAGTCAAAGTGTTTGGCTTTATTCAAAATGAAGATGAACCTTGTGTGTACAAGAAGGTTAGTGGGAGCTCGACCACATTCCTCATATTGTATGTGGATGACATACTTTTGATGGGGAATGATGTCTTAGCCTTAGAGAAGGTAAAGACTTGGCTTGGGAAAACTGTCTCAATGAAGGACTTAGGAGAAGCATCCTACATTCTAGGAATTAAGATCTATAGAGATAGATCTAGAAGGCTTCTCGGACTAAGTCAGAGCACGTACATTGACAAGGTGCTGAAGTGGTTCAGCATGGAGAACTCAAAGAGAGGCAACATCCCTATGCTACATGGAGTTACCGTCTCTAGAGCTCAATGTCCCCAATCTTGTGAAGATAGGGAGTGTATGAATGGGATCCCATATGCATCAGCCATTGGATCCATCATGTACGCTATGTTGTGTACACGCCTAGATGTCTCGTATGCTCTCAGCATGACGAGCAGGTACCAGTCAGATCCCGGGGATGCTCACTGGACAGCCATGAAGAACATCCTCAAGTACTTGTAAAGGACTAAGGATCAGTTTCTTGTGTACGGCGGCGAGGAAGAGCTGGTTGTAAAGGTTTACACCGATACAAGCTTCCAAACTGATAAAGATGATTACAGATCGCAGTCAGGATTTGTGTTTTGCCTTAATAATGGAGCTGTGAGCTGGAAGAGTTCCAAACAAGAAACAGTTGCCGATTCTACTACAGAGGCTGAGTATATTGCTGCTTCACATGCAGCAAAGGAGGCTGTGTGGATCAGGAAGTTCATCTCTAAACTTGGTGTAGTTCCCAGTAGCTGTGATGCAATTGAGCTTTATTGTGACAACAATGGACCTATTGCACAAGCTAAGGAGCCCAGATCACATCAGCGGTCCAAGCACATACTGCGGCGCTTCCATCTCATACGAGAGATCGTACAGCGAGGAGATGTGAAGATTTGCAAAGTACCAACTGAAGACAACATAGCTGATCCACTGACTAAGGCCCTTTCTCAGCAGAAGCATGATGGTCATGCTAGGTCACAAGGACTGCGTTTCCTTGGTGACTGGCTCTAAGTGCAAGTGGGAGTCTGTTGGTATGTATGCCCATAGAGCAAGTCATATGATGATTGTAATGGGATACTTTGTAAATGATTTGAATAATAATAAAGGCAATTTCCAATCTATATGTTTAAACTGTTTCTGAGATGATGGTGTAACATGATAGATGTCTAAAGATTGTTTTACTCAATGACGTATGCTTTTGGGTTGAGGACCTAAACGATGAGATCATACGGATGTTAAGAGTATACATTCTTGTATAGTCCCTAGTCGGTTGTTATTGTGGAAATAACCATAGACATCAATAACACTAAAGACTAGATTGTGTGTTGGTTGATGACAGAATCTCATTAGTCATGATATGGTGATATCAAACCAAGCACATTGGTACTTGTTAGAGAACAAGGTACCGGACAGACCCACCGTGAGAGTGACACATGGAACCATGGCATGGTAGTCACAGTCAGCTCTCACAGTGATGGTGGTGAGTGTGATTCATAGACCTGAAATCACTGCACTCAACACATGTCGTTGGGTACACTTTGATATCAATAAACGCAGTCCTGAAACATGGGTTGTTATAAAGGTGATGATTGGGTGGCTTTGACACATGGGGCTTTTGAGGGGTGAGTGATAGATATGGGATTTGTCCCTCCTAAGTGAGTTTGATATCCTTGGCCACTTGATGAGTAGGATTGAGAAAGGCATGCGCATGCACGTGTGAATCAATATGTGATATTGATGTCATACACATCTCACTCGGTCTACTCTGAGATCAAGGAAATGAATGAACATTGACAGGATGACTGTTCCATGCCTCGAGTTCATTCAGGATATTAGTGACAAAGGAATTATACATTCACTGTAACACCATTCACGGATTGTAGGATGAAAGTTGTTCTCCAACTTTCTACTTTCACTTGGGTAGCAATGATATGTGACTAGACACCGCTCTTTGCTTGTGAAGTCATAAGTGTTATGGACTTTCACTGCCAACGTGAAATGGACCTGTAGGGTCACACACATAGGATTTAACCTGGAAGAGGAGTTTTGTCCACAAAGTAATGTTGAGATTGATTACTAAAGGAGTTTAGTAGTTCAATTAAACACTCAATCAGTCGATGGCTCAATATCGTATGGTTCAAGGTGTTGGACGCATTGATTGGAGTATCGGATTGATTGAAATCGCAATTGACTGATTTTGCCCAACCTGTGCTCCCAACCGATCGGTTCATGTGATGAACCGGTCGGTTGAGGTTGCTGAACCGGTCGGCTGGAGTGTCCAGGCCGATCGGCTCATGCCCAGGTTGAAATGACCGGTTCAAGGGTTGAACCGATCGGCTCAAATGGTGCAACCGACCAGTTGGGAAAAGTCATGTCGGCAAGAATTTTCCTTTGGTTTCAAATTTGCCCAATTCGATTGGGAATAACATTGGTATTGGATACCAATTGGGAACGAAACAAGGAAAGTCTTTTTGAGCCAGATTAGGACTATGAACCAATCGGTTCAGGGCACCAACCGATCGGTTGGAGTGCCCCAAATGATCGGCTCAAGTCCAACCGATCGGCTCAATGGCCGAACCGATCGGTTTAGTTGTGAACCGATCATTTCAGGTTGCGAGATGGTTGCTTTTTGTGGAAAATCCCGAACCCTTCTACTCCTGCTTTAGTCCCGTATTGCCGGGCACAGAGAACCTTGTCCCATGACCCGCCTATATATAGGGGTATTGGGGGCTTCTCAGAATACAACTCAGTGCAAGTTGATTGCTCTGCAAAGTTGTCGTTCTCTCTGGTTTTGGTAACCGAGAGAGAGCCCGAGCAAGTGCTTCCCGCAAAGGGAGGTGCAGCAAGGGAAGGACAACTGCAGTTGCAATTGACAGCAGGAGAGTGTGTTGGCGACTAGTACGTCAACAGGAGGGTGTGACTCCTTCCACTTCCTTGTGAGACAATGAGAGTGGAGTTCCGGGTGGTCCGTGTGGACTACTTCAGAGGCGAGAGGTCACTGCCGCTCAGGAGGACAACTGTCATCCGACAGTCCGGTAGGAGGAGGAGTCTTCAGTCCCGGTGCGACCAGGAGCTGCACAGACACCGTCCAAGACCGGAGGTGAAGACCGCGCAAGGCGCGTGGCATTGTCGCCAAGCAAGCCTCGGGACAATGTATGATTCACAAACCATCTTTCCTATTATATAGATGTTGACGCGATTCCTTTTGTTCTGGGTTTGGGGAGAAAAATTTTTGTTTCCGCTGCTTCTCTTCCTCCTCTAAAACCCAACATATGATACCTCTACTGATGATGAAGTGATAGGTGGCATGCCCCATGTCATGAGTGACCACTATCCTGGATGAGAAATCCCCCACTAGTTGGTCCTCCTTCTTGATATGCCTTCCACATGGCTTCTCACTGGACCTGTACATATTTTTAGCAAATCTTGAGAGGAGGGAGGTCTATAGGAGGTGGAGGTTGATAGAGTTTTGAGAGTGCATTTGACAACAATTTGATAGACAATATGCCTCATGGTGTGGGAACCCCCTCTCTTAGATGGAGAACCCCTTAGTTGATCCTCCTTGATTCATCAATCATAGGGCTTCTTGTTGGACCACTATGACAAGTACATGGGTTACCATATCCTCTCCTTTGATCTTACTATTCTAATCCATTTTATTTTGATTATCATAGAGAACAGGAAGAACTCATTCATGATACCAAGAGAAGATGTTGTTCAATTTGTTGCTTATTTGTTCGTCAACATGACGGTGGAGCTTCATCCCATAATTAATCATACAATGTTGATGACTCCACACCCATGAGGCGATGCCACTGATAAGCTAAAAATATGTTTCCAACATTTAGAATCCTAATGTGAGAGGCCATCATGGATATGAAAGCCCCCCTGACCATCAACCTTCAATGTTCCTAAAGACACTACCTATTGTTGCTTGAGGAGAGACATTGGTAGGTTCCATGCCAAATCTAGAAGGTATGCTACTCTTTCTCAATTCTAGAACATTTAGCAGAACTATGTATTTCTCACTCTACTATCAATGCTACAGATGAACCCATGGATACATCCATCTTCCCACCTCTGAGATCTCTAGTGAGATGGCTAGTGCATGAATGTCTATAGCCATGTCCTCAAGCGTGTGGATGTGACCATTGAGCGAGAAGATGATGCAAGAAAACTAGAAGGGTGAACACTTGAAGATAATGGAGGTAGCATGGATGAACTCTAACTTGTGGTATGAACTCCAAACTTTTTTGAAGACTCGATGGCCAAATTCCCTAGACCTATAATGCTTTGTAGCTAGAAAAGTGACATTCTTGTACCCTTCAATTTTACATGCCAACAAGGTGCTAAATTGAATTCAACCTCGATTTAAAAACCACAATCTAAATCTCAAATTGATGAATAGCCTTATCCAAGGCTATGGTGTAGAAAGAACATTGTTCTTTATTGAAGATCCCTCAATACATGTTGGGATGATGACTCTTTAAAGGTGTCGATTGACCATTTTAGGTTTTTTTTGGGTATTTCTGCATGGCATAGAGGTGTATATTATGAATCATGTGTTCTTGACTTTATAAACTCCCTTAACAAAGACGTTCTTTAGTTCATCTATTATGTTCCAAAATCACATAGCCCAAGCAAATCTATTTAAGATTTTACTATTACAAGAATCAAACTACACTCTCTTCTTAACAGATATCAGGAAGGAACTTGCCATACCTCATATTGCACTACACTTGATATCTCATTCTCAAGGATGAATTATCATTATCACATGAGGATTTGTGACCGTGTACCATATCTAACCGGGAGCGAACAATCCCGCTCTATCCCTCAACGACCAACCAAAAAATCGAGATGAGAGAACCAAAATGGTCATATAAAATTTTTCTACAGAGAAACTAGAAAAACTTCATTTCATGGGCATGATGCTTGGTGGTATCTATTTGAAATCTAAAGGTGAATAATGGTTACAAGAAAAGGCACCACTTACTGTCCCACCCTCCCCTGTATGACCATACAATAGGGTGCACAACAAGCATATATATGGACATAGAAAATTGAGGGAGAATCTAAAACAAGATTCCAACTCTTACTCGAATGATGATAGATAACATGTTTAGTGGAGGGATGATGATGATCTTAGGAGGGAACCTCAAAACTTTGAATCATTTAGTAGCAAGAGGCTAGATGGGAGAGGCAACTCAGATTGACTTCTGTTGATGGAATATAGATGAGTGGCTTAACTACTATGCTTAAACACTTACTTTACAAAATGGAGTGGGAAATAATCCTTATAGGTGGGACCTGAGCTAGCTTTATATAATCCAAAAACCTAGATTTGGGGCTTTTCTTGAACCTATGATTTAGTGCTCATAGGAGAGTGATCATCCTAAAAGTACAAGACTACATTGGACCACACATAATGATGAAGCAATTGGGAAGGTATGGGTCTATGTTGATATGTCTTTGAAACCAGAGGTGGTAATGAATCACCAACAATGCCTTCCAATCAATATGTTAAATGAGATTGGTTATTGGCTCTTCATCATGGACATCTATGCCAAATGCTCAACCTACTCTAGGAAGAATCTCTAGGTCTTCCTTACTACTATGATCATGATTGTTGAGGATGCAAATGGGGAGATTGCAAAGGCTTAAAAATGTTTAGTAGGTCTAATGAATGTAGAGGACCCAATTGTTGGGTTTTAGGGGAGACAGAGAAGGCAGCAGAAACAAAACTTTCCTTCTCCCTAAACCCAGTACGAAGGAATCATGTCAACGTCTATATAGTAGGAAGGATGGTTTGTAGAGACATACATTGTCCTGAGGCTTACTCGACGACGTTACCTCATGGCTTGCGTGGTCTTCACCTCCGATTTTGGATGGTGTCTGTGCAGCTCCTGGTCTCACCGAGACTATCAGGATTGACAATTGTCCTTCGAGCAGCAAAAATCTCCCGCCTCTGTAGTAGTCCACACAGACCACCTGGAACTCCGATCGCCTTGTCGCACAAGGCATCGTAAGGATTCATACCCTCCTGTCGACGTACTAGTCACCAACACACTCTCCTGTCACTAGTCACTTTTTTGTAGTTGTCTTTCCCTTAATGTGCCTCCCCTTATTGGGTAGCACTTGCTCAGGCTCTCCTGGTTACCACAACCAGAGAGAATGACAACTTTGTAGAGCAATTGGTGTTCTTTGAGTTGTTGTACCTGAGAAGCCCTTAATACCCCTATATATAGGAGGGTCATGGGAAAGGGTTCTCTACCGCGAGCAATGCAGGATTAAAGAAGTAATAGAAGGGTTTGATATTCTCCACAAAACAACCAACTGCGCCAGCTGAACTGATTGTTTCAAGAATGAACCGGTTGGTTGGGGACCAGAGCCGATCGGTTCACACCTGAACCAGTCGGTTGGGGCAGTTGAGTCGACTAGTTCAACTGTGAACTGGTCGGTTCATTCCCCAGATCAGTTCTCGATTGAATTTTCCTCTTTTATTTCGAATTGATCTAAATACCAATCCTTGTTCCAATCAAATTGGACAAGTGAAATGAAGAGAAATTTTTCACCAACCTGACTTTCCCAACTCGCTCGTTTGGATCAATTGAGTTGATCGGTTCAACCCTTACATCGGTCGATTCATCCTATCCTGAGCCGATCGACTCACCAATCTGAGCCGATCGGTTCGCCAAGTTGAGTTGATCGGTTCATCATATGAGTCGATTAGTTGGGAGAGCAGACTGTGCAAAAGAGTCAATTACAGTTCCAATCAATGTGATACTCTTAATAATCTGGTCCAACACCTTGAACACTATGATTTTGAGCTATCAATTAATTGAGTGTTCAATTGAACTAATAAAATCCTTTAGTAATCAATCTAAACATCATTTGTAGATAAAATCCTCTTCCAGGTTAAATCCTATGTGTGTGACCCTACAGGCCCATTTCACGTTGGAAGTGAAAATCCATAACACTTATGACTACACAAGCAAAGAGCAGTGTCTAGTCGCAAATCAGTGCTACCCAAGTGAAAAGGAAAGTTGGAGAACAACTTTCAATCCTACAATCTGTGAATGGTGTTACAGTGAATGTATAATTCCTTTTTCACTAAAATCCTGAATGAACTCAAGGCATGGAACAATAATCCTTTCAACGTTCATTCACTTTCTTGATCTCAGAGTAGATTGGAGGAGATTTGTATGACATCAATATCACATATTGATTCACACATGTGTGCGCACACCTATCTCAATCCTACTCATCAAGTGGCCATGGATATCAAACTCCCTTAGGAGGGACAAATCCCATATCTATCACTCACCCCTCAAAAGCCACATGTGTTAAAGCCACCCAATCATCACCTTTATAACAACCCATGTTTCAGGACTGCGTTTGATGATGTCAAAGTGTACCCAACGACATGTGTTGAGTGCAGTGATTTTAGGTCAAAGAATCACACTCACCACCATCACTGTGAGAACTGACTATGACTACCATGTCATGGTTCCATGTGTCAAACTCACAGTGGGTCTGTCTGGTACACTTGTTCTCTAACAAGTACCTATGTGTTTGGTTTGATATCTCCATATCATGACTAATGAAATTTTTTCATCAACCAACACCACAATCTAGTCTTGTGTGTCATTGTTGTCTATCTACCTTCCACAATGACATCAGACTAGGGACATAATAAGAATGTACAAACTCTTAGCATCTGTATGATCTCATCATTTAGGTCCTCAACCTGAAAGCATATGTCATTGAGTATTGTCATTCTCTAGACATTCAATCTATTATATCATTATCACATATGACTGAACCAGAAAGAATTAGAAGCTTGCCTTTGATGTTTATCAAATCAATCTTAATGTATCCCACCAATCATCCCATGATTGGCTCTCAAGGCATACATACCAACAGACTCCCACTTGCACTATGAGCCAATCACCCTTGAATCATATTCATAGCGATCTTCAAACATGTCCCACATGTTACTATGCCCTAGTGCTCGCGTAGTGAGTTATGGCAACACCTTCCCAGAGTCGGTATTAACTGCATGTCTCTCATCTCTTCATTGTATGTCACACGTATGAGATGGAGTTGTCGTAATATGCGATCTAGTATACCTTTGCTAAACTTTAGCCACATTGCATGACCAAGCAATCCTTTTTAGTCATCAATGACTGAAATATCTATAAGTTCATCTCATGAACTTACAGATCCATATAACATCCACTAATGTTCTCTAACACACGGATATACGACTTTTCCCTTTAAAACATCTTTAATGGAACGTTTCCATTTATCAACAAACATTCACTTTTATATATCCTATATATATTTTGTGATTAATTTTTTGTCCTTTTTGGAAGTTCTCATCAATGTAACTCTTTACAGTGAACCCTTCCTTATTTCCATAGAACTAGTAGTTCTCAAGTACTTATTAAGTTCTTATGGTATTCCAGTAACCCTTACTGGACCTAGACAGACATCCACTCGTCATGTCCCACATGTGAGTTATCAGGATGGGCACATCATATTGTCATGTCCTACATACAAGATGATGAATACATTTTATTCTTTCTATGACCATACATGCAAGATAATGGGATGATTACATACATGATAGATCCATATCTATTCTTAGTGTTCCCATTTTTCATAAGAATTGGATACTTGGTCTTGGGATACTAACTCCATGTAACATGGACAAGTTTTCTGCCACTGAATTTGTCCACATTGAACCCTTCAATATAGATTGTCAATGTATGCTTTATCTTTTCAAGTCAAGAGGTTTTCGAGAACTATCTCTATAGATCTCTATTCCTGTTACATAGGAAATGTTTTTATCAGCCCTAAAGATAATTTCCACAAAGGATTCCATTGTAGAACATCTCATTCCTCATCGACATGTGGAATGCAAATACGCTCCCAATAAATCACATATCCCTTCTTTATCGTTGTCATATCCATCAAACCCTTTGACTATATTATCAAAGTAAAGATCCCAGCTCTGAGTTGCTTGTACTCAATCAATCACATTGATTAGTCCATTGTAAGTTATAGACTTTATTTGCATTAATGGATTCATAAACCTTATAGGTTGTGTCACGTACACATCCTTGTTTTATTCCTCATAGGAATGCAATTTTAGTATTCGTATGCCAAATCTCTTAGTCATTAAGTTGCAATCAACAAGTATCATCCTTCTCAAAACGTCATCCATGTTTCTTAATGCTTAAGACTCATTCGAACTTATGGATTTCATCCCAATGGGTGCTACCATCAAGGTCATACCTTATGGTTCACATGGAAGTCATTTAGGATTTAATGGTCATAAACCATAACTCAAAATCCGATTCCTCAATATCATCTAGATTGTTAAATCATCATATGACCAACTCATCATATAAATATTTGAGGTATCTATGTTAAGGAATTTGAGAACTCACAACACTTTGTGATTCTTAATATCCTTTATTAGTGTAGGGTATTCTTTATTTAAGAAGAACATAGTTATTTGATAATCATCCTCTAACTCCTTAGAGTATGACTCCTTTTGATTTAGACATCACCATGCCTTAATCACGAGCTCACTATGATACACCATCATAATCACTCATAAGGATCTCAAACATTTGGTTCAAGTATTTCATTCATTGATCTCATCAAGAATTAACACTTTACCAAATTTGTACTTCATCTATGATATTCATGAACACTTCAAGATATTCATATTGGTATTTCTCTAAACACTGTTTGAAGTATTAGCATTTGCTCCAATAGGTATGTAAATACATCACATGTATTATACCTAATGGGATAATCATTCTCCCACTACCACTAGTGAAGATCGATTTATCATGTTCAAGAGATTCATGTCTCTTACTGGTTCTCTAACCAAAAGAGTCTAGATTTATCCATCATATGGAAACTAGAAATGAATTTGTCATGATGATGATAATTTGTTGTTTGAGTTATCAATAACTTTTAGATATCATTTTATCTTATGCATACCAAGTACCACAAGATAAACAAGGCATTGCCACAAAGATCATATCTTTGAAACATCAACTATATTGATAGTCATCTTGTCACTACAAGATGCAACAATAAAGTGTTTCTATTGGCAAATTGAAACAACAGTTCTCAACTCTATTTCGTGCCCTTTGTGCTGAAATAAACTGAAAGGTACTCCTATCTATGGAAGCAACACTTGCTCCAATGATGGGTACTCCTTTCTTGGTCCTTTCGTAAAGGTCGTCACTTCTTTGTAGATCTTACATAGCATATATGTCAAATCTCTATCTTGGTATCATATACCTCAGAAGAGGTTCATTTCATGATACCTTAGGTGGAGATATCCATCCCCTCCTTCTTGTTATTTTGTTCTTCCAGATATAGAGGGCAATTCCCTCATTCACCCTCCCATGTGCCTTGAGGCTGAAGACGACTTGGGCTACTGGCTAGCATCAGAACCCTTCTTAGATTTGCCCTTGCCCTTGCCCTTGGACCTACCTTTCTTTCTTTTGATCAACATCACATACTTAGGCTTGTCCTTCTTCATTTGTGCCTCGAGGCTAAAGATGGCTTGGATTGCTGGCTAGCATCAGAACGCTTCTTTGCTTTACCCTTGTCCTTACCTTTGAGACTTACCCTTCATCGATCACATTAAAGATTAGGGTTTGTCTTTTCATCTTTTCCTCTATTGTCCTCAACATGTCCAACAAATCTGTCAACACTTGTCAATGTTTTTCTTGTTGTAGTTCATCATGAACTATATGATTCTTGCAACATTTGCAGTATCATATGAGTAGCCAACTATTGTCTCATAGGAAATCCAGTCTAGTAATACCCAATCACATTGAGTGTGTGAATACCTACTAGATCTTCTTGTGTCATGACATACTAGGATAGTGTCTTGGAGACATCATATGTCTCATGTTGTCTCTACAACTCATAGCTCAGAGAACACATCATTAAGCACTCCGCATCAATGGCATCTTCTGTATGCTTCTATAAATATCCTTTCAGCCATTAGTGTGGTGGGATCGAGTTCATCTGGTTCTGGTATAACTAGGACTTAGAGCTTTCTCTCTTCGATTGAGAACACTTCTCAACGTCCTAACCAGTCATGGAATTATTCCCATTTAATTTGTCCATCTTAAGGACCGATCGCAAATAAAGTGATTATTGTTGATTAATCATTTATTGTACAAAAGGAAATATATGCAATTTAGTCCAAAAACTCCCTTTTGACTTGATTGATTTGAAAAGGTTTTACGATATAATTAGGACTTTAATTAATTATTGCTCCCACTATTTTTTTTCAAATTGATAGCCCTCACCGTCAATTCAGAAGATTGCAGTGTGCAATCTTCTAGTGGGCAAGATCCTAAAATCCTCTAAGTCATGGACCAACTAGGGATGTCACCCACAACTTAGATCTTCCAGGTAGGAAACTCTTGCCAATTGCATCATATGCAACTCTTGAAATATGTCATATGCAACTCCTTTCGATGATCACCTCCATGCCTCAATGTGCTAGATCCTATCTAGGTCACTTTTTTAAGTCTGACCCAAAGCCAACCTGATGAATATGCACCCTGCTAGGTCAGACCCACATATTCATCCTTCACGCTTCCATGAGATAGACTGTGCACCAGGCTAGGGCATTCCCACACTTGGCCAATCAAGCTTTTCACGTGTGTCACATTTGGAAGGCATCTAAAACTTTAATATTTAATGAGGGATTTGGTTTTTATAGGTACATATGCATATCCAATCACCACAGTATATAGTATGTATCATATACATGCTATATCCCACAGAAAACATGTGAAACGATAAAAGCGATGATTATGGCCATCCTAATGTGATTCCTCAAGACAAGAGGAATCACGGTCATCTAGGTCTACATCACATGCAACCTGTACAAGATGAACTTTGTTCTTTTCCTTTACTGGGTTTGATCAACTCATATCCATGATTGATCGGCTCACCATCAGGATGGTCGTTTGGGTGCCACCAGCCGATCGAATGACGCCTCCAGCCAATCGGTTCACTGGTCATCGTACATCTCCTCAGGGCTGCCACCCGCTCGTCTTGTTCCTCGAACCGGTCTTCTAGAACACCAACTGATCGGTTCACACCTTGAACCGATCGTCTCAGTTGTCATCAGGTTATCCACCATTCTTTGACATAACAAGAAATAAAAGATCTATCCTATTTTACATTTGAATTGAGAAACCCCGAATTACATTCAGGGGGAGCAAAGCTAGGAAAGAAATCTCAAGTTATCTCGAGTTACATCAAGAAAAGGGTAGGGAATCAGTGCGCAGACCAAGATGGAATCAACCACATACAACCATACATAGACATAGTGTTTATTGGCCATAACCACTCTATACATCCACCACAAAACTCATTTAAGGATGACACATATCGATTGCATTCATATTACATATCATATATGTATATTGGGATTTCTGGATTTAGGATTAGACATGCATAAAGCCAATTTTATTCACATCGTATGTAATAAATAAAAGCGAAAAACCAAAATCGATCACATCGATAATCCTAAAGTATAGAGTAGTTGACCTGGCTCTGATACCACTGTTGGGTTTTAGGTGGGACAGAGAAGGTAGTGGAAACACAAATTTTCTTCTCCCCAAACCCAGTACGAAGGAATCATGTCAACATCTATACAATAGGAAGGATGGTTTGTATAGACATACCTTGTCCCGAGGCTTTCTCGGCGATGTTACCTCATGGCTTGTGTGGTCTTCACCTCCAGTCTTAGATGGTGTATGTGCAGTTCCTGGTCTCACCGGGACTGTCGGGATTGACCACCTGGAACTCCAATCGCCTTGTCACTCAAGGCATCGAAAGGAGTCATACCCTCATGTTAGTGTACTAGTCACTGACACACTCTCCCGCCACCAATCTCTTTTCTGCAGTTGTCTTTCCCTTTTTGTGCCTCCCTTATCGGGTAGAACTTGCTCGGGCTCTCTTGGTTACCATAACCAGAGAGAACGACAACTTTGTAGAGCTACTGGTGTTATCTGAGTTGTTGTACCTGAGAAGCCCCCAATACCCCTATATATATAGGAGGGTCATGGGACAAGGTTCTCTACCCCAAGCAATGTGGGATTAAAGAAGGAGTACAAGGGTTCAAGATATTCCACAAAACAACCAACTGTGCCAGCAGAACCAATCATTTCCAGGATGAACTGGTCGGTTGGGGGCCTGAGTCGATAGGTTCACACTTGAACTGGTCGGTCGAGGCAGTTGAGTCGATCGGTTCAAGTCTGAAATGGTCGGTCCATTTCCCAGATGAGTTCCCAGTAGAATTTTCCTTTTTTGTTTCGAATTGATCCAAATACCAATCCTTGTTCCAATATAATTGGATAAGTGAAACGATGAGAAATTTCTCACCAACCTGACTTTCCCAACTTGCTAATTTGGACCAATTGAGCCGATCAGTTCAACCCTTGAGCCGGTCGATTCAGCTTATCCTGAGCCGATCGACTCACCAATCTGAGTTGATCGGTTCACTAAGCTGAGCTGATCGGTTGGAAGTGCAGACTGTGCAAAAGAGTCAATTGTAGTTCCAATCAATCTGATATTCTTAATCATCTGGTCCAACACCTTGAACACTATGATTTTGAGCTATCAATTAATTGAGTGTTCAATTGAACTACTAAAATCCTTTAGTAATCAATCTAAACATGATTTGTAGATAAACTCCTCTACCATGTTAAATCCTATGTGTGTGACCCTATAGGCCAATTTTACATTGGCAGTGGAAATCCATAACACTTATGACTTCACAAGAAAAGAGTGGTGCCTAGTCACACATCAGTGCTACCCAAGTGATAAGGAATGTTCTAGAACAACTTTCAATCCTACAATCCATGAATGGTGTTACAGTGAATGTATAATTCCTTTGTCACTAATATCCCGAATGAACTCAAGGCATGGAACAGTCATCCTTTCAACGTTCATTCACTTTCTTGATCTCAGAGTAGATTGGAGGAGATATGTATGACATCAATAGCACATAATGATTCACACATGCATGTGCATGCCTATCTCAATCCTACTCATCAAGTGGCCATGGATATCAAACTCCCTCAGGAGGGACAAATCCCATATCTATCACTCACCCCTCAAAAGCCCCATGTGTTAAAGGCACCCAATCATCACCTTTATAACAACCCATGTTTCAAGACTGCATTTGATAATGTCAAAGTGTACCCAACGACATGTGTTGAGTGTAGTGATTTGAAGTCAAAGAATCACACTCACCACCATCACTGTGAGATTTGACTGTGACTACCATGTCATGGTTCCATGTATCAAACTCATGGTGGGTCTGTCCGGTACACTTGTTCTCTAACAAGTACCTATGTGTTTGGTTTGATATCTCCATATCATGACTAACGAGATTCTATCATCAACCAACACCACAATCTAGTCTTGTGTGTCATTGTTGTCTATCTACCTTCCACAATGACATCTGACTAGGGACATAATAAGAATGTACAAAATCTTAGCATCTGTATGATCTCATCGTTCAGGTCCTCAACCTAAAAGTATACATCATTGAGTACTGTCATTCTCTAGACATTCAATCTATTATATCATTATCTCATATGACTGAACCAGAAAGAATTGGAAGCTTGCCTTTGATGTTTATCAAATCAATCTTAATGTATCCCACCAATCAACCCATGATTGGCTCTCAGGGCATACATACCAACACCACTCTACCTGATCAGATGGGAATGGATTATTTCAATGCTTGAAAATTTGAAAATGATCTTCTAGGGATACATTTTGAAGGAATAAGTTATATGTGGGTTACTAAGCAATATAATATGTGTACCACCTAAAAAAACTTGATAGGGTGTTTGTCAATCCCACTTTCAAGATATAGGACCTGTCTAACATGATGAAGCACCTTCCTCAATATAGGGTTTCAGATCACTCTCCTCTACTTTTTTATTTCTAGTGATGGATAAATAATCAGGAGCAGTTCACCATTCTCCTTTGTAGAGGAATGGATTACAAATTCATTCTACCTGGAGGTCATAGAAGATACTCGGACGGGTAGGGCGGTCCTTCCTTTCATTTTGATTTCTAATATTATGCACCTCTGAGGTAGTCTGAAAACTTGGAACATACCGGTGTTTGGGAACATGCATCAAAATACATTGGATCTGGAGGATATGATTATGGTAATACGAAAAGACTTTGATTCACTACCTATCATGATCAATAAGATATTGATGGCTGAAGCAGAGAAGGAATTAGAGACGATCTTACATCAAGAGGAACTGATTTGGAAAGAGAATTCCAAGATTCATCCTCTCATGGATGGGAAGACGATTATAAGGTTTTACCATTCTTTTGTGGAAGGAAGAAGACAATGAAATTAGGTTCTTACAAAAGGAGGATGGAACCATTATATATAATTCTTATGATATGGCCAATAAAACTCTCAACTTCTTTTATGACTTATCTTCTCCCCACCTCCCTTATTACCTAACACCATGGAGGAGTTCCTTTATCTTCTTCTGAACAAGTTTTCAGTAGAAGACACTCTTACTTTGATGGAAATACCCACATAGGTTGAGAGCCAATCATATGATGATTGGTATGTGGCATTAGATACCTAATTTGATAGTAATAAAGGTAACTTTGTCTATTATGTTTGTCTCAGCATGAGATGATGACACAAGCATAGTAGATGTGTAAAGAATGATGTCACTCCATGACATATCTCTTCAGGTTGAGGACTTGAATGACTAGATCATATGTATGATAAGAGTACATACGATATTGTTATGTCCATAGTCAGATATGACTGGGGACTCAAAATAGACAATAGTAATATATAAGACTAGAGTGTGTGTTGACTGATGACAAAATCTCATTAGTCATGATATGTGATGTCAAGTCAAGCACACAATACATGTTAGAGAACAATGTATTAGACAAACCCACCATGAGAGTGATACATGGATACCATGGAATGTTAGTCACAATCATCTCTCATAGTGATAGTGGTAGTATTGGTTCTTAGACCTAAAATCACCACATTCATCACATGTCGTTCATGTATTTTGACATCATCCACCATGACTTGAATAAGGGTTTCTGTAAAGGCGGTGTTTGGGTGCATTGTGACACATGGGGTTTGAATATGAGTGATGTAGATGGAATTTATCCCTCCTATAGGATAATGATATCTAGGCCACTTGATAAGAGAGACTAAGACATGTATGGCCATACTCATGTGACTCAATATATAATGTGTGAGCTCAGATGCATATCAGACAGTCTACTCTAGTTCAAGGAACATGGGCTGAATGTTGATGAGGATGATGATTCAATGCCTCAAGTTCAATCTGGATATCAAAGGCAAAAGAACTATATGATCACAATAACACTGGTCATGGATTTTCAGTTGAGGTTTTTCTCCAAATTTCTAAATTACTTGGGTAGAAATGATATGTGGATAGATACCACTCATTTTTTGTGATGTCATAATTGGTTATGGACTTTCACTAACAATGTCATTTTGGACCTCTAGGGTCACACATATAGGATACACTTGGATGAAAGGAGTATATTCATGGATGATGTTTAGAATGATTACTAGAGGTGTTTAGGTACTCAATTGAACAATTGAGGTTCAAAATTGAGTGACTGGACTCTAAGATGTCTGGTTCAAGTATTAAATTGATGGATTGGAGTGTCAGGTCAATTGGAATTAGCATTGAATGATCAATGGCTGAACCAAGATGTGAAATGACTGGTTCATATAGTAAACTAATCGGTTCATAGGTCCCAATGGACCAGTTCATTGGATGAACTGACCAGTTCATTGGATGAATCGACCGGTTCAATGTTCAACTTGCTTGGATCAAGGAATGTTGTTGAAGTCATGTTGTGCATTAATTGTATATTAAATGACAATATAATTAAAAATATGAAATGGCACGAACTGATTAGTTCATGGCACAAACTGACTGGTTCATGCACTAATCGACTGATTGGGTATGCGAACCAACCCATTTGAAGTACATAGCTTCCAAAAAATGTGTGAATCCATCTGTTTCAACTCCCTCACTGACTGGGAACCTTAGCCCTAGACTCTTCTATAAATAGAGGGGTAATGGGGGCTTCCCCGACACAACATTTTCTCTGACAATAGTTGTTCTCTCTGGTTGTGGTAACCAATAAGGAACCTGAGCAATTCCTACTTGATAAAGGGAGGGAGAGCAAGGTAGAGACAATTGTGGGAGTGCATATCAACTCTAGAAGATCAACATTCAAAATAGACAACTCCTAGTTCACTCTCATAGATCAACGTGGAGTTCTCGATTGTCCCCAAAGACTACTCTTGGTGCAGGAGGCAATTGTATGCTGCTAGGAGAACACCGTCAATCACCATCTGTGGTATTAGACTAGGAATTCGTTGTTGATGACTATTTGAGTTTTGTTCAAGAAGAAGCAAGCTACTTCTTAGAGAAGAAGCATGGTATTTCATCAAGAGTTGTCACTAGACTTTCTCTAGAACCAAGTATAACTCTTGTTACCTTTCCTTACTAGATACATTGTTGTTGACGGGGTCTTACTAATTGGGGAATCGAGCTTTTTTTTTGTCGTATCTGTCACCCAATTTAAAAACAATGGTATCAGAGCCATGTCAATTTACAATGTATCTGGATTTAAATCAATATGATCAGACTTATATTATTGTAAATGATGAGATTGGAATATTAAATTAGTTGAAGTCATATCCGATTAAATTTCACATACGACTCCACAAACTAATATATATATATATATGTGTAATTTATTTGTGTCTCCCTAAAATTAGTTTCGATGATTGATGTTTAGCATGATTATGACCAATAGCCCAAGATCTATTTGTGCATGGTTGTTCTGGTTTATTCATGTTTATATATCAATTTGCATACTAAGTCTCACTCTATCCTTTCCAAATGTAAATTAATGATTTTCTTCCTATTTCCCCTCAAATGTAACTTGAGGTTTCCTTTATACAATGTAATAAGAAATAGGATATTTTTAATTTATGTTCCATCATGAGAATAAATTTTGAATAAGATGAACTGAAAAGTTCGTGAGGAGAACTGATCGACTGGTGAATCGAGGAGGCCATATGATAGGAGGATGAACTGATTGACTGGTGGACCAAATGACCAGTTGGAGGAGTCCAGACATTGCTTAAACATGAATATCAGACAACCATTTCAAAATCTTAACCAAGAAACTAGGAGGTGAGCCGATTGATTCAAGATTTGAATCTATCAACCAACATTGGTTTGAGCACAGATCTTCAACAACAATAGGTTGCATATGATGTCGACCTTAGGTGCTAGTAATTTCTTATGGATCCAAGGAATTACAATAGAATGGCCATAGCCATCGCTTGTGTGTTTTATATTGCATGTTTTCATTGTGGTTAAAACATGTATATGATACATACTATAATTATATGGTGATTGGATATGTATATGTATTTATATATAAAATCTTTGAATACAATATTAAGTCTAAGGTGCTTTCCATAAGCGACAGACATGAAAAGCTTAACCAACCATGTGTAGGTTACACCAAACCATGTTGCATTGTCAATCACATGGAAGTGTGATGGTAGATATGTAGATCTACCAAAGCAGGGTACATACTCTATTGTGTTGGCTTTTGGGTCAGGCTTAACTAGGTGATCTTGATAGGATTAAGTACCTTGAAGAATATAGATGATTATGATATATAGCTGTGCCCAACAACTATCCAAGAGTTACATGTGATGCAATTGAAAAATGTTCTCTACCTATATAGTCAATCTGTTGGTGATCAACCAAAGCTGAGTCATGATTTGATGAAATATGGATGTTGATTGACTAGAAGATTGTAAGATGCAATCTTCTGAATCGATACATGAGGGTTATCAATTTGAAAAAAATAGTTGGATTGATAATTAATTAAAGGACTAATGTTAACTTATCAAATCAAACAAAAATGTTTTGAAAAGTTGCAATATTTCTTTGTAGAATCTAATAACAAACACAATTGTGATCAATCCTTAAGTAGGAAAAAGTAAATGGGATTTACTTCCTCACCTGGTTTGATTATTGAGAAGAGTTCTCATAGATGAGTGAAATCTCTAAGTCCTTAAAAGACTAGAGCCAGAGTAACCCACTCCAAATGCACCTAAGGATAAAATGAATACTTACTGGAAGCATGCCAATGATGCCATAGACATTTGAGTACCTTATTCTATGTTGTACCAACTATGAGTTGCATGAGAAGCATGAAGACATGGAAATTCTTGAGATGGTACCCCATCTTAAGAATCATGTAAAGAAAGTAAGGTATAATGTCTCTAAGGCATTATTTGAGTTCAAACTTACATTGGGAGATCTAGTATATCTTGGTATGTATGACCAGAGAGCCAATCATATGATGATTGTAATGGAATAATTTGTAATTTATTAGATTAATAAATAAAGAAAAGCTTCCAATTTATCTTTTTAATCCAGTCATGAGATAATGATGTAAATTATAAACGTATAGAGAAAAATATTACTCAATTGTGTATGTCTTCAATTACGTGACTTGACGAAATGAGATCATACAAATGTTAAAGTACATATATATTTTCATTATGTCCATGATTAATTGTTATTGTGCAAGGTTGATAAACAACAATGACAAATAAGATAAAAGTGTGACTTGGTTGATGATAGAATCTCATTAGTCATGATATGGCTATATCAAACCAAGCACACAGATACATGCTAGCGAACATTGTATTGCACAGACCTAACATGAGACTGTTACATGGAAACCATTACCATGGTATTCAAGTCATCTCTCATAGTAATGGTGGTGTTTGTGGTTCTTAGACCTAAAATCACTACACTCATCACAAGCCATTTGGTATGCTTTGACATAATCAGACATGATCCTAAAACATGAGTTGTTATAAAGGTGATGATTGGGTGACTGTAATACATGGGGACTGACTGTGAATGATAGAGATGGGTTTTGCCCCTCCTATCGGAGTATGATATCCTAGGACTCTTCATTAGAGAGATTGGGAAATGCATGGCCATCCACATGTGAGTCAATATGTGATATTCAACTTACATATATCTCAGATAGTTTGTTCTAGTTCAAGAAACAAGATTGAATGTAGAAGAGGGTGACTACCCCATGCCTTGAGTTCACTTTGGATATCAGAGAAAAAGGAATTACACAAACACTGTAACACAAAATACATATTGTAGGTTAATGTTTTTACCCAACTTTCCATTTACTTCGGTAGCATTCATGTGTGACTAGGCATCGCTCATTGCTTGTGATGTCATAAGTGTTATGAACATTCACTGCCAACATAATTTTTGGGACCTATAGGGTCACACACATAGGTATTGACCTATAGGAGGAGTTTAATCTTAAATGATGGTTGATTTGATTACTAAAGTGTTAAGGTATTCAACTCACACAACAAATCAACTTGCTACACTGCCAAACAATCAACTCACTCAAGTGAAATGGTTATTTGGAGATCCAGACGACCGGATCAAGTGTTGAAGCATATGTTTGGAGTATGAGACTGATTGGCACTAAATTGGCTAAGTTCTACTCAAATTGAGGTGTGTACTGACCGCTTCATTCATTTGAACCAACCAGCTCGACTTGGCTCACCATAAGACCATCTGGGTGAGCAAGACGACAATCTCGCATGGGAAAGATTACTCAGTTTGTGGGAAATTTGATTGCATTAAGGAATTAATGTTGATGTCCTTTCATGCATTAATTGGATTCAAAATGCTAATTTTGTATATGATTGGAAAACATGCAAAAAAGACCATCTTTTAATATGAGACGACTGTCTCACATGCCAAAAGACTATCTAGGTTTCCTGTTTGGGTGTTTGTAGGTTGTGAAATTTCAAGATCTTCTGGTCCCTTCCACTCCCGCATAGACTGGAAACCCTGACCCAAACCACTCCTAAAAATAGAGGGGTATTGGGGGCTTCCTAGAACACAACACAGACAATTGAGAATCAATTCCTCTGACAAATGTTTGTTCTCTCTAGTTGTGGTAATGTAACATCCCAAGATTTAAGGCATCGGATAACATGATCTTAAAAGGAATGATTGGACTACCAATATCACCAAGGTGCGCCTCCTTTTCCGGGAGCCCATCACTAAAGAACTCCATAGTTAAGTGTGCTCAACTTGGAGTAGTACTAGGATGAGTGACCAGTCGGGAAGTTGATCCTGGCTTGCACGTCAGTGTGGATAAAGTGCGCAGTTAAGGCTAGTGGTGGACTGTGGGGCCAGTCGTCATTCCTGAAACTCTACTCGAGCCATGGGCAGTGGGCCCGGTCGTTAAAAATGGTATCAGAGCCATAACTCCTCCAGTAGGTGGGGCCCACTTGGGTATGTGGCATGCCAGTCTTGAGCCGTGCGGTCCAGGCAAGTTGGAAAGGGCTATCCGTAGAGACGAGATGGAGCCCCCCTTGTGCTGGTAGTCGTGGACGGGAGCTGGGTGTCTATGGGCCATTGTGGGTCTACACTGAAATGGGGTCAGATTATGAGGCCATATAGTTGAGCCTTGACGAGGACGTAAAGAGTCTAAGTGGGGGAGATTGTAACATCCCAGGATTTGAGGCCTCGGATAACATGATCTTAAAAGGAATGATTGGACTACCCATATCACCAAGGTGCACCTCCTTTTCTGGGAGCCCTCACTAAAGAACTCCATAGTTAAGTGTGCTCAGCTTGGAGTAGTACTAGGATGGGTGACCAGTCGGGAAGTTGATCCTAGCTTGTCAGTGTGGAAAAAGTGCGCAGTTAAGGCTAGTGGTGGTCTGTGGGGCCAGTCGTCATTCCTGAAACTCTACTCGAGCCATGGGCAGTGGGCCCGGTCATTACAAATGGTATCAGAGCCATAACCCCTCCAGTAGGTGGGGCCCACATGGACATGGCATGCCAATCTTGAGTCATGCAGTCCAGGCAAGTTGGAAAGGGCTATCACTGACGCGCAAGCCATGGCTCTGATACCATTTGTAACGCCCATCGCTAAGGGGGGGGACAACTCCTTCTTATCTATTCTAGAAGAATGATATGGGTTCTAGGCTTTCTATGTGGGCTTCTCTAGAGGCGAGGTGGCCTTTGCCCATCGCTAAGGAGGATAATGTCAACTAGTAGTCTTTTGTGAAAGGAGTTTCTATAGATGACAACATTCGAGGATACAGTCTGTGGTAGGATAATTTACTTTCCTATTATGATGAAGAAGATTATGTCATGAAGATGAGATAACTGGCTGGAGGACCAGAAGGATGAGCCAAACTGATCAACTGGAAGAGCCAGTAGATGGTGGACAGTAGAACCAAACAATCAGTGAGATGATCAAACGACTGACAAAGAGGTGAGTTGATCGGTCAAGGGTTGAACTGATAAACCCATTTTAGCAAGAACACATCTTCATCAACAACATGTTTCTATTAGTGATGTGGACCTAGGTTGTTGTAATTCCTTGTGGCTTCAAGGAATTACATTGGGCTGGAAATAACCATCAATTTTATTTATTGCATGTTTTCATTGGGGGATATAGCATGTATATGATACGTACTATATATGTGGTTATTGGATAAATCATATGTATTTATAAATACAAACTCTCTCAAATAAAAATCATATTAAGTCTTAGATGCATTCCAACAACAACCCACATGAAAAGATTGATCCACCAAGAGTAGGATACACCCTCATGTGGTGCGTCGTCTATCTTGTGGAAGTGTGTTGATAGATATGTAGGTTATGCCTTTATATGGTGCATATCTATCATGTTGGCTATCAGGTCAGCCTTAAACTGGTGATTCTTAAAGCGTCTAAGCCCAAAAGAATGTAGATGAGTATGGCAAGGAGTTGTTCATATCATCTATCCATAATTGACTATGTTTTGCGGTGTTGGTTGGGACATAGTCGAATTATCTTGGATCTAGGCCACTAGAATATTGTATGTTGCAATATTCCAAATTTAAATGTGAGGGATATCAATTTTAAATAAAATAATGGGAGCGATAATAATTAAATACCTAATTAATATCGTCATTTTTTTTCAAATCAAATCAAATGTTTTTGACAAATGTAAACTTTTCTTTTGTAGAATTAAATGACAAACAAATACATATTGTGATTGGTTCTTAAGAAGTACAAACTTGATGAGACAAATTTCCATGACTGGTTTTGGACTTTGAGGAGGGTTCTCAATGAAGAGTGCAACCTCTAGCTCCTTGAGAAACTAGTGCCAAAATTACCTTCTCTTGATGCACCTAGGGCACAAATGGATGCTTACTGGAAGCATGCCAATGATTCCTTAGAGATAAAGTACCTTATGCTTAGTTGCATGAACTATGAGTTTCATGAGTAGTGTGAGGACAAGAGTGTTTTTGAGATGGTAACACATCTTAAGAAAGTGGTACTTGGTCTTAAAAAGCAAGAAAGGGACAATATCATAAAGGTGCAACTTGAGTCTAAGTTGACAGAGGGAACCTTAGTAGAGGAACATGTGCTCAGATTGGAAATGTGTATCATCATGAAGAACTAGGATTCACCTTGAGCAAAGAGTTGGCTACAGATATGATTCTAAAGTCAATGCCAAAATCAAATAACCTCTCTATTGCATGTCATCATGTGAATAATTTGGTTGACCACATGTCAGATTTGTTTGCCATGTTGATTCATGTTGAAGAAAAATTCAAGAATGACAAGCCCATGATGATGATCAATGGAGTCGAGTCCAAGGATCAAAGAAAGACCACAAAGAGTTCTGAGTTCAAGCCCAAAACCAAATCTTCAACACTCAGGATAAGGAGAAAGAAAAGTACAAGAGGAATTCATCTTTTGTACTTGAAGGCTTTTAGGAAAAAGAAGATGGGGATGGTGATATCAACTTTAGGTTTATACGTTATTGAGATAAAACTATCTACTTATTCATCATGGTTATTAGATACCAGATGTGGATCTCAAATATGTTCTCATATGCATGATTTAAAAGGAAGTAGGCCTTTGGGAAAAGGCGTGGAGGAACTACAAGTTGTTAATGGCACAAGAGTTGTGTCGAGTGTAGTTGGAACCTATAGTATATCTCTTCCCACAGGGCTTGTAATAGAGTTAAAGAACTACTATTATGTACCTTCTATAAATAGAAACATCTGTTTCTTGTATGGACAAGGATGTATTTAAATTCCATAGTAAAAATTGTTGATGTTCTATTTAAAAAGATGGGATCTTTTATGACAGTGCTCCAATGTCTTTTGGTCTTTATTTGTTAGATCTAAAGATAGATGTTTATAATGTAAATACCAAAAAACTAAAACTCAACAAATCAAACATAACATATCATTGGAATTTTCCTCTAGGGCAAATAAATGAGAATCACATATCTAGACTCTATAAAGATGGTTATCTAGACTCTTTTGATCTAGAATCAATAGAGATACGTGAATCTTGTTTGTTGGGAAAGATGGAAAAAACCTCTTTCACTAGCAACAATTGGAGGGCCAATGATCTATTATAACTCATACATATGGATGTGTGTTGACCTTTTACAAAAACCACTAAAGGTGGGAATTCGTACTTCATTACTTTCATTGATGACTTCAGAAGGTATGACTATGTTTATTTAATGAAACATAAGTCAGATACTCTTGAAAAGTTCAAGGAGTTTATGAATGAAGTGTAGAACAAACTTGGTGAAAGTATTAAGTTAATTCATTCTGATCAAGGTGGACAATACTTAAACCAAGAGTTTAACAAACTTCTTAAAGCCCACAGAATCATATCGCAATGGACTCCACCTACAAAACTATAACATAATGGTTTGTCATAAAGAAGAATCACACATTGGTAGATATGGTGTGATCAATGATGAGTTTAGATGAGCTTCTAACTACCTTCTAGGGGTATGCTCTAGAAACCGCAACACATACACTAAACCGAGTACCCTCTAAATCAATTCAAAAGACACCATATGAGATATGACATGGGAAACGTCCCAATATGTCTTTTATGTGCATTTGGGGATGTGAAGATTATGTTAAAATAATGTTTTCTGATAAGCTTGGTCTGAAATATGTTAAATGTTATTGTGTTGTATATCCTAAAGAAATAAGAGGATATTACTTTTATTCCCAATCTGACAACAAAGTGTTCGTTGTAAGGGATGTTGAATTCCTTGAGATGGATTTCATTTCCAATGGAATTTGTGGGAGGAAAGTGAAACTAAATGATATTCAAGAAGAACAAGAGAACATAAAAATAATATATGAACAAGAGGAACTAAGAGAATCACAAGGTGTTTTGGAGTCTCAAATTTCTCAAGTAATATTGAAACCTCATAGATCTAATATGACACGCCTTCAGCCTAAAATATTTAGATATCTTGTGACTCTAGAAAGTAGTGAATTGGTTACAAATGCTAAGCCTATAACCTATCAAGATTCTATAGAGATACCAAAGTCTGAGAAATGGTTTGAATCCATGAGATATGAGATGGGATCCATGTACACCAACATGGTATGCACCTTGGTGGTTCCACCTGAAGGGGTAAAACCCATAGCGTGCAAGTGGGTCTTCAAGAAGAAAACTGACATGGATGGAAAAGTACAAACCTATAAGGGCAGATTGGTTGCAAAGAGTTTTAGAAAAATTCAAGGTGTTGACTATTGAAAAAACTTTTCTCAAGTGGCCATGGTTAAGTCCATCAGGATCATGGTTTCTATTGTAGCTTATCATGACTATGAGATTTGGTAGATGGATGTTAAAACTTCATTCCTTAATGGAAATCTTCTTGAGGATGTGTACATGAAACGACCTGAGGGTTTTGTAAATCCAATGTTTTGCAAATAAAGTCCATAAGAAACAAAGGTCAATCTATGGGTTGAAGAAAGCATCTTGGAGATGGAATGTTCATTTTGATGAAATAGTCAAGGAGTATGGCTTTTTTTAAAATGCAGATGAACCTTGTCTGTACAAGAAGGTTTGTGGGAGCATAGTGACATTCCTCATATTGTATGTGGATGACAAACTATTTATGGGGAATGAGATCCTTACTTTATAAAAGGTAAATATGTGGCTTGGAAATACATTTTCTATTACAAACTTGGGAGAAGAATCCTAGATCTTAGTGATAAAGATATATAAAGATAGATCCAAAAGGATTCTTGGACTAAGTCAAAGAATTTACATTAACAAAGTGTTGAAGCAGTTCAACATGGAGAACTCAATGAGAGGAAACTTGCCCATGCTACATGGAGTTACCATATCTAAGGGTCAAAGTCCCAGTTCTTGTTAAGAAAAGGAAATCATGAGTTTGATTCCATATTCCTCAGCAATTGGATCAATCATGTATGCAATGTTGTGTACCCATCAAGACGTCTCATATGTCTTAGCATGACGAACATATATCAATCAGATCCAGGTGATGCTCACTGGACAGTTGTGAAGAACATCCACAAGTACTTGAGAAGAACTAAGGATTAGTTCTTGGTCTATAGTGGAGAGAAAGAGTTGGTGGTAAGAGCTTACATCAATGCAAGCTTTCAAAATAAAAAACACGATTACAAATCACAATTAGGATTTGTGTTTTTTGTGAATAATGGAGTTGTATGTTGGAAGAGTTCCAAACAAGAGATATTTACCAATTCTACAACAAATGTCGAGTATATTGTTGCATCGAATGTAGAAAAGGAAGTTGTATGGATCAAGAAGTTCATTACAGAATTTGGGGTCGTTCCAAGCATCAACCACACAATTGATCCATGTTGTGACAAATATGGAGCTATTGCACAATCTAAGTAACCCAGATTACATCAGTGCTCAAAGCATATACAAAGGCGGTTCCATCTCGTACGAGAGATTGTATAATGAGGAGATATAAATATTTTCATATTACCAACTAAGAACATTATTGTTGACCCCTTGAAAAATGCACATTCACAGTAGTATCATGATGGTCATGTTATATCACTTGGGATATGATTCATGGGTGATTGGGTCTAAGTGCATGTGGGAGTCTGTCAATATGTATGACTAGAAAGTCAATCATATGATGGTTGTAAGAGCATAATTTCTAATTGGTTTGATTAATATATAAAGGCAAGCATGCAACTTATTCTGTTGAATTCACTTATGAGATAATGATGTAACATTATAAATGTCTAGAGAATAATATAACTCAATGATGTATGTCTTCAAGTACATGACTTGAGAAAATGGGATCATATGGATGTTAAGAGTACATATATATATATGTATATTCTCATTATCTCCCCGATCAATTGTTATTGTGGAAGGTTGATAGACAACAATGACACATAAGATCAGAGTGTGATTTGGTTCATGATAGAATCTCATCAGTCATGATATGTCTATATCAAACCAAACACACAAATACATGTTAGAGAATAGTGTATCGGACAAACCCACCATGATAATGTCACATAGAAACCATTACCATGCTAGTCATAGTCAATTCTCATAGTTATAGTGGTGTTTGTTGTTCTTAGACCTGAAATCACTACAATTGTCACATGTTGTTCGGTATGCTTTGACATCATCAAACGCAATCCTAAAACATGGGTTGTTATAAAGGTGATGATTGGGTGACTGTGACACATGGGGACTGATTTTGAGCGATAGAGATGGGATTTGTCCCTCCTAAAGGAGTATGATATCTTAGGCCTCTTGATTAGCAGGACTGAGAAATGCATGGTCGTGTACGTGTGAGTCAATATGTGATATTTCTTTTCGATGAACCTAGCATGTTTCTCTTCCATTACTACTAAAAGATTTTATCTACAAACAAATGATCTAAGGTAGATCATAGAACAAAAAGAGCAAAACAAATGAAGATAACATGTACAAAAAAGGAAGAAGAAAGTTATATGTACAAACTTTTAGTATCTCTAAGCAATCAACCCAAATGGATTCAGAGCCCCTTTACAAATTGTGAAATGTTTGAGAATTCCTCTCAAGCCAGATATAGTGGAGCACAAAGATAGCAATACTCTTTGGTTCACCTTTAAGTTTCAGCAGACCTTCCACAGAGTTAGGGAAGGAACCATATCTCACAGAATAGCTATTCCAAATGCGGAGACGGAATTCACAGAAAAAGAAAAAATGATCTAGATATTCAGAGATTCTTTGATAGATGATGCATCTGGGAACCATATAATAGCCCACTCTCTTCAGATAATCCAGGTGAGGAAGTTTTTTGAGAAGAGTTTTCTAGAGAAACAAGAACACCTTCTAGGAACTTTGTCATTCCATACCCAGTCACCCCATATAGTGACCGGGTGTTTTGACCTAACAAGACTCCAAGCGTCCTTTAATTTGAATGAAGTCAAATTCTCAATAAGAAAAGAATCAGAATAGCCATTCAGGTTTGGAAGCTTAATAAGATAATCTAGGAATTGCTTAGAACCTCTACAACTAGGAACTGGCCAGACTCCATTCACAATACAGAAGCTAAGTTTCCCATTAACTTTGTTACCGATCCTAATAATAATTTTCTTATCAATCACCTCCGAGATGATTTACCACTAAGAAGCCAGTGATCTCTCCACAGCAATATGCCTTCTCCATTTCCAACAAAAAAAATTAACTAAGGAATCAACATATAACTAGATTTAAGTAATCTTTCAAACAACCAAGGAAAGTTTTGTTTACATCTTACAGACCATATAGAATCTTTCATGAGGTATTTTACATGAATCCATTACACCCATAACAACTCTTTATCAGTAGCTATATTCTACAAGTTCTTTAGAATACATGACTTGGACCAATCATCCACATGCCTTATAACCAAACCACCTTCCTTCTTAGATCTGCATATATAATCACAGGCAATAGTGTGAAGATGTTTTTTATTATCTCTATCACCCAAAAAGAAGTCCCTCATCATCTTCTCAATCTACATAACAACTAATTTCGGAATAGGAAAAGTTGAGGTCCAGAAAATATGATAAGAAGAAATGGTGGAGATAACAAGTTCAATCTTCCCAGCTTGAGATATGAGTTTACATTTCTAAAGTTAATCTTATTCCTCACTTTGTCAAGAATTGGATTACACATAGCCTTCGTGAGCCTACCTATGAAATAAGGGAGGCCTAGATATTTCACAGGAAATTTAGAAATCTGAATATTTAACCAATACAAAAGATCAGCAGCTCTAACATCATTTATACTCCTGCTAGCAAATAATTTACTTTTTGAGTTGTTTAGCTACAGACTAGAGATTCTATGGAACTCCTGAAACAATTCCTTGATGACTTGGGCAGACTGATAGTCATCTCTCGTAAAAAATAGGAGATCATCTACAAACACAATATGAGAAACCTTGAAATCCACAATATTTTGAAGAGGTTTAATGCTTCCTTTAGCCACATAAGCTTTAATTAAAGAGGTGAACCCCTGGATAGCAACTAAAAATAGGTAAGGGCCTAAAGGGTCACCCTACCTAATGCCATTGGATGCCTGAAAATGAATTGAAGGGTTTCCATTAACCAAAATCTGATAAGAGGCAGTAGAGAAGTATGCATCAATCCATTTTAACCGTTTCAGAGGAAACCTCATACTTTTGATAATATAGAGATTGTAATCCGTATGAAAAAAATCATATTCTTTGGAAAGATTAGCCTTAATACACATTTTATTTGAACCATATGCATTTGAAAAAGAGCTGAGAATGTCATTACCTAGAAGGATGGCATCTCTAATCAGTCTCCCCTTAATAAAGTCCAGCAGATTACCATCAATGAGAGCAGGGAAGATAGAGCTCAAACAATTAGCAAGGATTTTTAAAATAATCTTGTAAATCACATTACACAAAGAGATTGGTCTAACATCATTAAGACCAGAAGCCCCCGTGCATTTAGGGATTAAAGTGATGGAGGTGTTATTATATTCAATTAAGAACTTGTATGTTTCAAAGAAACTCAAAATAGCCTTGCAAATATCAACCCCAATAATACCCCAAAAGACTTTAAAGAAGTAGCCATTAAACCCATTTGGGTCAGTGGATTTATCCTTTCTTAAGCCTTTCACCACATTTTCAATTTCCTCTTTGGAAACGTGTTTATTCAAAACATCCAACTAAGCCTTAGAAATATTTAGAAGAATTCACTCGTTAGACCATTCAACATAATCAAGAGATTTGAGTTTAGGAGTTACTTAAAACAATCCATAGTATGCACACTTATCTCATCTTGATCATAGACTTTGTTATCATTAACCATAAGGAATTGAATGTTATTGAAGATACGTCTGGTTTTTAGAGACATATAAAAGAAGCTAGAGTTCATATCTCCTTCCTTTAGCCAAAGAACTCGAGATTTTTGTTTAAGAAGAGACTCCTCATCAACCAAAGCTTTCTCATCTTGGACCCCCAACTCATTAAGATGCAATTGAAGACCTCCATTAAGAGGATCTTGATCAACCTCCCATTGAACCTCCAAAACCATATCCTCCAACTCCTTTACTTCAAAAAGAATATTTCCTACTGACTCTTTGTTCCATTCAAATGAGCCCCTTTAACAGCATACAATTTCTTATAAACTATATGAAAAACCACTAGAGGAGGGGTGAATAGGGTTTTATGATGATTTTAAAATTAATTCAACCAAGCAAACACAATTGAAATTTGGAGAAGGAGACATGGCATTTAGAGTGGTTCCACCCTTAGCAAAAACTAAGGGAGTCGGTCCACTACCCAAATTGTTTCCAATTGGTATTTTGAAAGCACTTGTATTTTATTACCTTGCAAGGATGTTACATAAGCTACAAATACCTTCACCCTTAGGATAGCCTTCACAAAGAAGTTTGGATCTTCTTCAGTGGTGAATTCTCACCAACCTTGAAGCAACCTTCCTTGAAGTAACTCCAAGCTCCCTCTTGAAGTAGCATTCCTCATGAAGTAGCTTCCCGTTGAGACAACCTTCTTGAAGTAATCCTAAGTCCGTCGAGCTACCTTCACCACTGAAGAAGATCCAACAACCTCCTTTCCGCAGCCTCAAATCTAGGAGTAGCAAAGGAGAACAAAATACAATAAAAGGAACAAGATTGGAAGAAGGAAACAATGTTACCAATTGAGTATAGTGCTTTGATCCTATATCAAGTGTTTGATATCCTAACCAAAGTGGATGGACGTGGATGTATAGTGGATATGAGATATCATCCTATAGGACACTAATGTAGAGCTCAAAGAATAGATTGCAAGTGTAGCTCAGCTAGTTTGATCACAAGGATTGAATCTCAAGTGTAATTGTGTATGCAAGTTATACTTTGAGGTCTCCTATGGATCTCCTATTTATAGAAGTGGTTTGCTAATGCTTGGGGACATTCTAGACACCTTCTAGGGTGTTCTTAGTACTCAACTAGCTGTTAAGTATCCACTAATTGCATTATTAATGGTTAGTTAATTAATTCTGAAAAGTGAAGATACAAACATTCTCGGTCGAGAAGTTTGACGATCGAGTGCCTCTCGGTCGAGGAATTTGTCCACCGAGAGTGATTTTGGAGTAAGTGTATTGCAACATTCAACTCAACTCCCAACTACTTTTCTAACCCAGTCTAACGGCTAGAAGGGTCTATTCTCGGTCGAGGAGTTTGTCGACCGAGAGTGTCTCGGTCGAAGTTTTTGCCGATCGAGAATATCACTGATTCAATGTATTCATTTACTAAGTGTGTGTACCAATGTGCAATTGTGATACTATCTTGGGGGATGACCTATCTAAGTGTTGTGAGTGGATATGGAAGATCTAAATGCTTGATTTACATGATATCTAAGTACTTGTACATTATAAACTTGTACAAGTTTCTACATTGATTACAATCATAAAAATAAAGCAATTTTAGCAAATTGATCTTCCAAGTCTTCGGTATCCACCACCTTATATGCTTGTCCCTGAAACACTCAAATAGCAAGTTATAACCACAAGAAAGAAATGTTTGTCATTATCAAAACAAAGGGTTTATAATAATGTCGAATTTAGCCAACAATCCCCCCCTTTTTGAAGATGACAAACATTTCCAAAATATAAATCAATGAAATATAAATCAGATGAGTTTCATACCTGAAGTTTACCTTTTGCAGCCATTCTTTTTATTTGCAAGTATGAGCTAGCCGAGAGATTATAAAACTCATTTTACTTTATGGTATTGATTTTATATTATTTCTCCCCCTTTGTCATTTCAAAAAGATAACCAAGCTAAACATTAATTATGACTTTTATTTCTCCCCCTTAATTTGATAATTTTATACTCAATTCAAACCACTTATTTTTATGTGAAATTTAGCCACAATTTATTTCTCAATCATTTGCAAAGGATGTTAAGCCTTGAAATGATATGAGATCCTTTTAGATTCATGGCATATGTGTTTTGATTTCTCATCCATTTTACAAGGGATGCTAAGCCCTGAAAATGATATGAGATCCATTTAAGCTCATGATGAATACATATATTGATTTCTCATCCATTTTACAAGGGATGTTAAGCCCTGAAAATGACATGAGAATCCTTTAAGCTCATGAATATATTTAATAGTTTCTCAAACATTTACAAGGGATGTTAAGCCCTGAAATGATATGTGATTCTTTTATGCATATAGTAGAATCAATGAATTATCTCTAACCAAATGCACAGGATGTAAAGCCCTAATTTGTTTAGATAATTCCATTAAGGACAAGATTATATTCATAAATATTGTAGACTCCTTTATTTTCATAACCAAGATTATTTTAAAGATACTAAGGTCATAACTAGTTTCAAAATTTCTTTATGATGTTTACAAAGTTTTGTGAACTCCTTCTTAATCTTATAGTCAAGAAAGTTTTTGTGAGCTCCCCCTTAATCTTATAATCAAGATAATTTAAGGATTCTAAGGTCACAATGAGCATTAGATCATAATAAGTTAACAAGTTATGCACTAAAATCTTATTTTCAATATACTAAGATTGAGTGCAAGGAAATGATTTACAATTAAGCATCTTGTCAAGCTTATTTTAGGTCGACCTTGACTTTAACCTGGGCGCCCCTTGATTGATTTTATATTTTGACCGAGAGGCAATTTCTGTAGATTTCTAGTTTAAGCATTTACAATGATCTACTTGATTGAATATTTGAAACATAGCTTACAGAGTATCTTACAAAAAGTATTAATGTATAACAAGGATGATATCATTTTTCATAAGCTAAGCAAAAGATAATCATTTCACTAATATGTCAAGATGTATTTGTGCCATAGAGATTTATCTTAATGCAAAAATTGCATTTTCAATGATAACATCATCTTTATGTGTAATGAGCTGAATCACTATGATAATTTTGAAAACAATATCCATTCATGGTTTATATACATATAGATCAAAGATTATTTCAATCAAACCAAGTTAAAGATGAAACACAATGATCATGGTGAAACAGTAAAGGCATATCCATAATTACAATGATCATGATCATTTAAAGGAAAATTTCAAGACACATGATTTCTATATAGATAAACCAAGGAATACTTAGGACAAACCATGTGGATTATGATAAAATAGTAATTTCCTTGATTATATTAACATGGCTCATAATTTCCAGTTTTAACCCAAACCATGTTGGAGATGAACCAAGATAATCTCATGAGAAGCAAATACATGATTTGAGTAAAATCAATATTTTCTTCTTAGATACAATTTAATCATGAAAAGTATAATGTTTTTATGCTCATATGTTCTTCCTTTTAATTATGATCATTCAAATATGTAGTATATAAAGTTCATAACATACTTAAGTTAATTTTAATTAAAGTATCTTTGAAAATATGCAAGTTAATGCTTAGTTAAGTTGAGATAAGACATTTGAATATCAAAGTAACATTTTAGGTCAAATCTCAACTAATCATTTTCAAATCTATAGGTTTTGGGAACCCAAAATAGATCAACATCCTTTTTCCTGTATGGGAAAGAAAACAAATAATGTCCAAGATGTAAATAGTAATGACAACAAATGAAATCAATTTCATTTCTCTTTGAGTTGTTCTTGGGTACATACATGGTCTTGGGTGCTTGTGTTCCTCTAGGTTTAGGTTGATATGATTTCTCTTTTGGAACATATCCTAAACCTTTCCTTCCATTATAACTTGAAGAATTTTTTAGAATCTTATCAAGAACATCATTGTTTCTCAAGTTAGTAATTTCTCTTTGTAACTTGGCAATCTGATCCATTTTCTGTTTAATATCTAGCTTTGCTTGATCTAGATCAGATGATAAAGTATCTCTTTCTTTAACAACAGAATAATAATCTAGATGAGTACACACGATGAGTTGTGATTGAAGATCATTCAATTTTGCAAGCAATTCAACCTTTTCTTGACAAAGAAAATTATGATTTGTCTCAAGAGTAAGCAATTTTGTATTGCAATCATTAAAAGATGATTTCAAGAAAGAATTTTCAGAAATAATACTTTCCTTTTCAGAAGCAAGATCATCTAATTGTGCATACAAATCCTCATTAGTTTTAGTAACTCTTTTTAGTTTCTTTTTACAATCAATATATTTATCATCTAATTCCTCATTACTAGCAACTAACTCTTCTTTAGATAAATGAAAAAGACTTACCTCTTCTTCTTCTTCATTTGTTGTAGCAATAAGACACTCTACTTCTTCTTTTTCATCTTCACTATCATCACTTGGATCATCCCATGTAGCTTTATATGCTCTTTCTTTCTTCTTGTGAGATGATTCCTTCCCCTTCTTAAGTTTGGGACAATTACCTTTTAAGTGTCCAAAACACCTGGACGAAGAAACACTAGGAATTTTATTAGTTTTAAATCTTCTATAGTTTACTATCTTCTTCACTTGTGTCATGACTATTATTGGTTAATGCTTTGAATGCAATGTCCTTTATTTTCTCCTTTTTGTGTTCAGCCGCCAATCTTTCTTCTTCTTCAAGGGTAGCTTCATGAGCCTCCAAGTTGCCAATGAGTTATTCCATCCTTAATGTAGTGAGATCATTGGCTTCTCCAATGGTCGTCACCTTTGGTTTATACTTTGGAGGCAAGCATCTAAGAATTTTTGATACTTGATCCTATTCACTAATGGCTTTACCTATTGCATTCAACCCATTAACAATAGAAGAAAACTTTGCATACATTTCACTACTAGACTCATATAGTTCCATACGATATTTTTCAAACTTTTGTTTAAGCATGCCAATTTTGGAATTTTTTACTTGAATAGTTCTTTCATAAGTAATAGAGATTCTATGCCATATTTCATATGCAATTTCACAATTTGAGATTCTATTGAACTCACCTACTAAAATTGAACAATAAAGGATACTTATAGCTTTTGTATTCAATTAGGCTAATCTCACCGTGTTTGTATCCCATGTAGCATATTCAGTTTGAGGAAGATCATAGTCATTTGAAGCCATTCTCCAAAGATCCTAGCTGATTCCTTGGAAATAGAATTGCATCCTCCTCTTCCAATAGGTGTAGTTGGTGCCATCAAATGGTGGAGGTCGAGCCACAAGTGTTCCTTCCAAGTTGAGGTTGTTTAGTACCCCATCACCCATTTTCCTCAAGACTTCATTAGAGCTCCTTGAAGCCTACTCTAATACCAATTGAAAAAACCACTAGAGGGGGGTGAATAGGGTTTTATGATGATTTTAAAATTAATTCAACCAAGCAACCACAATTGAATTTTGGAGAAGGAGACACGACGTTTAAAGTGGTTCCACCCTTAGCAAAAACTAAGGGAGTCAGTCCACTACCCAATTGTTTCCAATTGGGATTTTGAAAGCACTTGTATTTTATTACCTCGCAAGGATGTTACATAAGATACAAATACCTTCACCCTTAGGATAGCCTTCTCCCAGAAGTAGTCTCACCAACCTTGAAGCAGCCTTCCTTGAAGTAACTCCAAGCTCCCTCTTAAAGTAGCCTTCCTCTTGAAGTAGCTTCCCGTTGAGACAACCTTATTGAAGTAATCCTAAGTCTGCCGAGCTACCTTCACCACCGAAGAAGCTCCAACAACCTTATTTCCACAACCTCCAGCCTAGGAGTAGCAAAGGAGAACAAAATAAAATAAAAGGAACAAGATTGTAAGAAGGAAACAATGTTACCAATTGAGTATAATGCTTTGATTCTATATCAAGTGTTTGATCTCCGAACCAAAGTGGATGGATGTGGATGTATAGTGGATAGGAGATATCAACCTATAGGACACTAATGCAGAGCTCAAAGAACAGATTGCAAGTGTAGCTCAGCTTGTTTGCTCACAAGGATTGAATCTCAAGTGCAATTGTGTATGCAAGTTATACTTTGAGGTGTGCTATGGATGTCCTATTTATAGGAGTGTTTTGCTAATGATTGGGGACATTCTAGACACCTTCTAGGGTGTTCTTAGTGCTCAACTAGATGTTTGGTATCTACTAATTGCATTAGTAATGGCTAGTTAATTAATTCTGAAAAGTGTAGACATAAACTTTCTTGGTCGAGAAGTTTGTCGACCGAGTGCCTCTCGGTCGAGGAATTTGTCGACCAAGAGTGAGTCTGGAGAAAGTATATTACAACTTTCAACTCAACTCCCAACTAATTTTCTAACTCAATCTAACGGCTAGAAGGGTCTGTTCTCAGTCGAGGAGTTTGTCGACCGAGAGTGTCTCGGTCGAAGTTTTTGTCCATCAAGAATATCACTGATTCAATGTATTCATTTACTAAGTGTGTGTATCAATGTGAAATTGTGATACTATCTTGGGGTATGACCTATCTAAGTGTTGTGAGTGGATTGGGAAGATCTAAACACTTGATTTACATGATATCTAAGTACTTGTAAATTATAAACTTGTATAATTTTTTACATTGATTACAATCATGAAAATAAAGCAATTTTAGCAAATTGATATACCAAGTCTTCGCTATCCACCATCTTATATGCTTGTCCCTTAAAAACTCAAATAGCAAGTTAAAATCACAAGAACAAAATGTTTTTCATTATCAAACCAAAGGTACAATAATGTCCAACTTAGCCAACACTCTAAACATCAGAGCACCCACCGGTGAGATACTCATCCAAGCATTTTTAACAGTATCAGAAAAACCATCCTTCTTAACCCAAGCATTAATAAATATGAATGGAGACTATCTTTTCTTAACAATATTGAAATGAATACCAACCATTCGATGGTCACTTACAACAGTAGAGATAACTTCTCCCCAAATATCAAGATAGGCATCAAGCAATTCCGCATTGCCCATAATTCTATCAATTTTAGAAAAGGTAGACACACCTTTCTTACTTCTGATGTCCCATGTAAAGAAGGGTCCCTTAGTGCATATCTCAATGAGTTTAGTATTTGAGAATAACTCATTGAAATCTCTCATACTTTTGGATGATGGAGGGTGCTTCCCAACTTTCTCTCTATTCAACCTAACAACATTACAATCGCACAGAATGCACCAAGGACCAGAACTATTGATAGAACGAATAGAGTTCCAGAGCACCATTCTATCATTATCATCATTTGAGCCATATACAACAGAGAGCTAAAATGACCTATCAATAAAACTAACATCACAATGAACAATCTGATCATTTTCCAACACTTTGTCAACAATGATAGAGTGATTAAACCAGAGGACTATAATGCAAGTGTACTTGTATAAATCTGAGTTAGAAGTAAAATTTACATCTTACCACATAGATCTAATAACATAATCTGTTTCTTTTTTACTAAGCATGGATTCCAACAAAATGTAAATATCAACTTTGTTCCTTTCCACTTCCTCCTTATTGTGAGAGACTTTATTGTGAAGCCCTCTCACATTTCAAGAAATAATAGAAAGAGGCCTATCCATTTGGGGGATTGTGAAAGACTGGTTTTTTTGGCTTAATTCTGAGGTCGGAATTTATTATAAGGTGTGTAGGATGTGATAGAGTGGACTTTTGGAATCCCAAAATTTCCAATGACACAAGAGAATTTGTGCATGTTGAGTTATCATAAGAGTTGCATGTGCTTTGGCAAAATTTGTATGGTGAATGATATTTACATTATGATTAATATCCCAAAGTTAATATTGTTTGAGGAATTTAATTGTTTGGTCAAATAGTTAAGTTTTGACTCTAACATTGGATGGGAAGTATCTTGGATGATAATGAAGTTATGCTTAAAGTCTCGTAATGTTTTGAGATTCCTAGAAGGAGATATTGATGTTTGAAGTTTGTGAATAAATGTATGTATTGGTGACTTTAGGACTATGGTTACTGATTATTATAGCATAAGACACGAGTAAAAATTGGGCCATTATTCACGAGTGAGTCCTGTCACAAACCCCTCTCTACAGGCCCTCACAAATAGGGATGGTTGTGAGTCTGGCCCTCAAAAATGGTCCGTGAAGAGAACTCACGTGACAAATACCAGTGGCCCTCACGAATACAATTGTCACGGACCAACTGACCCTCAAGAATGTTATATTGAGGGACTATTTAGCCTTCATAAATACATTTTTGAGGGACTATTTAGCCTTCATAAATACATTTTTGAGGGACTATTTAGTTCTCATAAATACATTTTTGAGGGACTTGATGGTCCTAGAGAATATATTTTTGAAGGGATAATGCCTTCATTAATATTATTTTTGAGGGGCTATGTGGTCGTCATCAATGCAATTTTGATGGTCAATCTAGACCTTCATCAATATATTTATGAGGGACTACTGTAAATGATTTGGTTATTGATTATTGAATGATTTATTAAATGTTAATTAATTGTTACTATAGGGAATATCAAATTTTAAAGGAAAACTTTGTATACATAGCCTCAAGCAAAATTTTTATACTAATTCACATGACATCATAAGAAGATTCAACACCAAAATGACACATAAAAATTTTAAATCACCTCAAACCAATTTTTGTTATTGAAGCAAAATATTATCCATACATTGTGTGCTCAATGTTGATATAAATAAAGAGTACATATGGTTCTAAAATTTTAGATTGATGACAATCAACATATCATGCTAGAAACTCTTAAGATCTATAATGTCTCCATATTCCTTCAAATGGTGTGGTGCTCTTCATCAATGTCAGGCCTCATATGGTTAGGTACATGAATATTCTTCTCCTAAAAATGACAAATCATTATATTAATAGAATTTAAAGTTTATACATAAATCATAGTACAAAAAACAACTTACCCTTATATTTCGGTTTTGGTCTACTCCAAGGTGCATTGTCCGTCAAAATCCATCATTAAAAGTAATTCTACCCTATCAATATAAATAAAAAAAAGGAATCAGAGTGAGTGCGAAGTAGAGATAAATGTAAGTGAACCAACATAGCAGCAACATGCACTCGTAAACTAAAATTATGATTGAACTTAGTAAATAGTACATAATTAAAAAAAACTCAGTGGGTTATATGCCTATATCTCTGTTGACTGCACTTAGTTGTTGTCATCAGCGAGATGCATCTATAGATACAAAAAGAGGACGATCCTCACATGATACAAAAGGACTATTACTGAACTTGTCTTCTTGATCATCTTCTGTTAATTAGTGGATCTGAAGACATAATGGTTTGTTGGAGCACAGTGTAATCATAAATTGCGATGGTCATTTATTTCCAGATGCGTTTCACACAACACACATCTCAAACAAAGGTGATGTCCTATACGCTTGAGGCATTTATGCTGGTACACCTTTCAGGTGTGTAGCTGCAGTTGACATGAGGTGTATTAGCTGCAGCTGTAGTCATTAGTTACAATGATAAGGATGTTACTGTTTCTCATTGACAGCTTCAATCCGACACTTTTATATCAAGTTAACATTCTTGTATTCATCAGTACTCTAGATCAGGACATACCAAGAATTGCATCTCAGTACTCTAGAACATGACTGCATCTCAGTACTCTAGAAGAGGACATACATACCAAGAATTGCTGACCTTGGTATGTATTAATATGTAAACAATACCATTTCTATCAAGTGGTCCTCTATAGCATAAATCTAGAAATCAATTTCATCATTAGCTGCTGACAATGACGTTGGTATATAAGCATGAATGTTAGCACAAGGATGTGTACAAAAGCTGCATGATGGGTGATGATACAGAAAAGTGTTCTATATATTGCAGTTTCAATGGCCGTGGTAAGATATAAATGTAAGCTTTTATAGTCTTTAATGTTTCCAGCAATGTACTTTATATTATAAAGAGTTATCATTAATGTTTCCAGCAAGTATGTTTCTAGCACCTAAAATGTTTTCATTAATACCTACAGAAAAGTATTACTATGAATATGACCTTATATAGACATTGATGGAGTCCACCTAATATCCAGGTTCCTTTATGATCAAGTAGTATGAATCTTGTCTTAACTTTCATTTTCTTCTTGACCAATGATGTATCTACATTAAAATTACACACTTCCATAGGGAGCAAACACCATGTTTCTAAATTTATACTATATATCCATGATTACACCTTTGTTTGCTTGGAGTCATTTAGGCATAAGATGACCTCATCTCATGTTTTTTTTTCATAACACCTTTGGTGACTCCTTAATCTTCTATAAAATCATGTTGCATCTACTTTTCCATATGTATCATACAGTAATGGTGAACCATATTGACCAGTTTTTCCATTGCCTCTTTCTCTTAATGTTACTGGAGATTCACTGAATTCCACTAGGTGTTGATTTCAGATTCACTGAAAAGCTACACATTACATAGTAGGGCGCCTACCAAAAAAGGTGGGATCGTTACCAAAAAAAGGCATAAAATTGTATAGGGTTTGTGATTACAAAAATACCCAGTAGGTCCGTGTAAGTGAGCTCAAACTAGCTAAGAGCTCCTACCTATGCTTTACATGCCAATATAGGTTAATTGAATAAACATCAATCATCTTTAGAGCCTCCTTCTCTTTCTTCCCATCTATCCTCATGTTCCTTTCATTCCATATCATGTAATTCATCCTAGTGATACACAAATTGGAAAACCTTCTCAAACTTTTGTTGTTTCTATATTTCACCTTCACCCATGATAGAATATCATTAAGATTGTTTGGGGCACCCAAATCACAACCCTTTATAGGACATGTGATATTCCACATCCTTTTGGTGCATCTGCAATCAAAGAAAATATGGTTATGTGACTCCACCATCTCCTTGCAGAGAGGGAAAGTGTCTTCAACCTACATTCCATAGATATGCAGCCTATCCCAGGTGGGAAGCTTATAAAATAGACCTCTATACATCATGGTGCTCCATTTGGGACAATGGAATCTGCCCCATAAAGTGTGTGCATGTCTGGTAGTGCTGCTCGATAGTATATTGGTGTTGATAAGTGGTGGTGGGCTAACAACCACCCAACCACCATTCCTATCAACACTATATATATGAGGAGAGCTAGAAAAAACAGAGCATATGGTTCTCCACACTCAACACGGATTCCTACCTTCGATGATTTGCAATAGGTTCCCATATATAGTCTTCATCCACTTGATCCAGAAATTATCATGATTTTCAAGGAATCTATCAATTCTCTTCTTCATGTTCTTCATCAAAATTTCCTTAGGATAGACAACCTATAGGCCTCCCTGGTTGAACAATTTGGCTATTATCTCCCATGCCACCCCATGGTTTTTACATGCCCAAAGGAAATTGGCAGTGATGGACTGAATAACATTAACAGTGGTGTTAGGAATTTCCCCAACTCCAACCCAAACCTGAATTGTTCCTTGGGTGACATATCTGGTAAGAGCTAGTCTACCTACAAAATATATGTTGAGGCCACTCTAGTTCTCAATCTTCTTTCTAAGATTGTCCAACACCCTATTGAAATCCTTAGAGGTGAACGTGCACACTGCTAGGGGCATGCCAAGGTACTTTGTGGGTAGATCACCACTCTCCATCCCAACTACAACCTTTAGTTTTCCCGTCCTATTATTGTAGGATTTAGATAGATATACATGTGATTTAATAGTACTGATGTAGAAGCCAGAGGGCATCCCGAAGATCTTCAAGACTTTAGATATCTCCTTCAGGGGGAGAGAATATCCTTACAGTAAACATTTTATTCACTATACATAATATTACACCTTAAAATAAATAACTTAAACATAATGTGCCATCTCGAATATAACATTCTAGGGAACAGATTGAAGAAATATAAGCAGTTGGATTATAAAAAAGAGAGAACATAAATAAATATATATGAGTTTCTGATATATAATGATTTGGAATAAGTACAAGATATATGGATGGATACCCTAAAAGTTTAATCAAGCACGTATTGAATACATGATTTAAACGTTGAGTTCTTGGTGTGAAAGACACCGATGAAGATGTGCTTGGTGTGTTCTACATTTGAGGATGACTTTGTCGATTATTACCAGAAGTAGGGCACCAACTTTCAACTGCAGCCTTTAATAAAGTGTACATGTTAATATTCTTATGTGTATGAATATTAAAAATAATCTATAGCTGTTATGAGATACCTGTGGCTGAAAGAATAGTGGATGTCCATTGCCTTGTATGGAAAGCCTGTCTACTCCATTCTCCCTTGAATTGCCTTGTATGGAAATCATGCCTACCCCAGTCTCCCTTGAATTGCTTTGTCTAGAAAGTCTTCCTAAGCCATCCCAGCTTGAATTATTTTTCCTGGGAAACATGCCTACATCTGCACCACTACTTGCAGTATTCTGATTGGGGTATTCAGCTTCACAATTAACATTAATACCGCCATCCTATAAAAAATAGATCAACAATGTCAAAAAAAATTATATATTACATTGACATAGACAACTGAATCTAAGTTACCGGTGATTGATTATACCAAGTCATTATTTGGGAGACGGAGTTCTTCAATCCATTTACTATTTCTTCAAGTTCCTTAAGTTTATCCTGAAATAGAAAACAAATTACAAACATCGATCTAATAGACTAGTTGTAACTAATAGTTCAAGTTTAGTTATAATCCAACATACATCCTTTGCATTGCTTTCCTCAAGAAGCATTTCATATCTTATACGGGCAGCTTTTCCACTATGTCCTATCTCTTTGTGCCCAATTCCAACACCTCTGATCCTAGCCTTTTTGGAAGAATTTAAAACTTTCACATAAGCATCACGTGTTAGATTATCAACACTTCTAGGATCTATTTCTTCTTGGTTGGCTAGTTGGTTTTCCACAATATCAGAGATTTCAAGTTGTAATTAGAAAGCATCATAAAAGGAAAGCTTAAATTGAGATATCTAAGCATATGTAGCTTTGTAGGCATCATAGGAAAGCAAATATCCATTTTCTAACCACTTGTGGGCTTTTGTCGTAAACTTTTTCCAAAAATTTGTTAAGAGGTACAATGGGTTGATCTTCACTGACCTACACATGATAGATAACATAATAATTGTCCATGTTATATGTTCAAATCCTACTAAGAAAGACAAGTGTCCATTATTAATACCATTTCTTCCCGATAACAACTCCATGGCTTTGATCCTGTGGTATGATCCATCACTTTTTTTGCTCTGTTTGCCTTGTTGATCTCAAAAAAATTTTAAACCATAAGAAACATATAATTAGAAAAAGTAGATAGGTATACATGCAAGTTATATGAAACCATTGTACCTTAGACTTCTCGGTTCCCAATTCTTTAACAAGATTTTTAAACTGGTCCATATCTATGGAAGCATTTTTCTCAACTTTCTTCATCATCAATTCAGGTTCAATCTTGTACTTTTCATAGTAATCTTTCTTTACATGTGCCCTCCACATTGATATCCCTTTACTAATGTGTTCATCAATGTGATTCCATGCATTAGGGTGACTGCCTAAATTGAAGTATTTCTACAAAAACATAGAAAATATTACTTTATATATAACAATCATACAATTTTTTGGTCTTTTTATGAAAAAGATTACCTCAATAAATGATTTTCTATCTGCAAAAGCTTGTTGTGATTGTTCGTTCCACTTCAAGTCTAGATGCCATGTGTGGTTTCCTTGCTAGCATATGACAATAACGATTCAATTTGGCGCCATTCTCCCCAATAGCATTTCCTTCATAATCCCATTGGACCTTGTGATGTGGCTCCCCTTGCTTAGGAAGTAGGCTTTGCTCACTTGCAGGCCCACGTCCATACTTCCTATTCTCCTGTTCATCCTTAACATTTTCTTCAACTGTTACATCATTTTCAATATTGTTGGACAGTAGAGTAGGTTCATCCTCACAATTTTCTACAATTATGGATGGAGGGACAGCAATAGGTTGACTCGGTGTGTTGTTACAACTAGATCTAGTGATTCTTCTTCCTGCCATCCTTCAACTGAAAAGAAAAAAAATTAGATTATTAGTGCAGAAATGTCAGTAACAAAAGTAGTAGCTACATTTGAAAAACAAATAAATTGCAGAGAATATGAGACACCAACATATGAATATTCAGCATTTGAAAAACATATAAATTGTAGAGTACCTTGGTTTCATATCCCAAAAAAGAATAATGATGTCCTACTTGTTGGTATATGAAACAAGACTAAATAAATTGCAAAGAATATGCCATATAATAACAGTTTGCCAAAAAAATGCAATAGAACATATTCCCCAAATAAATTATTCTAGACTTGCAAACAAAATAATTTGATGAAAACAGACAGATTAATGAACTAAACATTAGCCCCATCATTCTTTTTTTTAGTTCTATCAAAAAAAGATCCCTCGGTGTCACTCCTCGTCCAAGACACATCACTAGTTACACTACCATCAATAGCTTCAGATTGTAAACCAGTCAAACAATTCTCAATAAGAGGTACTTTAGAATAATCTTTAGGAGGATGCTTTAGCACTGTGCACCAATCATCAGCATTAGGATCCTTCACATAAAAGCATTGCAATGCTTGAGAAGCCAGGATAAAAGGTTCCTCCTTTTTTTATCCTTGAAGTGTTGATTTGGTTGAACCCATATCCATCAATTCGCAACCCATTAGAAGTGCTTTCATCATACCAAGAACATCTAAACAACAAAACTTTGATTCATGGACCATAAGTTAGCTCAATAACCTCCTCTAAGTAGTCATAGTACGTGACTTCAGCATTTATAGGATTTCAATCTCTACCACTTGAATAACTTGAAGTGTCAGCACACAAATACACTCCACTATTTTGTGTAGTACATGTACTTTCAATGTGCTTTGAACAGAAACGCTATCCATTGACCGAAAATCCTTCATAAGACATTCCCTCAGCACAAGGGCCTTGGGATAACCATCTCAAATCATCGCTAATATTGTTCGGCCTAATCTCTCGCATTTGCATTACCTTCATAAAAAATTAAAACATTAATGTAATCTACACCAACTTGAACATTAAGAGTGACAACAATATTTATGTTTGAGACTTACATGCTCTTTCAACCACTTAGAAAACTCCTTTGCATGTTTTGTTTCTAGGGTTCGTGGGGCAATGTTGGGTTCCATATCTTGAAGAATACACATGTGTTCACTGCTTTATAAGAAGTGTCTAAATTAATGTACAACAAATATACAAATATCAGCAAGAATTTTAGGACGTAATTAAATCTTACCTTCTGTAAACATCCAATTCCTCTTTATTGAAAAGGACATAACGATGGGCTTGTTCCAAAGTGTGGATGTCAAAATTTCTTGACACTCCAACTCTCATTGGAGATCCATCAACATTATGAGGAGTGAGGTTGAGTTTTGTCTCAAAATTATGCAAGTACCTAGCACAAAATGTCAAACTTTCTTCAGCTAAATATCCACTAGCAATACAACCAGTCGGTTTAGCTTTGTTTCTTACATACTTCTTCAATTTCTTCAAGTATCTCTCTATTGGGTACATCCACCTAGTTCGGACAGATCCGTCTTGCCTGGCTTCATAAGCTAAATGAATGGGCAAATGCATCATGATGGTGAAGAAAGAAGGAGGGAAGATTCTCTCCAACTGGCAAAGAGTGACAGCAATTTCTTGTTCCAATTCTTTGAATTCCTCCACATCAATAATGTTAGAGCAAAGCTTGTTGAAAAATGAGCACAAATTAGCAATAGGCTTGTACACATCTAAGCTTATGCAATGTCTCAAGGCAACAGGTAGAAGTTGATGCATAAGAACATGGCAATCATGACTTTTCAGCCCAAGATTTCTATCAGATTTGCTAACACACCTAGATATGTTAGAAGAATAGCCATCAAGAACTTTCAACTTTTCTAACACAGATAGGAACTTATCTTTCTGCGCATTAGTCATGGTGTAAGATGCTGGAGGCAAGTAATAGCGGTCACCTGCATCTACTGGCCATAAATCTCTTCGAATGTGCATTTTCTTCATATCTTGACGAGCTTGTAAGTTGTCTTTACTTTTCTTAGAATCACCCAATAATGTGTTTAAAATATTCTCGCACACATTCTTTTCTATGTGCATCACATCTAGATTGTGTCTAACATATAAATACTTCCAATAAGGTAGCTGAAAAAAAAATGCTTATCTTATTCCAACCAGGAGGTAATGGTTGAATTTGATCTCCAAGCCTCTTGCGCTTATTCATTTTTCCAAATGTGATATTTTCATATCCATCAAATTGCCTCAGTATATCTTCTCCAGATAGTGGCTTAGGTGGAAGTCGAAAATCTTTTTCACCATCAAAATTTTTCCTATCACGTCTATATGGATGATTCATTGGAAGAAAATGTCGATGGAAACCATAGCATTGCTTTTTCCCAAACTTTAACCATTGTGATATAGTCTCCACATTACAACAAGGACATCCCAAATCTTTCTTACATGTAGTGCTCCAACCAGATAAGTCACCATATGCTGGAAAATCATTAATGGTCTATAAAATCATTGCCCGCATAGTGAAATTCCTTTTGCTATATGCATCACAAACTTTGACTCCAAGCTCCCAAAGTAGTTGCAGCTCCTCAGTTAATGGCTCCAAGTATACATCAAGGTCATTGCCAACCATATGTGGACCTGGGATTAATAGGGACATCATAATAAATTGTTCTTTCATAAGAAGCCAAGGCGGAAGATTGAGAGGTGTCACCAACACAGGCCAGATGCTATGTGATGCACTCATATTGCCAAATGCATTAAATCCATTTGTTGCTAATGCCAATCTAATATTTTGTGGTTCAACAGCAAAGTCTAGATACCTGGCATCAATAGACAACCATTCTGGTGTGTCTGAAGGATGATGAATACGACCATCCTTGCATTTTCCTTCAGATGGACAAATCATATCTTTAGCAGTAGATGAAGACATATAGAGCCTCTCTAACTGAGGTATCAAAGGGAAGTGATACATGAACTTAGAAGCTACCTTCTTTCCCTTTGTTTTGTATTGCTTTTCATTCCATCTTGAAGCACCACAAGTATCACAATTTTCTTTTGAAGATGCATCTTTGCAAAAAAACATGCAATTATTTGTACATACATCTATAGTAGAATGATCAAGTCGTAAATCCTTCACGATCACATTTGCTTCATAGTACATATCTGGGAATAGACAATTTTCTTCTGGAAATCCTAAAAAAATCAACTATAACAACTTTGTGAAAGAATCGTTGGACCATCTAGATTCCTCCTTCAGAAATAGCAAGGCAACCAAATACGATAGCTTAGAAGGACTTGTGAAACCTCTATAGAGTGGTTGATCTGCCTCTTTTAGTAGCTTGTAAAATCTTTTTGGATCTACATTTGCAGGTTCCTCTGTAGCTTCAGTAGAGTGGTCATTTGTTGTGTCACCCATACCATACAAATCCTCCAGCATCTGATGCATATTGTCGGTGCTAGGCATGTTTGGTGCCACAACAGGATTTCTCCTACCAATCACCTCCCCATGAAACGTCCAAACATCATATCTATGCACAAATCCTTTTTGTAATACATGTGAGAATACCTCCTCCTCTGTTTTAAGATATCTGTTCAAACATACCTTGCAAGGACATATGAATTTCCCCTGTCTAGTTGGTCTCTGATGGATAAGAACAAACTCAATGACCTTTCATAACCCTACCTTGAATACATCACTTCGCACTCTGTTCCCAATATACACCCAACTCTGATCTATTAGAAAATCCATCTACAAGAAGGAAAATATATAATAAGTTAAGCACACATTACAAGAAATATATATATATATATATATATATGCAATTCAAATAGTATATTGATTATATTCCTTTCAGTCTATCTAGGTATTTATATTCCTTGATTATATATATATAAATAATCGAGTAACCTGATATAGGTCTGATTTAGAGTAAATTTGTTCTTCATATTTTATATCTGTAGTATAGGCACCCCTTGGGTGGTGAAAACTTCCTAGCCACCTTGACGAGTATGACTAGTTATTTGTTGTCCATTTATCATTCAACATCTTTAACTCCTATATGTGCAATAAAGATAAACATATATGAAAATATATCAATAATTAATCGTCAGCTTTTTGAAAAAAGTGCTTGTATGACGATGATGTGGCCATCTTGTCCACCCACCTTGTGCTTCCTATTAAACCTAAAGTGATTGTGAGGAAACATTGTCAGATGGTATGGATTTTGAAACAAAAGTTGCAGGTTTCTACTGAAATTGGTAAGGTTGTCAATCTTGTTGATATTGATAATGCAGAAGTGTTAGAAGTTCCTAGTCAAGATATAGTGATGATCCATGTTCCTATTCATGTGGTTTTTAAATTAGCTTGGGATACAGTTGGAGAAGATGTGATGAAAGTTGTTCTTAATTTCTTTGAGAACTCTAAATTGTTGAAAGAGAGTAATAGAACCTTTACTACTCCAGTTCGTAAGAGTTTTGAAGCTAATTCCATTAAGTATTGGAGACCAATTTCCTTGTGCAATATTGTCTATAACATCATTACCAAGATTATGGCCAATAGGTTGCATGGGGTTCTGCCTGGGTTGATTGATTTAAATCAGGTGGTCTTTGTTACAGGCAAGAAGATTGGTGATGCTTTACTTCTTGCTACTGAAATCCTGAGTATGTTTCCTAATTCCCATGGTAGGCCTAAAATGTGTATGAAAGCTTATCTAACAAAATCTTATGATAATGTGAATAGAAAATCTATCCATTTCTTAATGAATAAGATGGGTTTTATAGAATTTTGGATAAAGCATATTGATGCTGGAAAAGTTCTTCAGATTTGGTCAGTCACTTTCCCTATTCCCAAATCAACCATTAAGGAGCTAGAAAAGTTCTTCAGAGATTCCTTATGGGGAGATGTTAAAGTGAAGAAGTTGCATACATTTTTTTGGAATCAAATCTGTAAGAATTTTAGACTACAAATTGTGTCTAGATGTGTTCTATTCTGCAATCATATTTAAGATTGTGAGCATCTTTTATCTTCAGTCCATTTTCTGTGGAGCTATGGATGTACCTTGAATCCTTATATGGTAGAAAGGTGAAGTGTTAGTAGACCTTGTAAATACTGGTGATGAAGATAAGATAACTGCTGCTTTGATTATTGATGTTGTTTGGCTGGAAAGGAATCAGAGGTTCTTTTCTAGTATATAAATCAGAGGTGGATGGCATTTGGTCATCTATTATAGTAGATAAAGATATGTTTGTAAATAAGTAGATACACCTTATGCCACCCACGACCAACTAGTAGAATAGGTTTATCTATCTTCATTGCCTACTAGATGGATGTGTTCGATGATATGACTCTAAGTAGACTGATAATCACATTACCACCAAATGGACCACTTTCATAATTGATTGTTAAAATCCTAATTGCTTTTCTTATAGCCAGTGATCGTCTAGTTGTCTTCCTTTCTTTCCTTCTTGGTCTGTTTTACATAGTTTATGGTCAATATCCTTATTATTAGTTAGTTTTTACCCTTTCCTTGGTTACCTAATTTCTTCTCTTAGTTGTTAATTAGGATTGTCCTTGTTAGTATAGTGTTGATTGCTTGTCTCTAGTTGATTACTTTAGTGTAGTTATTCCCTTAGTTTGTTAGTTAGCCTTTATTGTGTAGGGTTAATCTAGGGTTTAATTCTCGTTCTCTTTAATTGCTTGTATGTTCATTCTTAATTTAACTCAAACCCATAGATCAAACTCTTGAAACCATATACTATGCTTTAAGAACCTAGATAAAACAAACATAGATCTAATGCCCTCATATCTGTCTAAGGATTTTCCCTGACTTGCACCTCCTATACCACGTCCCCATCTATGTGCTTATGAATCTACTAGAAAGAGTTGTCTAAATCAATAAATATAAGTATTTGTTATCCATGTGTGTCATGGGCGCATGAATCTAGATTTGATATATTAAAAGGCAATAATATATTAAAATAAGTGTAGCATATTGTTCTCCATGTTAACCAAATCAACTTATGGAATTTGGCTATACTTGGATTTGGCTTGATAAGTAAATCAATGGATAGTTGTATATGATGAAGCCTTAATAAAATACAACATATGGAAATTTTGCAATGTTGTATACTCTCATCTTTAAAGTCTTTTGTATGCAGTCAAAATTGTGTGATGCACCAAACTTCCTCACACAGAGTCTTGTATATATAAGGTGTTAAACATGACTGGATTGAAAATTATGATGTAACTTCATGTAAATGAGGTTCATCACCAAATTATTAAGAAATTAAAAATATGAGTATGGTTTTACCAGAATTGGATTTTTAGGTGTTAAGATTTATATCTTGTTATCATCAAGATTGTCTATAGATCAAATATTTGAAATGTATGTTTCTGATAAAGATAAAATTAGTCATGTTTACCCCATGTTTAGATTTTGCATTATGTTGTATTATATATTAATTTAATTAAATTAAACTACCGACTGTAATGACTACCTGAGATTTGAATCAAAAGGGTGTCTGTCACAAGTGTGGTATCAATTTTTATGTCAGATGATTGTCACGACAAGAGTCATGATCAAGATAAATAAACTTGTTATGAATATGACAATTGAGTGCTTGAACTCTTTATTTCTGTTCCTAGTCATGTGTATAAGTACTTTGGGAGAGACAACATGGACTTTACGAGTTTGATTCTTCTAGTTGTTGTGATGTAGCAACCTGATGAATCCAAAATGAAAAGGCAATAATAAAAATATAGATAAAAGGAATGACACAACAGATGAGGTGATACGAGTATAAGAAGCTAGATCTGAAACTAAAATCAAGTAAAATGTTGATAAGAATAAACAAGCCAATCCTAAAATTTTGCTTTTTGAGAGTACACACACTTATATTTGAACTTACTAAAAGAAGAAAAGATAACACTAAAGGGGAAGATCAAGCCAAAATAAAATCTAAACTAAATGTTAAAGAGATAAAAATAAGTTATTAAAATGTATAAACTAGTTTGAAGCGGATATAACCCACGCGTTTAGATTTAGAAACTTGAAAACTATAAAAAAATTCTAAAAAAGACTCTCACAGGATGTATTTAATTATATAAGTCTATTACATTATATCAGCTATTGGAAGAACACGGAGTATACACCCTATATAATAGAATTGTGATAATTGAAATAAGAGTTAGGGTTTGTTTGGTTCTGTGTGGTTGCAAGGAGCAGGATGAGTTTCAGAATTGGAAAAGAAAAATAGGAATTCCATCCCAACGTCAATTGTTTGGTCTTAAATAGTCAGAACTCGAACTTTGGTTCACTCATCGTCTGGTTTGAGATACTTTTCAAATCAGAACACACCGGTGAAGTTACCAGAATCTTCAAAATTTTACAGATTCAAAGTCGGTGCGGCAAGCAACTATTGTTTAAATTGTACCAGACACATACAGATACCACCGACGGCCGTGAAAATGGACTACGCCAGAAAATGGCACAGTTCATTTTCCTCAGAACTGTACACAATTGAACTGCCTCGTGCAGAGGTTGAAGGAACTAAGAAAGAAATGGAAATAAAGAGTTGGGGTAGAACCTGTCGGGCAGTGACCTCGTGCAGAACCTGTCAGCGGCGACCGTAGTGGAGTTGGGGGCAGCTGTCGGCGCAATGGAGGTGAGGTCACCTATCGGCCAGGGAACCTGTCGGCGGCGACCGTAGAGGTGTTGGCGGCGTCGGCGGCTAGGGCGAGGAAGGAACAGAAGCACCCCATGATTGGCTAGGCAGAGGAACGGAACAGCCTCTCCACCGCGACCCTCGCCAAATTGAAACAGGACACGCACGAGGTGGGAGGGAGCACGGAGTGAGAGGGGAGGGTTTATCTTTTTTTTTTGCAAATGTTGTGTTTTAGAATGGATGGAAGGGTTATGAGATGGAGGTAAATATTTGGCATGGCATTTTTCACGAGGTGATTAGTGAGTAATGTATTTGTGAGGGATTATGTTCACATAAAAGGTCTAAGGATGTAAAAAACACAGTTGAGGGATTTGGTCCCATGTTTGAAGGATGATCCCTCACAAATAGACATCATTATTCACGAATTTTGGTTCCTCACAAATGTTCTTCAATAAAGACCAAATTTTTTGTAGTGAGATTTGAGTAACAACAGTATATCACACCCTGGAGCTGGGTTGCCACGGATTAGTGGTGTGGAGTTGCTTTGACCCTTGGATGGAAATGATCATGGGGCGAGGAGGTTTATGATTGTCCAGTGTCTAGATAGCCATGATCACCAATCGTGGGGGAAGGGTGTGGGAGTCCATACAGTTGCTATCGGCATGAGAAGAGGGAGCGAGACCCCCCATCACACACACATCGACCGCTCCATAGTCAACCGTAGTAGAGAGGTCGAAAGTGCTCAGAGAGCTAGGAGGAAGAGGGACCCAATTGAGCCACCGGAGGTTGGAACCTCGCAGCGGCGGCTTTGTGCGAGAAGACATAGCCCACACACGCAGGCGTCCAGGTCTGGTGGCCGAAAGTGCCGCTCGCACAGATCCCAGGCAAACGAAAGCATCCAGAGCAGTTGTGGCCGACGGCTTCATGCCTGGAAACTTGCAGCAGCATAAGATCAGAAGGAGGGTGGAGCTTGGGCGGTCGACCGCTGCTGAAGCCCTTCACCCAGGCGGCGGCGTTGGTACACGCCCAGAATAGAGCACGAGAGATGAACAAAGGAATACTGACCCCAGCGGTGGCACGGAGCTCCTGGAGCCTTTGGATCGTGTTGGAAGGGTCTGAGGTGGAGAGATTCAATGTCCATTGCTCGCTGGAGACCCTTCCCACGATGGCGGCGGCATGGAACAGAGCCCGCTTGTGGTGCTCTATTTCACAAAGCAAACAGGGGACCGCATGTGTGAGATCGTGAGAAAGAGGGGAGAAGCTCGCTCAGGTTATCGGGTCCAGGTTCTCGCAGATCCAACCCCCAGACCTGGTCTGGGTCCCAGCCAGCAAAGGGGAGCACCCTGCCACGTGGCAAGGCTGGATAGGCCCGAAAAGGTAATAATTCCCAAAATGTTCATTTCTTCAATAAATCATAGAAAATAGCTCTGAGGTCCGAAAAATATAAATAATATACTGAATTGTTCAGAAAAATGAGTAGAACACAATAAAATGATAATATCAGTCATTGGATGCATTAATATAAGTGATATCATGTAAGATGTGTAATGCCTAATTCATGAGTAATAAATATCAAATGATGATATAAAATTATGGAAAAATATTAGTAAGTCTATAATCATGTTTATAATGCATATGATGCCATTTATGGTCATGTTGATATACGAAATCTTGTAATTTGATTAATCTGGTTAACTAGTGCTAATAACCCTGAAAAAATATAGAAAATACACAAACGATCAATAAATGGTGAAATTTATAGAGTAGGTTCATATCACTAATTTGAAGATAATATGTAAGTCAGATATCTGTTAGATACATGAAATTCATGTTATATGAAGAGCACCCTTAATACATGTGATGTAACCCTAATATGGTTAATGAAAGTGACATAATGTTAAATATGTTCACATAATAATGTGACATGGGAGTATATCTAGTTAATGAACTATAATCTGGAATATGACATCAGTAAGATAATTCTAAGACTAGAATACAAGTAATAATGCACATATCCTAATGAACTAAGTGAAACCCCAAAATGGATTAACTAGGGTTAAGATGATGAGAACCTGATGATTGTATATGATCATGTCTTGATCAGGTTTAACAAAGTTGTAGTTGATATGAGGATATGATGATTAGGTTTGTCTTGATCAAGGTACACCATTACCTCTTACTTGGTTTATGATACAATATGCTTGTGTTATATGTGTAGTAAAATACTTGGCATATGATATTGGATGAAATGATTATCCTTGTATGATATCTTGCTTAATTTTCAATACTTACGGCTATGAACACCTGCAAACATAATATAGATGTTCCATCATAAGATAGCTCATAAACCACTTGGTGGTAGAGCACATGCATAATGATCCCAAACCACTTGGTGGTAGATCGTATGATGTTTGTATAACGATCATAAACCACTTGGTGTTAGATCATAAGGCCTAAAGACATCAAAGCCACTTGGTGGCATACGCATGAGATGTATGATGGAAATGTGCTTAAAATATGTGTTCTCTTTTATTAATGAACATCTTTGTGCAAGTATATGCTTTTCTTATATTCTTCTATTACTACCAATTATTAGTTTTATCTTATTGACAAGATATGACGAGAGTTATATAAAAGACACATAGGCGTACTCAGTACAATATTCTTGAATATTGTGCTGACGTGTACCACATGTAATCCTTTGTTTAGGTTGTGGTTATGCTCTTGAAGATCCAAGATAGTGAGAGTTGTGTGGCAAGCTGATGTAGCGGTGGACCTGTTGTCTTAAGATCTTGTAGTTTAGTTGTAGTACATGTATATGTATAAGTTTGTTGTTCAATATGTAATATCAAATGTTGTAACAATTCATGTTGTAATTATATGTTGAATGGTGAACATGTGTGTATGGTTTTATTATTGTTCATGTACATGTGCTACTGATTGTTTCCTTCTGACTCCCTTGATTTTCTTCTTCTTAGCCTTGTGTGGGATGTTTAAATTAGGATGCTCACTGAGGTGAGGGTTTCAATTTAGACATCACACATTAGATTAAGTTTTAGAAGATCCGGGGACATCACAGGGATTGATTAAGTTTAGACCAATCTCGTCTCCCTTCTTTAATGTTTCTTCTTCCAGGGATTTCATCGTTTCCATATTACTTTCCAATCCCTCAAAATTCAAAAGGGGTGAGTACCTATTAAGAGAGCTTTGAGATATGCTTGTAGTAGATTTTGGTACCAATCTTGGCGGAGACTTTGATTTCTTCCTTCTCATTTCCCAACCCTACTCTGGAGAAGTGCTTGGAGTTAATAGATGATCAGCAGAGCTAGATGAAGATTCAGAGTTCACCTCAACCACCATTTCTATAGATTTGCCTTTCACTATAATTGAACATTCATCTGGAGGAACCACATCTAGAATAGAACTAACAACTTCACTGCCAAAGTTATTACTAATATCCTCAACTGCATCTATGAAAACATCACCATCCTCATCAGAGGTTCCGGGAATCGACTTAGTCTTTAGGACCCATATTTGTTTCTCTGTGTTCGTTGCCACCCGAGGTCGAACACATTCCTTAGATAGTGAGAAACATTAACCAGATTCATGCCCATAGTTCCCACACTCTTTGCATTTCGTCAGGAGGCACTCATACTCAAACTGAATCTTATCTACTTGGCCATCCTCACTTTGTATTGTCAAGTCATTAGGGAAATTGAAGTCAACAGGTATCAGGACTTGAAGTCTAGCATACTCTAGGCACATGAATTTGGCAGTAAGCTTATCAACTCAGAGAGATTTCCCAAGATACGAGCCATATTGGAATCTCAGACAGCTTCATCTTCTCCATCGACTTCCCTTGCTCTCATTTCTAAATAAACATTGGTTTACTAGCAATGAAATACAAACCACCTTCAACTATTGTCAAAAGATCTTTGTCACTAGAGAACATTAGTATAAAGCATCCATTATCTCTTTGATCAAACTTCTAGGGACCCCTTCACCTTACAGATACGTGCTAAGAATTGTACAAGTGAAGGCCAATGTGGATCTAAGCCAACCATATACCCCACCGTAGATTTTCTCCATTTATTGATTTTACACTCAACAATGCTTTTAGGATAGAGGAGCTTCCCTTTCGAGATCTAGACGTCTGTTTTGGAGAGCTTAGCATTAAGGCCCTTTTTGTTCAATACTAGATTTGCCCATGATCTCATCTCAAATGATACTCGAATCCACCGAGAAGGTCCCCCTATCTTGCTTCTTCCCAGGGTCCTTGACCTTCCCCACATTTCCCTGATCCACAACTATATCAATAGAACTAGCAATCTTTTCCACTGACATCATTGAGTTCTCCTTTAGGATTGCCCTAGTGTCCGACGTGGGAGCCATCTCAGGACATACCAAATACTTGGACTAACACTCGCAAATATTATTCTACCATCAAATCCATTTCGAGTCAATATGTGATATTGAGCTTACATATAACTCAGACAATATGTTTTGGTTCAAGAAATAAGATTGAATGTTGAAGAGGGTGACTACTCCATGCCTCGAGTTCCATTTGAATATCAGAGACAAAGGAATTATACAAATATTTTAACAACAACAACAAATTGTAGGTTGAAGTTGTTCCCCAAATTTCCATTTAGTTGGGTAACATTGATGTGTGACTAGGCACCACTCATTTCTTGTGATGTCATAAGTGTTTGGAACATCCACTGCCAAAGTAATATGAGACCTATAGGGTCACACACATAGGTCTTGACCTAGAGGAGGAGTTTATTATTGAATGATCATTGAATTGATTAGTAAAGTGTTTAGGTATTCAATTCACACAAAAAATTATCTGGTTACACTTCCAGACAATCGACTCACTCAAGTGAGATAGTTGTTTGGAGAGCTAGACTGTCAGCTCAAGTGTTGAAGCGGTTGTTTGGAGTATCAGACTGATTGAAACTGAATTGGCTAAGTTATGCTCAAACTGAGGTGTGAAACGGCCGATTCATTCTGTTGAACTGAACGACTTGGCTCAGTTAACCAGATGACTGTTTGGGTGAGAAAGATGGCTATTTTGCATGGGTGATATCACTCAATTCGTGGGAAATTTGATTGTGTTAATGAATTAGTGCTGACATCATGTAGTGCATTAATTGGATTCGAATTGCCAATTTTGTATGTGACTGGGAAACATGAAAAACGACAGTCTCGCAGTATGAGACAACTATTCCACATGTCAGATGACTGTCTAGGTTGTCATACGACCATTTGGGTGTTTGCAGGTTGTGAAAATTCAAGATCTTCTAGTCCCTTTCACTCCCACATAGACTGGGAACCCTGATTCAAACCCCTCCTATAAATAGAGGGGTACTAGGGTCTCCCAGAACACAACATAGACAATTGATAATTAGTTGCTCCAACAAATTATTGTCCTCTCTAGTTGTGGTGACTAAGAGAGCCCAAGCAAGTCCTACCTATCAAAAGGTAGTTCATGACATACATTAGAAGACAGCGGAAGAACTATAACCTTGCCCCCCTCTAGTTATGTGAAAATAGACCTTGTCCCCCTCTTCTGAAAAAATCCCATATAGTTATAGACACTAGTTATTTATCCATATAGCTTTCAAACTGAACAATGAACTAAAATATGCAATCACTTATATGCCAATTTTAATTATAAAAGAAATTATACAAGTATAGTTTCTTCAATTCCAAATGAAAACCATAATTACATTTATCATTCGATTTAATAAGTCTTTTGACCTCATATAACATGTGAAGTATTTAGACTCAACATATCATCAAGAACTAATTGATTTATTATTAAGCATGTTTATTATCAATCAAATGTGCAAAATATAATGCAAGTATCAATGCTGATAGAGAGAGGGAAAAGAAAATCATGGAATCTGAGCAGGTATAGTAGAAGTGAAGAAATATGGCTCCGAAGAGAGATCCTCTTTAGACAAACTTAGGCAGTGACGGTATTGGTGTTCCTCATCTAGTAGACTTGGGCGACAACCAACACAGTTGTTGGAGGCGACATAGTAGAGAGGCTACAGTGGAGAGTAGCATTAGCTCTGGGGTAGCAGCCAACACAATAGCCAGAGGGCGGAGGCATAATGATGGCAGTAGAGAGTAGCAACAACTCTGACAACGACGGAGAATAGCAACAAGTTTGGCGGGAGAAAAGTAGGTTGTAGAGGTGACTAGAGATGGCAAACCAGGCTGTAGTGACGGCTGGAGGACGCAAAGCAGGCTACGGTGGCAGAGCTAGGTCGTTGTCGCTAAAGTAGGATGTGGTGGGGCTAGAAATCATGATGAAATAGAAAATGGGTGAAGAAAATTATTGCAGGTGCTATTAAGTGAATTTAATGGTCGGTTGCCCCAAAAACCGACAACTTATTACTTTAGTCATCGATTGTCTTAGAAAGGACGATGGCATAGCTAGCACTATGTCATCGGTTGGCAGAGAGAAATCGGAGACAAAGTCACTTATCTAAGTTAATAATGTCAACCTTGGTAAGACTTTAGACGTTGGTTTTGTTAGACAAATTAACACCATGGCTAGCACTACGTCATTAGTTGTCAGACATAAACTGACGACGTAGTCCTTTTAAAAAATCTTTTACTGAAAAACTAAATTTCACAGATTATTTAGGACCTTGGTATTGTTAATAATTAACTGAAATTATACAAAAAGAGGTACCCATATTTTTTCTTAATCGACATGACTTGACCAATTTTTACATTTTTGATCTACAACCGACGTTGTAGGTGTTATGTTGTGGATTTTCTTTTGAAACCGACGTCAATGAAAATGATATTATAGACTAGTGGATGCCTTGAAAGGTTGCAACGTTTCCCCCTCCCATGTGATAGCAATCTTGTCTGCGTTGATGATATTCCTTATTGAGGTGATGATATTTTTAGGGATAGTCCTCATGCGAAGGGTGTCAAGGATTAATGCTCAATTCATTTTGTACACCTTAAATAGGTCATTGTATAGTTATTGTCGTGATATGCTAGTTAATGGGAAATGTTTCTTCCTTTCTGATGTTGTATTTCCCAACTGTGGTATCATAGTCACGTCAATGAATTATGTTTTAGGTTAATTGATATGATCAAATTTTGATTTTACCATAATTATTTATTGCATGCGATGTGAATATTTAAATTGGTTGATGTGTACATCCATCTTATCACCATATAAAGAACGTAAACAACTATATATATGATATGATATATATGCAATTTACAAGCGTCGCCAGAAAATAGGTTTTGATGGTAGATATGAAGCATGGTTATGGTCAAAACCCCAGAATTGTGTCTGGATGGTTGTGGTTGTTTATTCTTATTGTTAATCGGTATGAATACCAAGCCTCTCTCTCCTTTCCAAATGTAAATTAATGCTCTTCTTGCTATTTCCCTTTGAATGTAACTCGAGATTTTCCTCATATACAATGTAACAAGAAATAGGATAGTTTTAATTTATGTTTTGGTGTGAGATAACAATCTACAGAAAGATAAAATGAATGACTCATGAGACAACCCAATCAACTAGAGGACCGAGGAGGCCATAAAAGGAGGATGAACCGATTGACTGGTGGCCCAATCGACCAAATGGAGGTGTTTAGATGCTTCTTGGACCTGAGAACCAGACGACCACTTCAAAAGAGCCCAAGTGAGAGACCAGATGGTGAGATGACCGGTTCAAGAGTTGAACCGATCAATCCAGAATGGTTTGAGCACATATCTTCACCAACGATAGGTTGCATATGATGTGGATGATAGGTGGTAGTAATTCTTTGTGGCTCCAACCATTGCTTGTGTGTTTTATTTATTGCATGTTCTCGCTTATGGTTATAGCATGTATATGATACATACTATATATGTGGTGATTGGTTAAAGTATATGTATTTATATATATACTCAAACTCCCTCAATTAAAATATTAAGTCTTAGATGCTTTCCAAAAATGGCACACATGAAAACTTGATCGACCAAGCATAGGTGACGCCAAAGCGTGGTATCCATCTAACTCATGGAAGTGTGATGGTAATGATGCAGGTTCCGCCAAAGTGGGTTAGATTGTTATCGTGTCAGTTTTTGGGTCAAGATTAATTGGTGATTCTTAGAGCATATAAGGATAGAATAATGCATATGATTATAGCAAGGATTTGTACATATCATCTATCGAAAAGTTGCATATGATGCAATTGGCATGATGGCCTACCTAAATAATCAAGTTGTGGGCGATCAGCCATAGTTGACTCATGATTTGATGAAATATGGATCTTGGCCCACTAGAATATTATACGCTACAATATTCCAGATTGATATTTAGGGCTATCAATTTGAATAAAATAGTGGGAGTGATAATAATTAAATACCTAATGAATATCATCAAAATTATGAAATCAAACTAAATCAAAATGTTTTGAAAATGTTGAAATATTTTTTTGTAGAATCAAATGTCAAATACAAAACACATTCAAGTTGCAATCAGTCCTTTAGAAGTACAAAATGGGATAAAGTTCCACAATTAGTTAAGGAATTTGAGAAATATCTGAGTGAAAGCTCTATGTCTTTGATAGACCAATGCTAAAGGAACCCACTTCAAATGCACCTGAGGCTAAATGGATGCTTATTAGAAGCATACCAATGATGCCATAGACATTTGAATACCTAATTCACTGTTGTATGAAATATGTGTTGCATGAACAACGTAAAAATATGGACATTCTCAGGATGGTATCACATCTTAAGAATCATGTAAAGGAAAGAAGGTATAATGTCTCCAAAGAGCTAATTGAGTGCAAACTAACAAAGGGAGGTCCAGTAGAACCCCATATGCTCAATATGATTGGACATATGGAATGATTGGGATTTCTCTTAGGTCAAGAATTGACCATAAATGTGATTATTCAAGCGCTGAAAGAATCATATAGTCATATTATCAAATTCTTGGCATGTTGATGTCAAAGATAGGAAGAAGAAAGAAAAATTTGTGATGGTGATCTGCGGAAGTGGGTCCTAGGAAAAAGGCAAGGCCAAGAAGTATTTTGAGGCTAAGCTAAAGTCCAAGTCTTCTACACTCAATATATGGAGGTGGTTAAGTGTAAAAAGAATATGTCCTTCTACACTTAAAGGATAAAGAAAAGAAAGTGCCACTATTTTCATCTTCCTGGACGTTGGAAAGAACTATCATCCTTATAAAGTATCTTAGGAAGAAGATGGAGATAGATATTACTACTTTAGGACATGAGATGTATTAAGCTAGAACTGTGCTTAGCAAGGGTTGCTGCCTCTACAGTTGCAAATTGTCATTCATGGACACATAATAGAATTAGTGAATTACTATTGTGTAATTTCTAATTATGAAAACATTATATGATTTGTATGATAAGAACATTATGTTTCATTTTAAAAGATATGATCTTTTATGAAATGTCCTATGTCTCACAAAATGTACTTGATAGTTGTAGAGACAAATATGTATGACACACATATTAAATGAATTGATAACTCAAACAATGACTACCTATAGCATTGTCATCTAGAGCACATAAATGAGAGATACATCTCTAGAATCCATATGATGGTTATCCAGATTCTTTTGGTTATTGAACCAACAGAGACATGCAAGTCTTATTTTTTGTGCAATAAGACAAAAGTATCTTCACTAGATGTAGTGGGATAATGAGTATTCTATTAGGGATAGTACATATTGATGTACACAAGACCTTTTAGAATAAATGTTGAAGGTAGTTGCAAGGACTTTATTATATATATATTTACTGATGTTATCAGTAGATATGATAATTTGTGTTTAATGAAATACATGTTTGGCTCTCTTGAAGTATTCAAGGAAATCATAAATAAAGTACATAACTAACTTGGTAAAAGTATTAAGATACCTCAATGTGATCGATGTTGAAATACAAGAGTTTGAGGACCTTCTGGGAGATCATGATAGTGTATCATGATGGACTCCACCTGAAACACAATGATAATGTATCATCAATGTATATCAAAAACAAGGAATCACACCTTGTTCAGTCATGGTGCAATTATCAACAAATCTATCCTATCTTCCAATATTTATTTTAGCACATGCTTTACACAAAAACAATGTACCGTCTAAAATGGTTCAAAAGACATCATATAAGATATGGCATTGGAGGAGTGATGATATGTCTTTTATAGTGATTAGCATTAAAAGCTTATATAATAAAAATGTTCCTTAAAAGATTTGTCCACAAAATCACATAAATTTTATTTTGTTAAATACTACTCTTATCCAAATCCGACAACAAAGTGTTTGTTAGTCCGGATGATTGTATTCCTAAAAGGGAACTTACTTCTAGAGGAATCAGTGGGAGTCAAAGTAGAACTCAAAATGTTTGACATAAACAAGAAAACATAGAACCTAAAGAGGTACAATAGGAACAAGGAGAATCGCAAGTTGTTGTGGAATCTCAAGTTCCTAATGTAAACACAAAACTCATAGTTCTAGTAAAACATGCATTAAGTCTGAAATATTATGATATCTTTTAACTCAAAAGTAACTTAGTTGATCATAGAGATGAGTCAACAACCTTCCTAGAAACTATTGATGGACCATAGTTTGAGAAATGGCTTCAGGCCATGAGAACAAAGGCAGACTTTGTGTACACCAATAAGGTATGACCTTGGTGGATTTACCTAAAGGGGTAAAACCCATAGGGTGCATTTGGGTTTTTGTAACAAGAGCAACATGGAAATATAAATTGGTTGCAAAGAGTTTCAAACTAAGTCTTTTCACCACTTACCATGGTTAAATCCATTTGGATCATGCTTGTTGTTACAACTTAGTATGATTGTAAGATTTGGCATATGGATGTTAAAACTACATTCCTTAATTGGAATAATTAAGAGGATGTGTATGTGACACAGCCTAATGGTTTTATAAATCCATTAATGCAAAATAAAGTCTATAAGCTACAAAAGTCAATCGATTGATTGAAGCAAGCATATTAGAGCTGGAATCTTCTATTTGACAAGAAAATCAAATGGTTTTGAGTCAGAATGAAGATGAAATCTGAGATTACAAAATATTCAGTGGAAGCATATTAATATTCCACATAATTATGGGGAATGACATCCTTATCCTATAAATGTTAAAACTTGGCAAGAAAAGTATCTTCTATATGAAGGGTTTAGGCAGAGCATCTTATGAGATAGGGATCGAGGTCTATAGAAATAAATCTGGAAAGCTTCTTGACCTAAGTAAGAGCACATACATTGGTAAGATGTTGAAGGGTTCAACATGCCATAATCAATGAGACAAAATGTGTCCATGATCAATGGAGTTAGTCTCTCAGGAGTCTAGTGTTCCAATTCTTATGTAGAATAGGAACACATGGATGGATGTCGTATGCATTCATAATTGGATTCTGTCTTGAATGCAATGTTATGTACTTATCCTGTTATCTCATATGTATTTCACATGATGAGAAGACATCCAGTAATCATGTATGTATTGGACATGACAAGAGGATATCCAGTCATCTCATATGTATTTGACATAATGAGAAGACATATATATACCTGCCTAGGAATCTCATATGTATTAGACATGACGATGGGGTATATGTCAGATACCAGTGAGTGTCATTGAACTACCATAAAGAACATCCTTAGGTGCTTGTGAAGCACTTAAAGGATTGATTCCTTGGTTATGGTAATAAGGAAGAGTTGGATGTAAAATGGTACATCCTTGCAAGCTTCCAAACTAACAAAATTGATGCAATCAAAATTTTTGTTTGATGACAAACGAGAATGATAAGCTAGAAAGGGTTCTAATCTAATGATAGGTGTTTGAATCTACAAAAGAAGTTGAGTATATTTGTGTTATAAGAACAGAAGAGGATACTATATGGATCAAGAAGTTCATATGGGTCAACTTGTGTAAGGTTCCAACTATTTATGACATAATAGAAATACTGAGACAACAATGGAGCTACTAGTTAGGCTTAGAATCTTAGATAGCATGCTACAAAACTTCCGTCTCATATGAGTAGTCGTACAACAAAGAGATCTGAAAATTACAAAATATCAAATTAAAGTCAACATTGCTAAACCCACTATAAAAGTACTTACGCAGCAGAAGCATGATGGCCATGTGAGGTCACTTGGGATGAGATCCATGGCTAATTGGCTCTAAGTGCAAGTGGGAGTCTTTTGTTATGTATGTCCAAAGAGACAATCATATAATGATTGTGATGGCATAACATGTAAATGATTTGATTAATAAAGGAAAGCTTTCAATTTCATCTATTTAATTCAGTTGTAAGATAATGATTTAACATTATAAATGTCTAGAGAATTTTAGTACTCAATGACGTATGTATTTAAGTTACTACCCTTATTGATGAGATCATACAGATGCTAAGATTACATATACATATTATCATTATGTTCATGATCGATTATTATTGTGGAAGGTTGAGAGACAAAAATAACACATAAGATCATAGTGCGGGTTGGTTGATGACTAAATCGCATTAGTCATGATATGGAAATATCAAACCAAACACATAGGTACATGTTAGAGAACAATGTATCAGATAGACCCACTACAAGATTGACACATGAAAGCCATTATGATGCAAGTCATAGTCAACTCACATTAATGGTAGTGGTTGTAGTTCTTAGCCCTGAAATGACTGCACTCATCACATGTTGTTGGGTACACTTTGACATCATCAAACAAATTCTTGAAACATGAGTTGTTATATCAGTGATGATTGGGTGACTTTGATATATGGGGAATGAATTTGAGTGATAGATATGGGATTTCCCCCCTACAAGAGTATGATATCCAAGACCTCTTGATTAGCGAGACTAAGAAAAGTATGGCCATACACATGTGAGTCAATATGTGATTTTGAGCTTACATATATCTCATACAGTCTCTTCTAGTTCAAGAAACAATATTGAATAATAATGAGGATTACTGCTCCATGCCTATAGTTCTATTTGGATATCAGTGACAGAGGATCTTATAAATATTGTAAGACCATACATAGATTGTAGGTTGAAGTTATTCTCCAACTTTCAATTTACTTGGATAGCAATGATGTGTGACTAGGCACCGCTCATTGCTTGTGATGTCATAAGTTGTTATGGACATTCACTACCAACATAATATGGGACCTATAGGGTCACACACATTGGAACTCATCTAGAAGAGGAGTATGATCTGGAATGGTAATTAAATTTGTTACTAAAGTGTCTAGGTATTTCAATTCACACAACAAATCAGCTGACTGGACTATCACACGATCAGTTCAAGTGTTGAGATTGTCGTTTGGAGTGTCATCCTGATTGTATTGCACATTGGTCGGAATTCAACTGGACCCGGTTTGTGAGACACCCATCTCACTTATGCAAAATGGTTGTATGACCTAGAATGAGACACCTGTCTCAATTCCACCAAATGGTCATTTTTGGGGTGCAATTAGATTGCACATAGCATTGGTGCTGAAGTAATCACGTGCACTAATTGGAATTGAATTGACAACATATGTACAAAATTGGGAAATTGCCAATAGATCATATCAATTACAAGACAAACGTTTTGGCGAATGCACGTTGTGAAACTTTCAGAATATTTGTGAAAATTTGATATCTTCCAGTCCTTTCCACTCTCGCACAGACTGGGAACCCTGACCCTAGCCTCTACTATAAATAGAGAGGTAATGGCGGCTTCCCAAAACACAACATAGATAATTCAGAATCAATTGCTCTGACAATTGGTGTCCTCTCTGGTTGTGATAACCAAGAGAACCCAAGAAAGTCCTACCCGACTAGGGAGGGATAGCTACTGGAGAGAAATAATTGAGGATCATTGTTGGGGGAGAGTAGGTTGGTGACTAGTGCACCAATTGGAGGTACAACTCCTTCCTGTCTATTCTAGTAGGACGACAGGAGTTCTAGTTGGTCCATGTGGACTACTCTAGAGGGGGGGTCCTTTGGTTTCTGCTAGGAGGGCAACATCAACTCACAGTCGATGGCGAGATCAGAACAATTGTTGAAGTAGTTTTTTGATTATGTTGTCTGTAGAGGAGCAGTCAAATGAGCCTCAATGCAACTAGGAGTTGCAAAGACACCATCTTAGACAGAGTGTGCATTTACATTGATGAGGATTGTCGCTAGACTTGCTGTAGGACCAGATATATCTTCATGAAACCATCCCTCTCATTGCATAGTTATTGACACAATCTACTGGTTAATGGGAAATATGTCTGTAGTTTTATTTTCTTCTGCCTATCTAATGTTGTATTTTCCTACACTGTTGCATTATATGCATCATCAACCTATCAATCTGCATTTTTATAGTACAGTGACTCCATGGACATTCCTTGGATCTTTTGTTTCCACATCATGCCAAGGCCTCCAAAGCTTATTTATGTTCCTATCTCGATAACATAATATATATAATCCTCAAGCTACATTTGAGGGGAGTAAGAAGGAATAAAAACATTACATCATGGAATAAAAGGTGAGGCTTTCCATGCTAGATAAATACTTGTCAACTAGAAATATCTCCATCCATGTCATGCAGGCTAAAGGATATTTGGTTGTAACCATATACACATCCACTAAATAAAATATTGTCAATGATAATGTGTATGATTTATAGATATGGCATATCTTATATATATATATATATATAGAGAGAGAGAGAGTCAGGCTAGAATACACTCGAGTGTAAAGATCGCACGAATACACTCAAGTGTGTTTCCATATCAAAACTATTTTTTGCAAAATGTAAACTGTTGATCTTCACCGTCATACTATAACTAGGCTACATACAAATTTTGAGCCCATTTGGATGAGTGTAAGTCACTCATCCAAGGGCAACAAAATCGACGTGCGAAACTAATTTGAAATGCATAATTTTTGCGGTCTTCATAACATGAGCTATACATATCCAAATGTTCTCAAATTTTGCGTATGAGTTGTTCATGAGATGTTTAAGAAGATCAATGGATTAGATTTTCAAAAAAAATATTGCATGATGAAAAACTACTTGAGTGTATTCCGCTCCAGATACACTCGAGTGTATTCTAGCATGACTCTCTCTCTATATATATATATATATATATATATATATATATATATATATATATATATATATATATATATATATATATATATATATATATATATATATATATATATATATATATATATATATATATGTATATATATATATAGACACACACACGCACACACACACATACACGCACACACACACACACACACATATATATATATATATATATATATATATATATATATATATATATATATATATATATATATATATATATATATATATGAAGATTATATCTTTTCTTACCAAACAATCCCCATAAAACTATGTGGAGCTAAAAAATATGCATCTTATCAGTTAATAGTTCACATCATATGCAATTATCACTACTACAGAAATAGCATTCAGTGTCGCTTTTCTGGGCGTCGGTTATTAAGGAAAACCGACGCCTAACATATAAGGCGTCGGTTGTTTAATAAAACCGACGTCTATATTCGAAGACCAGCCAGACACGAGTACCGCTTTGTATTAAGCGTCGGTTGTTTATAAAAAACCGACGCTTAAAGTCGCCCGCGAAATCCATTTTTCGATAAAAAAAATAGTGTCATTTTCAGCGTCGGTTATATACCTAGAAAACCGACGCCTATTTGCGATGAAAATTTGTGCGGATAATGTCACTTTCAGCGTCGGTTATCCTTGTCTAACCGACGCTGAAGGTGGTTCCCGCCAAAAATTTCCATGAAAATATCGTCCAATTGGACGTCGGTTGTTTCAACCAACCGACGCTAAAGATGTTTAGGCGTCAGTTGTTGTAAACAACCGACGCTATTTGGGAACTCATAACCCCCCGCGATCGCCCGACTCTTCCCCTTTCTTCAGTTTCATTGCTACCCTATTGCGGCGATTTTCCCTGTTGCGGCGACTTTCCGGCGCTTCTCTGCTGCTGCTGCTCTCCGGCGCTTCTCTCCGGCGCCCCATCTCCGGCGCCCTTCTTCTCCGCCGCCCCTGCTGCTGCTGCTGTCCGCTCGTCGCCGCCGGTCGTTGCCCACCGCCCCTGCTCTCCTCTAGTCGTCGCCGCCAGTAGAAGAAGCTACGGTGTTGTCGTCGTCACCTCCGCCCCCGCCGGTAGAAGCAGCTTTACTCGTGCTGTCCTCGTGCAAGGTAACCCACAAACCTTCACCACCTTTTTTGTCCTCTGTCTTGCTTTTCTCTTCCGCCGCCGACCTAGAACTCACCCAGGCAGTGCCTAAGTAGGTGCCAGGGCACGCCTAGGGTCCCAATTTTTTGGTAAACATGAAGGAGCCTATGGGCAGGTTAGGATAATAGAAATTTTGTAGGATAGGTGTGATGCAATTTGGGTTTCTTGGATAAGGAATTGTGGTGGAAATTGGTAAAATGGTAGAATGTGTTGCAACTAGAGGTTATGCTCCTACATTTTTCCAACAACAACATTCTACATAGGTGGTCCTCAGTAGAACATACATCAATTGGATATCCACCATGGATGATAGCCTTCCAACTGTGAGAAATTGTTAGTTTAGTTTATGAGTAATACATATTATTGTAAATACTAGGACCTTTTCTCAATGAACTCATAAGGTCAAAACTATAGCATAAAAAATAACTTACACATGGGAGGTTAGTTTTTGAAATTATCAAGAGATTTGGAGATATTAAAATACTACCTACTTCATAGATCATGCATCCATATATGACTCACCACAATCATCATGCTCCAATAAATGGAGAAGCAAGTATCTAGAGGAGGAATATATCACACAACTTCATACACATACTTTCCTAAAGATACTAAGACTTGTAGAGTTTGGATGACAATATCACATTCCAACACCTTCCAATCATCCATGATATATTCCCACTCATGGATGCACGTCTAGGCTGCACGTCTAGTGGATTTTTTTTTAAAAGTTATTTACTGATTGTGTTTATTTAATAATGTACTGATACATATGTGATATACCAATCTGATAGTCCATGATAGAACAAAACATAATGATGTTGACTGCAACTTTGTGTGTCATGCTATTCTTAATTAAGTGTATATTTACTTCATAATTGAATGTTTAAGTAAGTTATAGATATCTTGATGATGAACTGTAATGCACACATGTGACATGTTTGGAATGTAAATGATGAACTGTAATACACACATGTTTAACTTATTTTATTGTTGAGTATATTGAGAATCCTAATCACCCTTCTTGCTTAATGATGAACTGTAATGCACACATGTGAATGCTTGGAATTTAAATGATGAACTTTTCCCTAAATTGCCAATCATGCTTTTAAAGACATCAATAATCACCCTAATTTGAAGAACTAGGATTTTAGGTATAAGAATGACAACACATTATTTGTTGGCCTAGAAACCCGTCCAAGATTTACTCATTAGGAGTAAATCTTGGATAGTCCCCGGTTTGGGACTGTTCTTGAACACCTAATCTCACTTAGGATGTAAGTGTATAATGTGTATTGAGTTTTCGAGAAAATTTTGGTAGCATTTCCCCGTTTGTTCTCTAAGTACATATGTACTTAGAGAACAGCGGGGAAATGCTGCCGAAATTTTCTTGAAAACCCAATACACATTATACACTTACTAGTGATATTAGGTGTTCAAGGATGGGATAGGTGGTACACATTTATTATATATAAGAATGACATCACATGTGTTTGTTGGCCTAGAATGTGAACAATCATTGTTTTTTATATTACTTGTACATTGATATAAATTAGAATGAACAATCACTAAATTATATACTATTTGTATGGAGTCCGGCTTCATTGTAGATATCTATTATTGTGTTTGTTGGCCTAGAAACCCGTCCAAGATTTACTCATTAGGAGTAAATCTTGGATAGTCCCCGGTTTGGGACTGTTCTTGAACACCTAATCTCACTTAGGATGTAAGTGTATAATGTGTATTGAGTTTTCGAGAAAATTTTGGTAGCATTTCCCCGTTTGTTCTCTAAGTACATATGTACAAATGTTTGCCTTTTTCTAGTTAATACAAATGCTAAATGTTTGCCTTTTTCTAGTTAATACAAATGCTAAATGTTTGCCTTTTTCTAGTTAATAGAAATGCTAAATGTTTGCCTTTTTAATGACATTTTCAGATGGCTGACCATGATGAGCATGATGTCCATGATGAGCATGAAGTCCATGATGAGCATGCTATCCATGACGAGCATGGCGAGGATACTAATGTAAGTTCTAAAAACATATCCTATATTTCTATAAAATTCATTATCTTCTAGTTATGTCATATATCCTATATTTCTATATTGGGCTAATTTAGTGTGTTTTATTTTTGTCAAATTTTAGGTTGATGCACCTGTACCCACTGAAGCACTGGAGCAACTTGATGCGCAACACCAAACACTTAACAAGAAAAGGGGCATCACTCTGTTGAAGAAGTTATTAGCGCTAAGTGGTAGTGGATCCAAATTGGTGGTGGAGTTTGATAATGGAGGAAATCCAATTGGAGTGAACCGCAATAATTTTGTGAACTATCTTGGGTGTACCACTCGGAGCCATTGTGGTGTTAAGTATGACAATTGGCATAAAGTTCTTCAAGGGAAAAAAGACTTGATATGGAAGGATTTATGCGTGAGTTATTATTATTTGCAATTATATTTTGTAGATTACAAATTCTATTATTTGCAATTCTATTTTGGATACTAGTTAATAACATTTCTATTTTACAGAATCTGTTTGCATTGGATGAGAAGTTGCATCGTAAAAATGTGATGCAACGTGCTGGAAAGATGCTTAGGAATTATAGGACAAATCTGAACAGAGAATACATAAAAGAGGGTGATAAGAAGAAGAAGTCAGCCCTTGAACAATGGAACTTCTTGGACAAAGAAGATTGGGACAATTTTGTTGCTTCAAGAAAATCTGAAGAATTCAAGGTATTAGGCGTCACTCCCAATTTAATTAATATACATTGTATTCACCTATTCAAGATTAGCATTTAGTGCTACTAACCAAATCATTAATGTGCATACTAACTAGGCCCTCAGTGACGCACAAAAAGCAAGGTGTGCACTGAATGTGCATGACCACACTATGGGTCCAAAAGGCTATGCAAGCGTTCGCCAAAGACTACAGGCGGAGTCTGCGGCTACTCAGGAGTCTGCTCCTACTCAGGAGTCTGCCACACCCATGCCTCGCCATGATATCTGGATAGCTGGAAGGCAAAACAAGAAGGGTGAAATAAAGAAGCCTGTAACTGCTGAGGCGGCTGCAAAAATGGTAAAATAACACTCTTAGAGAAATCGTTTGAATATTGATTATTTGTGGTGTTAACTTACCAATTTCTGTTTATGGTGATTAGCGGGAGCTGCACGAGCAGAGGAAACAAGGCACGTTCATCCCTCAGGGCACAAGGGATGAATTGACAGTTGCTCTGGGTAACCCAGAGCATCCTGGACGTGTTAGAGGTGCCGGCGCTGGTGTTGGCATCAAAGCATTCTTTGGGCCATCCCAGCGCAAACCCAGAGCGGGACTTTCTCAAGAAGAGGTAACCTATTCTTTTTTTAGAATGTTACTGCAAAACGAAATTCATTAATAAGAAGCTAATGTTTCTTTTATCCATGTATAGGAGAATAAGAGAGTTGAGGATTTAGTTGCTAAGAAGGTCAACGATGTAGTTGCTGAGAAGGTCAAGGAAGAATTGCTGCGGTGGCAGGCATCTCAGGCTTCCAATCAGCCTATGGCGACCCACTCTTCTCCTGATGCACAGACTGCGAGTAATCCTGGAGACCCATCGCCTAGCACGTCTGCTGTAAGTATTGTTTATGACATTGTAGCTAGTCTTTTCAAGATGATATGTTTTCAAGATTATATGTATATATGTATAACATTCTTTACGTAAATTTGTAGGCATTGAAGCCATGCCGCTTCAGAATAGAAGACTATGTTGTTGCAGAGGCGCAAGCTTACCCGTCCCTTCCTGGGGAAAGGTTTCACGGGACTCCAATGCCACAGGGCTATGTTCGTGTGGGCCCATTACGTGTGTTACCTGATTGGAGGGAAGTTGCGTTGCCATATGCCCACCCAGATATTGATACACTTGGTGAGGCAGAAGGCGGGGTCATATTGTGGCCCAAAGCAGATGTCGTCTACACGACTGAAATTGTAAGATAAATTTACATTGATTTAGACTGTTGATGTGTATATATGATGTCAATTGATCTGAAATTATATATACAGGTTAAAAAGAAGACACCAGGAGCACCTAGGCCTCCACCTCCACTTCCCGCATTACCAACTTGGGTTCCAACTGACCTAACATACCCGTTAGGTCCTGCTTGTAGGGGAATGGCATGTTGGCTACGGGCACATAATATACATTGCCCTATAATAGTTTCTTTAGATGTAGATTATGCAGGTCGATCATACGATAGCTCTTTATTTATACAAGATATTATTGAGCTATTTATGTATGATTGGCTGAATACATCAATGATAGAGACATGGATAAGGTGAGATCTTGTTTATACATCCATATACCTTGTGTAAGATCCGGTGATCTGGTTTCTTATATATTAATGCATACGCCTATATGTTTTGCAGCTACTTAGTCGAAGATCATTGCAAACAATTTGCATTTGATCATGTGGGATTTTTGATTCCATCATTGATTAGTTTGGTAGCTAAAGACCCTGATAATGTTCAACAATACTGTATAGATGCTTTTACAATTTTTGGTCAGCAAAAGAAGACGATAATAATAGCTCCATTCAATGTCAAGTAAGTTTACTTTATTTATAATTTGGACTTAAGAAAATTCCATTTTTATTTTGCATTTTGAGTTATTAATTGTTAACTTCTTACTTCTAGCGGTAGACATTGGGAGTTACTAGTTATTGTCCCCGGGACATTCACTGTTTATTATCTAGATCCTGCGGGGAGTACATTGAACACTAAAATTGGACACGTAATGAGAATGCCATTATTCTGGTGAGAAATATTTCATTTTTATATCCGTTAACATCTTTTATTACATTACTATTTACTTATGCAATTTATTGTGTTATATTAACATGTAGGGGTTTAGATGCATTCAAAAAGGCTGGAGGAACGGTCCCAAGGAAAAAGAACCAGCCAATAAATTGGCAGAACGTACAAGTAAGTTCCCGACTCGAATATATATATATTATTGATGTGAATTGTGCTTAGTTGTATTATTTTGTATGTTTCAATTTATAGTGTGCTACACAAGACAATGGCTGGGCATGCGCATACTATGTGATGCGATTTATGCAGATGATTATCAAATATGCCGCATTGGACATCGATACCATACATGAGATATTATATATAGTCTCATTAGTTAGTATGAAATATATCAATCTTATCTTATTTTTATATTATTACTTATATATATACATCATTCTCTTTGCAGGTGTTTAAAACTGACAACACTACAGGTAAACGCTTAAAAAATATACATGCTCCATATACGATGGAAGCATTAAATGAAGTAAGAGAAGAATGGGTAAAATCCATACAAGCAGTGGCAACTGTAAGATATAATTGGGATGTTGATAGCGATAATGAATGATACTATGTAAATGAATATTTCTGAATGTTAATACATGTATTTGAATGTTTCTATATGTGTGAATGTGAGAATTGAATTGATGTCTGAATGTATGTACTTGTGTAGAATTTTGCTTGTGTCTTTTGCAGGTTTGCGGCCTGTTTGTAGGCTAATATCAATGGATTTCGTAAACCTGCAGTTCAGAAAACTGAACTACAGGTTCTCATCCTGCTGACCAGCCACAGCAGGCCTGCAAACTGATATGAAAAAAATATATATATAAATAGGCGTCGGTTATTTATAGAAAACCGTCAGCAAAGACATACAGCGTCGGTTATGTGATAAAACCGCCGCCTAATAGTACAAACAACCCGACCGTGCAGGATAGCACGGCCGTGGTGTAAATGGCGTCGATTATTCATATAAAACCGACGCCTATAGTACTAACACGGCCGTGCAGGGAAGCACGGCCGTGTCGTCTTGAAGTACAGGCGTCGGTGGTTTAGTATATAACCGACGCCAAAAGTGTTCGCGCCACAGAAAATGGCGTCATCTAGGGCACTTTATGTGTCGGTTATCTACTAAAACACCGACTCTAGTAAATAACCGACGCACAAAGTTCCCTAGATGACGCCATTTTCTGTGGCGGGAACACTTTTGGCGGCGGTTATTTACTAAACAACCGACGCCTATAGGACAAATAGGCGTCGGTTAAAAAACCGACGCCGAAGTGTTCGACCTTTAGCGGCGCCCACATAGGCGTCGGTCGTAAACCGACGCCAAATGGGGTTAAACGACCAACGCCAAAGGCCGTTTCTGTAGTAGTGTATACTAATGACATAAAAAGTAAATCCGATCAAATCAATTTTGAATCTCGATATATTGTGTATTGATGTGGCTTTGATATTCCTATAGGAATCAAAAGATAGAGAGAGAGAGAGAGGCAAGCATAGTGGAAGCAATAAACAAACTTTTTTTCTATCTGCCTATCCATCCTTGGATCTAACCAACAATGATATAGTATAAATATTTATGAGTTTTTACCATTGTCGTGGAGTAGATATGGTAACCAATCTCACATGAACAAAGAAGGAATATGGTGTCAAAGAAGATCTCTCAGAAAGACTTCCAACACGTCCATGCCTCAATATCGTCCACACAGATGGCAGGGAACTCCATGTTATACTCCAAAAGTCGGTGTTGAATGTGTTGCCTTTCTATTGGCAACATGCCAGAGTTGCCCAACCTCTCGTATCCTATTTTTTCCTTAATGGGAATGATTATTGGTCAAATGCCTACCAAAGGTGGATCATTTTTTCTCACAAACGTTTCCACACAAGAATCCAAGCTTTGTCCAAGGTTGTAACCAAAACCCTAGTTGTGGTGGCCCTATATATAAGAAAGGTAGGAAATCATGGATTGTAATAAACCTTGGGAAACAAAAAGGCACAACATTCATTTTGTAATACACCACAACATATCTGATCAAGACTAGTAGAGTTTAATGGCATATTTTAAAACAATACCATAATCAGTCAAATTATACCTAATAACAAAGAATGCACTTATTACAATACGGAAACATGTTATTCTAGCAGCTAAGAGGTGCAAAATTTGAGCACAAAACAGTTATCACTATGTCATTAATTAATTATTATCTCAAATAATAGTTTGATGACTCCACCCTAGAAAAAGCGTAAGCCATGTCCTTATCTCCTCCATCACTCATTATCTCACATGTTTCTTGCACCCAATTATTTACCATGCTGTAAGAGGTGTCTGCCCCCTTTCCTTATCCCTCCCTTTCATCCCAAACAATCGCATGCTTGAAATAGGTGTTTTCCCCCTTCTTTTAAGAACTTGACCACATACAATGGATAGAAATGATCGTACTCACATTTTTTCTGTCATCGGTATATGGAATCCCCCCCATCTTCACTCCTTTTCCCCCTTCCTTCACATTGTAAATGTGTGCTCTTGTGGAAACTCCAAATTCCACTCCATTTCATCCATCCTCAATCAATCCACCATTGATCTGTACCTGTAGTTCCCTTGCAAGCACCGCCCCCTGCCCACTCAAGTGCCTTCTTTCCCTAGTCGTGCCACAGTATGTTGTATACGCTTCATTGTTGCTGCATCTTTTATTTGGTTCCTCTGATTTTGTTTCTTGCCACCCTTATTTACCTTGTGACCATCCTGCTGGCTAAGAGAAGTATGAAAGTATCTGTTGGCAGGCACCATCAAAACATATCTCATTATAGAGTCAATTTCGCATCCCACAGTTTGGTGAGGTGATATTATGATTGAAGGTAATTCCTTTTGGATTATCTCATGTCTATCTATCTACGAGATCATCACCTATTTATTTTTCTATATGTACATTCCAAAATAACAACTTACATGTATGATTATTTTATGATCAAACAAAGTATAATATGACATTGACCATGTATTTCCTTACCTTTTTGTTTATAACACAAATTATTAACCATGCCATTATTATCTTAACTAATTTTTTTCCAAGTTAGTGATGGGTTTCTTTTGTTCTTAGTGCAGTCAGGGAGAGAGGACAATAGATTGTGTCATGGCTCATATTTCTTTTCTCTTGAAAGTAAATTCACTTTCTAGAGAGGAGGTAGACATCAGTCATCATTCTTATATGTCACTCATAATGTGTATACGACTATTAATTAGCTTTCTCATATTAAATGGAAGTCAAAGATTATTTGACTAGAAAATTTAAATTTTGCTTACCTAAGATATATACCCTAAAATATTTGTATTGTGATGAATATGAAACTTCACCATTGATTCTTTTTCTTCAACATAATTAATGTTCATCCTTTACTAACGACTCATTTCCTTAAGATAATATCCATATTGTTTTAGTACTTTACGAAGTTGGAACAATTCATGACTAAAATCCAATGATGTGCTTGTGTAGCCCAATAAATAATCGTTGTTAGGAGATATTTTAGATCTAGGAAATGCAAATAAATAATCGTTCTTAAGAGATATTTTACAGCTAGGAAATGCAACTATGACACTCGTAGCTATGTGCTACACGATAGTGATTTGAAATTAACATACACGCTAGATTATTATGTGGTTTACAATTAACACACTAACTGAAGACAACCAGGCACACAACACATTTAATATTTAGTTAATGTTTTCTTAACTCATATTTTCAAGATAAAACTATAAATCAAAATTAACCATAAGGCCAAGTTACAACTAATTTTCGCATGGAATTTTTTGGTAGACATAACGTAAGACATTATTGATGGATGTGATTGGTTATTGGTAAAATATCTATGCATGAGATATCTAAGAGGTCTCCTTGAGGTCTTAGCAGGTTTTCATAGGTTTGTATATGTCTATTAAGGAATTACTCTTCCAAATTAGGTCTATGGATTCTCACTTAAGGATATAGACAGATAATTACATCTTATGTAATTTTGGTATAAACATAACTCCATCTTATGAAATTTTGATATAAAAAACAAAAGTTTTTAAGTTCACTAATAAATACCATCATAAACAAGTGACAATTTTTAAGACATACAAACCTATTAACAATCGGCATTCCTTACAATAACTCCATTTTATGCAAGTTTTGTATAAAAATGATAATTCTTAAGTTCACTAATAAACACCAACATACTTGTTCAGATAGGGATCCCCTACAATATGTAATTAACATATATTTGGTTGATTTATGATTGATGTACTATAATCCATAGTGGCATGGTGGAAACAACCTACCTTTAGGCATGAATTTTCTTATTTGTTTTATTCCTTTCTCCTTCCATTATATTACTCAATTGATGTATCAGACTTATTGCATTATTCCTTTGATTCAATATTTAAACTGGTTATGTAAATGTTAAACATGTTTTTCCCCTTCCCGTTCCATTCTCTTTCTCAATTGATGTCTCAAATTTTACCCTAAATATTATTTGTATCATTCCATTGATTCAACATATAAAGCGATAATCTTTGATCAAGTAGTTTTGTTTTATTACTATTAATTACTTTTCAACAACTCCTAGTGTGTGTTGATATATCTTCTTTGGAATTTTTCTAATAATTAATCTAGAAATTGTATAAAAGAGGTGAACTCCTTTTAGTTTCAGTGAGAAACTATGATGTTTGGTCATGTTTTTACTAGAAATTCTTATTATTTAATGTATTGCACAAAAATCGGATTTCTTGCAATATTATTTCAAAGTATTTTTGTGCATTTCACTAGTCAGAGAACTATCCAAAAACGGATTTGAAGAGTATAAGTACAAACATTCCTATTATTTTGAATGGAGATTCTAAAATAGTTCATCAATAACTAATTAGTGTATATATTGACTTAGTTAAATGAACCTTTTATCATTGGCTTGACCATACCTCATTCTATTTTGTTTTTCGTGTTGAGGATGTGATCAGATCATTGTCCTTTCTTTTGATATGACCATTGTCTGGTTTTCGACATTTGATTACAATTATGGTTTATTTAATAATAGTCCTCTTGGAGTTCCTACAATCTGAGTTGGACTTGTGCTACAAATTTATAGTATGGTCTATAGAGTTAGTTAATCAGTCAATGGTGAACACAAAAATATTACTTGATAAAGTAACATAAAAAGACAATGCGACAAACCCCTTCACCCATTATTGTTAAGACAACTAAGCCATGCCTTTTTGAGGGGGCACCTAGAAGGGCACCCAGGTATTTCTAGGTGTTTTGCTTTTTTTATGAAAAATGGTGTTTTTCTATATCCACAATCATATTTTCATAAATGTACTATGAAGAATTTAGGATAAATGACGCCCAACATGACCTTAACTAGACCTAATTGGCCCTAATTTCAACTCATTTGATAAATTGATCAAATTGGACCTACTTTACGCTAATTTGGCCTAAACCATACCTAGTCTTGTATAAATGACCTAATCAAACCCAATTTTGCTATAATTTTCATATATTCACGTAAATGAGACAAAATTTGGCCAAAGTAGTCCTAATCTTCCCAAGCTAGAACCATCTCCCCAAATCATACTTGTTTTCCCCAAGTTAGACCTAATATGCCAAATTTGACATGATTTTGCCTAAATAAAACCTAATCTTGCATTTTATGACCCAATCAGACCTAACTTCCCCATTTTTCCCTATATTGACCTAAACAAGATCGAATTTGTCCAAATAAGACCAAATATCACCAAATCAAACCCGTTTCTCCAAAATCAGACTTGTTTTCCCCAAATTAGACCGAATATGCTTCAAGTTTACATAATTTGTTCTAAAACCAAACCTAATTTTGCATAACACGTCCTATTCAAGTCTAGGTGCCTAGGCCTTTGGGTTAATTATGTTTAATTTAGGTGAATCAAGTAATTTTTAGGTCAAATGTGAGTAAGATCGATGTAGTTTTGGCAACATTTAGAGTCAATCTAGGAAAATCTAGTGTCCATTAAGTTTAAGAAATAAAAAATATGCATATATCTATCTAAATGTAAAAATCTAAATAATTTTAAAAAAAGTAATGCAATGTGTGGCCCACCTTGATTGTGGATCCCAGGAGACTATGCCTCCAACTCCTGGAGGTCACAACATAACTGCCAAGACAATGATGATTTAGTCATTATTTGGTAAGTTAGGCTCTATTTTACATAATATAATTCATGAAAGGGATAGTTGGGCAAGCTGTCTTAGGACTAGTTACGAATAAAATGGAGATGGTTAAGTCTCATTTAAGTATAATTTAGGCCAATTAAGGTCTTATATAGGTCAAGATAGGTGTGTATTGGTGTGCATATGATTGGTTAAGCTTAATAAATTATATCTTGAATATCTATATATGCCCTCCAAGTTGAATGTGAATGATTAAACCAAAGTGTTTTATGATAAAGATGATGCATAATTATTTTTTCATTTGTAATTGGGTCAGGAAGCACCATGTGTAGATGTTGTCTTCCTTTTCTTGGAAGCATTGCCTCTACAATAGGCATGTCTATCCTCCACTTATCCACACTCATCTATTCATTTGTCTTTCATCATTGTTTCACATGATAATTTATTGTTCATGTACTTTATTGGGTTCTCTACATTTGTCCTTGTCTATTTTTTCTAAATCAACAAGTATAGATCTAGTCAACAATCACATTTCCCATATTTGTCAAATGACATTTTTGACATGGAAAATTAATTACTTCAACAACCAACCATAGTGGGTACTTTTGACATACAAAAGGAACACATATAATTTCAGGATGAAAACGTGGTGCTAGCTTTCATATGAACACTATTTCATATGGGTAGGCATGCTAAGGGATGCTTCAAGCAACAGTGATTTTGGTCGCATTCATATTCAATTCAAGAAAATTCAACATTTACTAAGTCTAAGTAATAAAAAATTACACATATATAGCACATATTAATCTATATGTATGATATAAATAACTAAAAGTCTAACATTTTCCCCTATTGTGGCATAGTTCCCCAATTAAGACTTCAAGTGGCATAAATCAAATGTTGTTTCCCAAAATTAGACCTAACTATACCTTAATTCTCCAAGCCTACCTATATTCATCTAAATGAAGCTCAAAATTTCCAAACCATACCAATTCACCCCAATTTCAGACATTGCCCCTGTATCAAACATGTCTCCCCCAAATCAAATCTTATGTACCAAAGTATGACCTATTTTGGCCTGAATCTGACTTATTGCAGCTATAGGTAGCTTAATTTGGGCATGAAAGACCTTACACACCCAATTAAGCATCCGAAAAAAATTATTTATTGATCTCAAAGAACACAGTAATGGGGTTGATGTGAGATATCCCAATCACAAGTGATTGACATTTTTATTAGTTCATTTATCTCATTCTATTTACTTCTTACAAAAGTAAAAGTATACTATTATATATGAAATATATATGTGTAGCAGACTTTGAAAAGTGTTTATGCCATATTTATGGCACTTATCCGACTGAATTCATAAACATTAGATGGTTATGATAGTTTTTATTCATTTCTTATATATTATTATTTATTTTCTTATAAAAAAATTCCCAATATAGGGTGTATTGAAATATATTTAAGCATTGCATTATTTGTAAGAAAAGGAGCTCTATACAACCCAGTGAAATGAGTGAGTACTAATTTGATCACCATTACAATTCATGAATGAAAAATATGTTTCGTTGTTTGGCCATGAGTACTAAAATCTAAATTATTTGTTACATGCAATTATGTATTGTCTATAATTAATGATTGCACCTGATATAGCTTCCTTTTCTATGCATGACTGTTTAAAAAGGACATCTAGTTACATATCTTTATGATTCTTAATAATCCTTTATAATAATTTTGGTTTCTACATGATAGGATTTAATGGATAGAATAGATAAGTGTTGGATGAAAAATAAGAATAAGTTGTCTTCAGAATATGTTAATGGTGTTACAGAATTTATTCGGTTTGCATCTAGAAATAGAGAAGTTGATGGTTGCATAACATGTCCTTGTGTTAAATGTAGTAACGCATGTTTCAAGAAAAAATATGAAGTTTCAGCCGATCTTATAGTTAATGGCAAATCTGAGTGGTATACATGTTGGGTGGTGCATAGTGAGTCTGTTGAAGTGACAAATTATGATGTTAGTGATCATGTTGATGCTCATCATTGATGTTGATGATGATGATGATGCTAGTGATGATGTTGAGGTTAATTATGATGTTGATGTTAATCATGTTGTTGATTATGTAGAGGGAATGATAAGGGATGGGTTAGAATTTCCTGACAGTTTTGTTCCTACCTCAGATCAAATGGATGAAATAGATGAGAATGATGGTTTGATTATTGAATTTTCTAAGTTATTTAAGCTGATGAAAGATGAAAAGGATCCACTTCATGATGGATATAAAAAATTTCAAAACTATCATTCACGATGTCATTTTTGCAGCTCAAAGGGTTTCTAGTCTGAGAAATAGTTGTTTCAATAGTTTGATCACATTGTTATCTAAGGCATTTAAGGGTTGTGATTTGCATGAATCATTCTATGAAGTAAGAAAATATATTACTGACATGGGACTTGATTATGTGAAGATCGATGTTTATGTAAATCATTTCATGTTGTTTGAGAAGGATCAAAAGGATGTTGATATAAATTCAGTATATGTTGACTCTAGGTGGAAATATGTCAATATGGATGATATAGTTAAAGAGGAGTCTCCTAGAAAGAATAAGAAGAAATTAAACTTGGCAAAAAAGATTTATGATAAGACGTTATGGCAATTTCCATTAATACCACGTTTGAAAGAATTTATACATGTTCTATTAAACAACTTTTGAGATGAGGTGACATAAGGAGGATAGGAAAGATGATGCAAGCTGGCACTGAAGAATGGAAAAGATTTGATGAGATGCATCCTCTTTTTCTAATGACCCCTTCAATGTTAGGCTAGGCTTATCATATGACAAGTTTAATCCTTTTGGAAACATGAGTCTTTCTTATAGCATATGTTTTATTATCCTCATCCCATATAACTTTCCACCATGGCTTTGTATGAAATAAGATTATTTAATTCTATCTATTTTAATCTTTGGGAAGAAGTCTTTGAATTATAAGATCTATGTGTACTTGCAGCCACTTATTGAGGAGTTAAAAGAGCTATGGGGTGTAGAGGTCACTACATTTGATGTTGTTTCAAATAAAAATATTTCAAATCACATGTTGCACTATTATGGACCATAAATGATTTTTGTGCATATGGATGCGTGTCCGGATGGTGTAGCTAATGTAAATTAGCACGTCCTTCTTGTCATAAAGATACTCTGTCTTTTAAACTAAAATGTGGGGGGGGGGATTTCTTTACATGGGACATTGTAGATTCTGATCACAAGATCGTAGATGGAGGTGCAATGAACATGCATTTAACGACAAAAAAGAAGAACAAACTCCTCGTGATGATATATCTGGAGAAGATGATTTCAAGAAACTAAATTCAGTATTTGTATCTAACCCCAGAAATCAAAAGAAGAGAACTCTACAAGGAAATCCTTCTCATACTTTTAAGAGAAAAAAAAGTATTTTCTTCGAACTTTTTTATTGGAAGACTCTTCATTTACGCAACAATCTTATTGTAAACCACATTGAGAAAAATATTTGTAACAGGTTGATTGGAACAATTATGGACATAGATGAAAAAACAAAGGACAATTCAAAATATCATAAATATTTAAAAATAATGCAAATAATGCAAGAGATCCTACCAAGATATGTGAATTGAAAACTAGATGTTCCAACTGCATGCTTTACTCTATCCCAAGATGAGAAAAAGGAACTTTGTGATTTCTTAAAAAAATCACTTTTTCGGATGGACTTTTCTCTAATATGTCTAAATATGTGAATAATAATGAGAAGAAAATGATTGGCATGAAACCTCATGATTATCGTGTATTTTTGCAAAAAAAGTCCTTCCTGTTGCAACACGTGGTTTATTTCTAGAAGTTGTATCTGAGGTATTAACTGAACTCAACATTTTTAATGAGTTGTGCTCTAAAGTTCTAAGTGCAGAAGATCTGTATAGATTGGAGAAACATATATCATCACATTATGAAAAATGGAGAAAATTTGTGTACCCTCATTTTTTCATGTGATGATGCACCTACCCATTTACCTGGTAAAACAAGAAATGCTTGGAGGCCGTGTGCAGTATAGATGGATGTATCTAATAGAAAGATACTTTTTATTTTATCATTTTATATTTTATAACATAGTCCAAAGATGTAGTTGGCTTGTGTAGGTATCTTTGAACATTGAAATCACATCTGCACAACAAAAATCAACTAGAGGGATCAATAGCTGAGATGTATATTACTAATGGATATTTGATTTTTTGCTTAAGATATATGAAAGATAATGAAATAAGATCTCATCAACAAGGTATACTGACAATAGAGAGACATCAACATCATCACGATTACCAATTTTTAAACAAAATGGAAAACCATTATTAGTAGGAATCATCAAAAACCTCAGTGTTAACGAATGGTTACATGCACACAAGTGCATTTTAAAAACTCCAATGAAATATAACCCTCTATAAGGTAACTTAATTGCCTTTTAGTGTTTTGATGACTTTTGTATCAATTATATCTCCAAGATGGTCAGTTATGTTATATTAGAGAACACAATCAACTTATCCAAGAAATGGGTGTTAATAATATTGAGGAAGTATATGGAAAGTTCTTCTTTGAATGGTTAGAGAGTCATGTGGGCATTTTAGTTATTTCCAACTACTTTTTCAAACTCAAATTATGTTCACATTTGTTATTAAATTATCTATTTTGTTAAGTGTTTCAATTGCATAAAGAATACAAGGTGGATGATGAACTTCTAAGCTTAGCTCGTTGTATAGATAAGGATGCATCATTTTAAATGGGGTTAGATGCTAATGGATTCAGATTTCAAAACCAATATCGTAACACCAATGGTTGACAACACAAAATAGTGATGTTGTAGTCAAAGTGGAGACAACTAATGGACCCTTTTCCTATTATGATGTTTTGGATGAAACAATAGAGCTGAGATACACTGGTGGAAGATGAGTTCATATTTTTAAATGTAAACGGTGAGACGTGCATGATGAAAAAGGGGTTTCCTACGAGATAAATATGTACTTTTTAGTATAATCATGAATCATATACTAAAAACTAATGAACCATTTATTCTATCGTGTCAAGCAGAGCAATGCTTCTATATTAATGATCTTTCTAAGAAGAATTGAACCATTGTTATTGAATCACCACCACGTGACTTGTACAACATGTCACACGAGAACAAAGGTGATGAAGGTGTTCTTGACAATGAGAGTTCATTTCAAGAACATGGTTCTAATACAAATATGAATTCATCATCTCCATATGATGTGTTTGATATTCGTCCATGGAAGAGGCTTGATTTTGTGAAATCTTTATCTATGGAAGCTATGAAGAAATAAAGTTGACTAGACAAAGACGGAAGTCATGTGTGGGAATCAATCAACTAAATTTGCTTTGTTTTATATTTTATAGTTTAAACATTGAATTTTATAGTGGCTGAACTTGACTGAAATGTTATCTACCAAATACATATGTTATTTTATTTGAAAAGTGATTCTGGATATTTTCCTTTGTTTATCATGATAGTTTAAATTGATTTCAATATATAAATTGTCACATATTGACATATGCTCGAGTAATTTTTTGAGAGATATGTTGGAAATATGGTCAGACTATATAGTACAGAAAACAAATTTATAGGTAATTGTGAAGAGCTTATGGCCAACCATTATAACAAAAGCCAAAGTAAGTACTATTGAAAATGTAAAAGGTGTTTCTTGTGACAAACCATTGTATTAACCCAGTAACATCTTTGCATTCTTATATGGATCAGTTAAAGATGAGAAACTCCAATTAAATGGTGACCCAAATTGGTCAGGTAGAGGAATGGAACAACGAATGATTGCAGAACATGGTAAATTTTTTTACACTTGCAATTTATGTATCCTATGGTGATGTTATTTTTTATGGATTTTTTCAACTTTTAGTAATTTTGAGAAACTTCTATTATACTTTAGAGCTTAAAAATAAGGGAGAAAGATCCATCCAACAATCTTAAGATGGAAAACTAGATGTCACGAAGGAAGATGATTTTCTACTATACATCCAAAATCTTGGATATCTTTTGAAGCACCAACTACATCAAGGTCATAATAACTATTGGGTTATATTATTTTTTTGTATATAGACACAAGAAGTCATGTAAATATTTCTGAATAGACTCATTCTTGTATTTTGATTTGTAGTTATTTTGGTAAATAATATTTTACTTCTCATCATTAAACTATGAGACTCATAATTTGTATTATTTTTATTTAAAACCTAGCCGTGCCACCCAAGAGTGACAATCAGAGATGAGAGGTTCTAAAAATCTTCCTGAAAAGACATATTCTTAAAGTTCAACATTGGGTATTTTTCTAACCAATATTTTACTTCATATCATTTTACTATTACACTAATAATTTGTATATTTTTTATTAAAAATTGAGCCATGTCACTCAAGAGTGACAATAATACATGAGAAAGTCCTATAAGTTGGCCAAAAAAGACTCATGTTTATAGTTTGACATTGGGTTTTTTTTTAAAGTAATATTTTACTTCTTATCATTCCACTATGACACTAATAATTTTTGTCTTATTTTATTTAGAATCGAGCCATGTCACTCAAGAGAGGCAATCATACATGATAAGTCCCAAAAATCTTCTTGAAAAGATTCATGTTTATAGTTTGGCATTGGGTATTTTTCTAAGTAATACTTTATTTCTTATCATTCTACTATGGAACTAATATTTTGTATAATCCTTTTATTTAGAATTGAGCCATGTCACTCAAGAGCGAAAATCAGACATGATAAGTCCAAGAAATATGCCTGAAAAGACTCATGCTTACAGCTTGACTTTGGATATTTTTCTAAGTAATATTTGTATAACAAATGTCCTTTACATTATGCAATCTTAAACTGTTATTTTCATGAAATGATGTAAATTTAAGCGATAGAACTTATGGTTCACATCGTGTTGAATGTTTTGGAGTTATGAAAAAAAGTAGAGGGACATTGAATGTTGAAGAATGTTATCTAAGTGGCATGCAACGTGATGAAGGGATTCACACTACAAATGGTCACCCTAAAGGCTGTATGAAGGATAGTGGTGTCTCAATTAGGATGAATAACATGGCAAGAGGATGTTGAAGCCTCAAACTATAAATATGAACAATGATAATCCTGGTAAAATTGATTTTTTGATATTTCTAAATAAAACAAATATCCTTCTTACTTTGTAATGTTTTAACAATTCTTTTTCATCAAGTGTAGTTAGCTTGAATAAGAAGTTTTGTAGTAAATATTAGATTGATGGTTTTGATGTTGTGAAAGAAATAATTCAGACAAAGCATCGTGAGAATGCTTATTTATTGGACATTCTCAAAGAATCCATTCCTAATGTGCATGATAGAGAGGACCAATGTAGAATTAAAAATTCGTATTTTCATGTGTTATATTATGTATTTGTATGTAGTGATGAAGTTCCAAATATATGGAAGTCTTTTAACACAATGAGCATGATTTCACCACAGATACACACCATGAAGATTCTATGGAAAATGTTGATGTTGTAGTAAGGCAAAAAAAATCATGAGAAGGATCTAAGGCCAGAGACCATCCCCATTCACTCACAACAGTCCACTGAGCCAATCGGTACAAAGGAAGTGGTGAATACAAATTATGGTAAAAATACTTGCATTTACTCATGTGTACATTTTAAAGAGGATCAATGTAGAGTTTAACATTATGTTTTCATGCTTATATTATGTACTTGTATGTGGTGATAAAGTATTAATTATATGGCAACTTTTCAACACAAAGAGCATGATTTCACCATAGCTACACAACCTAAAGGTTCCTTGGGCAATGACGATGTTACAGTAAGGCATATAAACATTCATAAGGGGAACTTAAGGTGACAAACGATCCAAAATTTATAACAATAGATTGTTGAGAAAATCCATGTCCTAGATGGAGTGAATAATCTATTGGGTTTTAGAGGAGGCAGAGAAGCAGCGGAAACAAAAAATGTCTCCCCAAAACCCAACACGAAAGGAATCGTGTCAACGTCTATATAATAGGAAAGATGGTTTGTGAATCATACCTTGTGCCGAGGCTTGCTCGGTGACAGTACCTCGCGCCTTGTGTGGTCTTCACCTCCGGTCTTGGACGGTGTCTGTGCAGCTCCTGGTCGCACCGGGACTGACGACTCCTACTCCTACCGGACTGTCAGATGACAGTTGTCCTCCTGAGAGGCAGTGACCTCCCGCCTCTGAAGTAGTCCACACGGACCACCTGGAACTCCACACTCCTTGTCCCACAAACAAGTGGAAGGATTTACACCCTCCTGTTGACGTACTAGTCGCCAACACACTTTCCTGCTGTGAATTGCAACTGCAGTTGTCCTTCCCTTGTTGCACCTCCTTTTGCGGGAAGCACTTGCTCGGGCTCTCTCTCGGTTACCAAAACTAGAGAGAATGACAACTTTGCAGAGCAATCGACTTGCACTGAGTTGTACTCTGAGAAGCCCCCAATACCCCTATATATGTAGGTGGGTCATGGGACATGGTTCTCTGTCCCCGGTAATATGGGACTAAAAGCAGGAGTAGAAGGGTTTGAGATTTTCCACAAAAGCAACCAACTCGCAACCTGAACCGATCGGTTCACAAGTGAACCGGTCGGTTGGGGACCTGCACCGGTCGGTTGGAGCACCAACCGATCGGTTGGGACACCTCAACCGGTCAGTTCACAAGTGAACCGGTCGGTTGGTGGTCCTGGTCGATCCCGGATTGACTTTCTTTCTTTTGTTTCTAATTGGTATCGAATACCAATCCTTGTTCCAATCAAATTGGGCAAGTGAATTGCAAGGAAAATTCTCACCAATCCTACTTTCCCAAGTTGCTCGGTTGCACCAGTTGAACCGATTGGTTCAACACTTGAACCGCTCGTTTCACTCTGTGCACGGGCTGATCGGTTCAACAATTGAGTTGACCGGTTCATCACATGAACCGATCGGTTGGGAGTGCAGGTTGTGCAGAATCAGTCAAAAGCAATTTCAATCAATCCGATACTCCAATCAATGCATCCAACACCTTGAACATTATGATATTGAGCTATCGATTAATTGAGTGTTTAATTGAACTACTAAACTCCTTTAGTAATCAATCTAAACATTGCTTGTGGACAAAATTCCTCTTCCAGGATAAATCCTATGTGTGTAACCCTGCAGGTCCATTTCACGTTGGCAGTGAAAGTCCATAACACTTATGACTTCACAAGCAAAGAGCGGTGCCTACTCACACATCATTTCTCCCCAAGTGAAATAGAAAGTTGGAGAACAACTTTCATCCCTACAATCCATGAATGGTGTTATAGTGAATGTATAATTCCTTTGTCACTGATATCTAGAATGAACTCGAGGCATGGAACAATCATCCTGTCAATGTTCATTCATTTCCTTGATCTCAGAGTAGACCGAGTGAGATGTGTATGACATCAATATTACATATTGATTCACACGTGCATGTGCATGCCTTTTCTCAATCCTACTCATCAAGTGGTCAAGGATATCAAACTCCCTTAGGAGGGACAAATCCCATATCTATCACTCGCCCCTCAAAAGCCCCATGTGTCAAAGCCACCCAATCATCACCTTTATAACAACCCATGTTTCAGGACTGCGTTTGATGATGTCAAAGTGTACCCAACGACATGTGTTGAGTGTAGTGATTTCAGGTCTAAGAATCACACTCACCACCATCACTGTGAGAGCTGACTGTGACTACCAAGTCATGGTTCCATGTGTCACTCTCACGGTGGGTCTGTCTGGTACCTTGTTCTCTAACAAGTACCTATGTGCTTGGTTTGATATCACTATATCATGACTAATGAGATTTTGTCATAAACCAACACACAATCTAGTCTTCAGTGTTATTGATGTCTATGGTTATTTCCACAATAACAACCGACTAGGGACTAAATAAGAATGTATACTCTTAACATCCATATGATCCATCGTTTAGGTCATGAACCTAAAAGCATACGTCATTGAGTAAAACCATTCTTTAGACATCTATCATGTTACACCATCATCTCAGAAACAGTTTAAACATATAGATTGGAAATTGTCTTTATTATTATTCAAATCATTTACAAAGTATCCCATTACAATCATCACATGACTTGCTCTATGGGCATACATACCAATAGACTCCCACTTGCACTTAGAGCAAGTCACCAAGGAAACACATTCCTTGTGACCTAGCATGACCATCATGCTTCTGCTGAGAAAGGGCCTTAGTCAGTGGATCAGCTATGTTGTCTTTAGTTGGTACTTTGCAAATCTTCACATCTCCTCGTTGTACGATCTCTCATATGAGATGGAAGCACTGCAGTATGTGCTTGGACCGATGATGTGATCTGGGCTCCTTAGCTTGTGCAATAGCTCCATTATTGTCATAATAAAGCTCAATTGCATCACAGCTACTGGGAACTACACCAAGTTCAGAAATGAACTTCCTGATCCACACAGCCTCCTTTGCTGCATGCGAAGCAGCAATATACTCGGCCTCTGTAGTAGAATCGGCAATTGTTTCTTGCTTGGAACTCTTCCAGCTCACAGCTCCATTATTAAGGCAAAACACAAATCCTGACTGTGATCTGTAATCATCTTTGTCGGTTTGGAAGCTTGCATCGGTGTAACCCTTTACAACCAGCTCTTCCTCGCCGCCGTAAATAAGAAACTGATCCTTAGTCCTTCGCAAGTACTTGAGGATGTTCTTTACGGCTGTCCAGTGAGCATCCCCATGATCTGACTGGTATCTGCTCATCATGCTGAGAGCATACGAGACATCTGGGCGTGTGCACAACATAGCATACATGATGGACCCGATGGCTGATGCATATGGGATCCCATTCATACGCTCCCTCTCTTCACAAGATTGGGGACATTGAGCTCTAGAGACAGTGACTCCATGTAGCATGGGGATGTTGCCTCTCTTTGAGTTCTCCATGCTGAACCGCTTCAGCACTTTGTCGATGTACGTGCTTTGACTTAGTCCGAGAAGCCTTCTAGATCTATCTCTATAGATCTTAATTCCTAGGATGTAGGATGCTTCTCCTAAGTCCTTCATTGAGAAAGTATTCCCTAGCCAAGTCTTTACCTTCTCTAAGGCTAAGAAATCATTCCCCATCAAAAGTATGTCATCCACATACAATATGAGGAATGTGGTCGAGCTCCCACTAACCTTCTTGTACACACAAGGTTCATCTTCATTTTGAATAAAGCCAAACACTTTGACTTCCTCATCAAATCAAAGATTCGAACTCCGAGATGCTTGCTTCAATCCATAGATTGACCTTTGCAGTTTACAGACTTTATTGGCATTCTTTGGATCTACAAAACCTTCAGGTTGTGTCATGTACACATCCTCATGTATATTCCCGTTAAGGAATGTGGTTTTAACATCCATCTGCCAAATCTCATAGTCATAATATGCTGCAATAGCAAGCATGATCCTGATGGACTTAATCATGGAAATTGGAGAAAAGGTTTCGTCATAGTCAACACCTATAACTTGTCGAAATCCCTTTGCAACCAATCTACCTTTATAAGTTTGCACATTGCCATCCATGTCGGTCTTTTTCTTGAAGACCCACTTGCACCCTATGGGTTTTACCCCTTCGGGTGGTTCCACCAAAGTCCAAACTTTGTTGGAGTACATGGATTCCATCTCGGATCTCATGGCTTCAAGCCATTTCTTAGAATCTGGTCCCTCCATAGCCTCTATGTAGGTAGTTGGATCATCATCTATGATCAACTCTCCACCTTCCTGAGTTACAAGATATCTGAACCTCTCCGGTTCAAGGCGAGTCCTACTAGATCTACGAGGTCCTTGTGTTACCTGAGGAGACTGAGATTCCACAACACCTTGTGAATCTACATTTTCCTATGGTACATCTATCGGTTCAATGTTTTCTTGTTGGGCTTGAACCTCTTCAAGCTCTACATTCCTCCCACTGTTTCCTTTGGAAATAAATTCCTTCTCTAGGAATACAACATCCCTGGCAACAAACACTTTGTTGTCAGTAGGGTGGAATAGATAATATCCCTTGGTCTCCTTGGGATATCCAACAAAATAACATTTATCGGATTTTGGTCCAAGCTTATCAGGAAACATTTTCTTGACGTAAGCCTCACAACCCCAAATCTTCATAAAAGACAAATTGGGATGCTTCCCAGTCCATATCTCATATGGTGTCTTTTGAATCGATTTAGATGGTACACGGTTAAGTGTAAACGTGGCGGTTTCAAGAGCATGACCCCAGAAGGAAATTGGAAGATCAGCAAAACTCATCATTGATCGCACCATATCCAACAATGTGCGATTCCTTCTTTCAGACACACCATTATGTTGTGGTGTTCCAGGCAGAGTCCACTGTGATACAATACCACGGGCTCGCAGAAGGTCCTCAAACTCCTGACTTAAGTATTCTCCACCTCGATCGGATCGAAGTTCCTTAATACTTTTACCAAGTTGGTTATGTACTTCATTCATGAAATCCTTGAACTTTTAAAGGGCTTCTGACTTATGCTTCATCAGGTACACATAGTCATACCTACTGAAATCATCAGTGAAGGTAATGAAGTACTGACATCCATTTCTGGCATTAGATCTAAAAGGCCCACATACATCAGTATGTATCAGTCCTAATAGATCACTAGCTCTCTCACCTTTACTTGAAAAGGGAGTCTTGGTCATCTTCCCCAACAAACAAGATTCACACGTCTCTATTGATTCATAATCAAAAGAGTCTAGACCATCTTTATGGAGTCTAGAAATGCGCTTCTCATTTATGTTCCCTAGACGACAATGCCAGAGATATGTTTTGTTTGATTCGTTGAGTTTTTGCTTTTTGGTGTTTACGTTGTATACACTTGTCTCCAAGTCTATCAAGTATAGACCATAAGACATAGGGGCACTGCCATAAAAGATCCCATATTTAGAAATGGAACACTTTCCATTCTTAATAAGAAATTCAAATCCATCTTTGTCCAAACAAGAGACGGAAATGATATTCCTATTTATGGCAGGTACATAATAGCAGTTCTTCAACTCTATTATTAGCCCACTATGTAGAGTTAACTCATAGGTTCCTACGGCACTGGCGGCAACTCTTGCCCCATTAGCAACACGTAGTTCAACCTCGCCTTTCCCTAAAGGCCTACTTCTCTTAAGATCCTTCACATTTGAACAAATGTGAGATCCGCATCTGGTATCAAGTACCCATGACGAAGAAGTAGTAAAGTTAATCTCTATCACGTATACACTAGAAGTAGAGATCTCTATCTCTAACTTCTTCTTCCATTGTTCCTTCCATCCTCTCCATGTAGAAGAAATTGGTTTGGCGAGAGAACACTTCTCTCCCTTACCTACTTTCTTCTTCACCAACGCATTAAGCGTACATAGAGTGGGTTCTAAGGCTCTTGGTATATCTGGATTGTGCAGAACACTTCTCACAATCCTCAACCAGTTATGGAATTTATTCTCAATTAATTTTCCCATTTTAAAATATGATTCTTTTGCCATTCTACAAGAGAAAATTTGTATTTGTCAAAACCTTTTTTATTTGATTTGAATAAATTTGACGATAGTTAATTAGGCCTTTAATTAATTACTGCTCCCACTATTTTGACTCAAATTGATAGCCCTCACCATCAATTCGGAAGATTGCAGTGCACAATCTTCTAGTGGGTCAAGATCATGGAATCCTCTAAGCTATGGACCAGCTTTGGTTGTCACCCACAACTCAGATCTTCCGGGTAGGCAACTCTTGCCAATTGTATCATATGCAACTCTTGATGAATGAACATGCACAATACCTTACCATGAACATTCCGTGCCTCTGGGCTTAGACTCTCTAAGAATCACCAGTTAAGTCTAACCCAAAAGCCGACACGGTAAACATGCACCTTGCTTTGGTAGAACCTACATGTCGACCCTTCACACTTCCACAAGATGGACGGCGCACCACGCTTTGGCGTAACCCACACTTGGTCGATCAAGTTTGCCATGTGTGTCGCTAATGGAAGGCATATAAGACTTAATATTTAATGAGGGATTTGGTTTTTATATACGTATACATATCCAATCACCACAATATATAGTAAGTATCATATACATGCTATATCCCACAGAAAACATGCAAAACGATAAAAAGCAATGATTATGGCCATCCTATTTGTGATTCCTCGAGCCAAGAGGAATCACAGTCATCTAGGTCTACATCACATGCAACCCGTACAAGATGAAATATGTGCCTGCCTTTCTGGGATTGATTAGCTCATCTCTATGACTGATCGGCTCGCCATCAGGTAGGTTTTTCGGATGCCACCAGCCGATCGACAGGCACCTCCAGCCGATCAGTTCACCGGTCATCATGCATCTCCTCAGGTCACCACCTTCTCATCTCGTTCCTCGAACCGGTCGTCTGAATCACCAACCGATCGATTCACGCCTTGAACTGATCGTCGTCAGGTCGTCCACCGTTCTTTGACATAACAGGAAATAAAATATATCCTATTTCCAATTGAATTGTGAAACCTAGAGTTACATTCGGGGGGAGCAAAGGTAGAAAAAGAATTCTCAAATTATTTCGAGTTAGATCAGGAATAGGAGAAGGGAATCGGTGCGTAGACCGAGATGCAAGCAACCACACAAACAACCACACACAGATATAGGGGTTTATAGGCCATAATCATGCTACACATCCACCACAAAACTCGTTTAAGGGAGACGCGTATCGAGCGCATTAATATTACATATCATATATGTATATTAGGGATTTATGGATTGGACATGTATAAAGACGATATTATTCGCATCGCGTGCAATAAATAAAGGCGACAAACCAAAATCGATCATATCGATAATCCTAAAATATAGAGCGGTTGACGTGGCTCTCATACCATTGTTGGATTTTAGAGGAGGCAGAGAAGCAGCGGAAACAAAAAATTTCTCCCCAAAACCCAGCACAAAAGGAATCACGTCAATGTCTATATAATAGGAAAGATGGTTTGTGAATCATACCTTGTCCCGAGGCTTGCTCGGTGACAGTACCTCACGCCTTGCGCGGTCTTCACCTCCGGTCTTGGACGGTGTCTGTGCAGCTCCTGGTCGCACCGGGACTGACGACTCCTCCTCCTACCGGACTGTCGGATGACAGTTATCCTCCTGAGCGGCATTGACCTCCCGCCTCTGAAGTAGTCCACACGGACCACCTGGAACTCCACACTCCTTGTCCCACAAGGAAGTGGAAGGATTCGCACCCTCCTGTTGACGTACTAGTCGCCAACACACTCTCCTACTGTCAATTGCAACTACAGTTGTCCTTCACTTACTGCACCTCCCTTTGCGGGAAGCACTTGCTCGGGCTCTCTCTCAGTTACCAAAACCAGAGAGAACGACAAATTTGCAGAGCAATCAACTTGCACTGAGTTGTACTCTGAGAAGCCCCCAATACCCCTATATTATATAGGTGGGTCATGGGACATGGTTCTCTGTCCCCGGCAATATGGGACTAAAAGTAGGAGTAGAAGGGTTCGAGATTTTCCACAAAAGCAACCAACTCGCAACCTGAACCGATCGGTTCACAAGTGAACCGGTCGGTTGGGGACCTGAACCGGTTGGTTGGAGCACCAACCAATCGGTTGGGACACCTCAACCGGTCGGTTCACAAGTGAACCGGTCGGTTGGTGGTCCTGGTCGATCATGGATTGACTTTCTTTCTTTTATTTCTAATTGGTATCCAATACCAATCCTTGTTCCAATCAAATTGGGCAAGTGAAACGCAAGGAAAATTCTCACCAATCCTACTTTCCCAAGTTGCTCGGTTGCACCAGTTGTACCGATTGGTTCAACACTTGAACCACTCGTTTCACTCTGTGCACGAGCCGATCGGTTCAACAATTGAGTCGAGCGGTTCAGCAACCTCAGCCGACCGGTTCATCACATGAACCGATCGGTTGGGAGTGCAGGTTGTGCAGAATCAGTCAAAAGCGATTTCAATCAATCTGATACTCCAATCAATGCATCCAACACCTTGAACATTATGATATTGAGCTATCGATTAATTGAGTGTTTAATTGAACTACTAAACTCCTTTAGTAATCAATCTAAACATTGCTTGTGGACAAAACTCCTCTTCCAAGTTAAATCCTATGTGTGTGACCCTGCAGGTCCATTTCACGTTGGCAGTGAAAGTCCATAACACTTATGACTTCACAAGCAAAGAGCGGTGCCTACTCACACATCATTGCTCCCCAAGTGAAATAGAAAGTTGGAGAACAACTTTCATCCCTACAATCCATGAATGGTGTTACAGTGAATGTATAATTCCTTTGTCACTCATATCCAGAATGAACTCGAGGCATGGAACAGTCATCCTATCAATGTTCATTCATTTCCTTGATCTCAAAGTAGACCGAGTGAGATGTGTATGACATCAATATCACATATTGATTCACACGTGCATGCGCATGCCTTTTCTCAATCCTACTCATCAAGTGGCCAAGGATATCAAACTCCCTTAGGAGGGACAAATCCCATATCTATCACTCGCCCCTCAAAAGCCCCATGTGTCAAAGCCACCCAATCATCACCTTTATAACAACCCATGTTTTAGGACTGTGTTTGATGATGTCAAAGTGTACCAACGACATGTGTTGAGTGCAGTGATTTCGGGTCTAAGAATCACACTCACCACCATCACTGTGAGAGTTGAATGTGACTACCAAGTCATGGTTCCATGTGTCACTCTCACGGTGGGTCTGTCTGGTACCTTGTTCTCTAACAAGTACCTATGTGCTTGGTTTGATATCACTATATCATGACTAATGAGATTCTGTCATCAACCAACACACAATCTAGTCTTCAGTGTTATTGATGTCTATGGTTATTTCTACAATAACAACCGACTAGGGACTAAACAAGAATGTATACTCTTAACATCCATATGATCTCATCGTTTAGGTCATGAACCTAAAAGCATACGTCATTGAGTAAAACCATTCTTTAGACATCTATCATGTTACACCATCATCTCAGAAACAGTTTAAACATATAGATTGGAAATTGCCTTTATTGTTATACAAATCATTTACAAAGTATCCCATTACAATCATCACATGACTTGCTCTATGGGCATACATACCAACATAATCATCATTGTAATGAATATTTCATTTTTTTACATGTTTGTAAGTTAATATAAAAAATAGTTATAAATCATTTACATGTCTTAGAACAATCTAAGAAACGAAGGGTTATAGCAAAAGCCAAAAACCTATTCTCGAAGAGCTTCAACACTGATGGTAAAATAAAGATAGAATTCAACTCTGATGGTAGTCCAACAAATAGAATTGAAAATTGACTTCTAGATAGTGAGATCGGGTTTGTTGTTCACAATTCCTTAAATGCTCCACTTATTTATGCAAGGTGGAACCATATTCCAGTTGAAAATAAGGAGAAAATGCTCCAAATGATTTGGGTTTTATTTAATTTGGATACATTTGTGTTATGTGTTAACAAAGTCCAATGTATAACATCTTGCAAGCTTCATGTGTTCACATGGCTTGTGAAGCCAACCAGGTCCCTAGATGCCTGGTGAAATCTCACCCCAAAAAACATAACCACTCTCAAGGGTTTGAGAGAATGATAAACTTGATGTTTATCTTAATTGTAATGGTACTGATAATACCATGTTTATCATTTATGTTTTTTCAATTCTATCCATGTAAGCTCATTTATGTTTAACTAGTGAAGTCTATTTACCTTAAAAAAGTCCAATGTATAATATTTTCTTAACAATTTGTTGGATAATTTTATTATTCATGATAATGAGTTACTACTTGAGGAAAATAATTAAAGGATGCATTTTATATATTGATCATTGGCAAAATCATTGTGTGAGTTCAAGATGAAATTGTTTCTTCTTTATGAAAAATACACCAATGACGATGAAGCTCTCAAAAATTGTCCTCTAAACGTCAGAAAACCTTATTGGGAGTGTCTCATTAAAAAATATTAGAAAAGTAACTACTTTAAGGTAAAGATCAAATAAACATTGGTAATTTTTCATTATTTGACTCCCTTTGTAATATGTTCATTGATCCACCTTCATGTTCACACTCAAGACTGTTAATCCTCATTACAAAATCAGTCATTCTAAGCAATCAATGTTTCATTACACTGCAAGAACTAAAATTAGTGTTGTAGAACACAAAGATGTAAGAAATATGATATATCTTTCATGTTTGTGCTAGTATAAGGGCATATACAAGATTACATAACTTAATCTCATCAATTTGTAGACCATCAATAACAATGGGGTCACATCAAGTCAAGTAAAGATGTTTGAGTTGACTTGGACAATAAAAGATAAGAAACTAGTAAATGTTGTTGCTAAAGAAAAAATGGTGAGTATGAATGTTTTTATAAGAAATATTGTTCTATGTGTTTATTAATAACTATACATAATTTTCATAGTAATAACTCCATTGGTTGTTTAGGCACAAATTACAAAATTGGTGTCTCAATGTGAAGAAGGAACAATTGATATAAGTGATGAAGATATATGTTAGAGGATCATTGAACCTGACAGATCAAGTCATATACGCATGTGAGGTAGTTCAGTGGGGAGACTTTCTTTCCATATATAAATCCTACTCATATAAAATAAAATAGAGAAATGCAAGAAACAAGTCGAGGTTGCATGTGCTATATAAGAACAAGTTGAAAAGGTAGCACATGATGCACAAGCTAGGGATAAAGAAGCCAATGAGAATGTCAAGAAAGCTCATAAATGCATCCAAAATCTATATGCTGTGATGTAGTATAGAAAAGATGGATATTGTATGGAGCATGGCAACCTTGCAGATGAGGTATCATCAAACTAAAGTTCGTTTCTTACAATGTGAATATATAGCACAATTCTAACATTGCCCTCTTCTTTTATACATAGCAGACTCCCAATTAGCATAACAATGTCATTTGACTGTAGTTTTTAAGAATGATGATTGTTTTGGGGTCTCATATCCAGATTCAAGATATATTTCATATTACTTTAATTTGGAAGTATTTAGATTAATTGATTATTAACATTTTTATTATTTGGTTTTGTCAATGTGTAGAGAATATAACTATTTTTTAATTAGAATAGCTGCATTTGATCCATCTATAGTTTTTATAGTTTTAGATATCTCTTTAGTTTTAAACATTGAAGGGTTTTATATAGATGAATTCCTTTATAAGCATTCACCATGAGATTTTTATTAACCTTAGCACGTGGGAATTGTTATTATTTCCCCTAGATGTCTATTTTTTGTTAACTAGGGATGTTGTTAGTGAATATTAGGTTATGGAAGATTAGTATCAATGCTTAAACAACCCCTAATTCATACTGGGTATCATCCACAAATCACTTGGATAGCTAGAAGATAGTGATTGTATCCACATCCTTGATGTGTCATGAAAAAACTTCCCTTGTAGAGGAATCACAAAATGTTCTTTTAGGACCCACTGTTCCATTTCTATGTCAATGAGGCTGATTTGTAAGAGAGAGAAAAATCTTCAAATTGTGATCTGATAAATTAATAACAAAACCTAGCCCCAATCACAATATATTTTATGGTGGGGATATTGTGTGAAGGTTGTGGATTAGTGTCTATCGGTTCACATGAGTTGTAATGTTGTTTGAAAACAAGGATACATGTGACTCTCACCCTTACTTTGTTAATCTTGGTTTTACATCTCTGGCCTATATGAAATGCAACATATTTTTTAAATACTTGATGTAGAGCACTATATTTATTTGGTCGTAGAAAATCATTTTATGGTGCTACATACCTATTTGGAAAGAAGCAGGATTTCCCATTGTCAATGATGCATTTTTTCCTATGTGATTAATGTTTTTCTTAGGATACTTGGATCTTGTGGGTGAAAATCATCATGTTTTTTAGGGTACTCTGATTTTGTTGGTGTAAATGGTCTGACTCTACTTCCCTAGATCATTGTAGTTGGGTCTCTTTGTGTTTCATTCGTATGACAAACAATGGGACTCAGTGTTGTTACTTACAACCCTTGAGTTCCTTGTTGGCCTGCCATCTGGTTGGTGCTTGTCATTATGGATCTACTCTTATATTCTTGTATCTAGGAGATGGTTGAAGTTGTTAATTTGTATTTTTAATCTATATTTCTCATAAAACTATTTAGTTAGTTCATTCTCTATGCTCCTGTCACAATACAACACTCCTCTCCATGTTCCTTCTATAGTGCTTCAGATTGCATGAGTCACATTACATCGACGTGCTCTCATTTGGGACTTCAATCTCATGGAGGTATGGACATTCTCAAAAATTCCCTTTACGTGTTTGCAGTTCATGAGTGCATTGGGACCGTGCTCTTTAATTGAATTCATCTTCATCATGATGCTAGAGTATCCTCTCCCAAATCCCCTTTACATGCATGTCAAATATAGAAAAAAATAGCTAGAAAGTAGAACCATACTAAAATTGTCAATTTAGAAAATATGATGCATCATGTAGATGTGTGTGCAACTACTAGATCAGCCAACATGCCCCCAAAAAAGGCTAGAGCAGCCCAAAGATGGAAACAAAGTTGTCAGGAAGATGTTGGGGATCCAAATCTGGCAGCAATTTTCTCAGAATATCCTCCTACAATAGGTGTAGTGCTCCTAAAATTACTATAATGGATGTAAATTTATCACTCATTTTCAGACAACAAAGTTACCAAATGACCTGACAGAAGCTATTATTTATATTAATCAAATTAGCTACATTTTGTTCCAATAGAAAATAAATATTTTCCTGAGAAAACTTCTTGTTGTTTTCATATGGTAACATTAACTTTTGGTTTTCATGATGATTCAAAAAGCAAACACTCATATTTTTGTTTACACTTTTCTTAATGATTTGGCAGTAGATTTTGTTGTTTGTTAAATTTAGTTGAGTAACTAGTACATCAGACATTGTTCATCATATAGTGATTATAACATTTCTTGATTCCTAGTATAATTTCTAGATCTAGATGTAATGAATCAATATTGTGTTTTTATAACCATAATTATTTGCCCAACTGCATGAAATGACCTTGATCAAATTCATAAATTCATAATGGTTTTCATAGCCTTATTGATTGCAAGTTTCCACTTTTCTAGATTTCAATTTTCTAATATAATTTCTAGATCTAGCTGCAACGAACCAATATTGTATGTTTTTCAAAACATGGTTCTTTATGATTTTGGTTTGGTTATCTTCACTTAAGTATCTCAAAGACAATCTGAGTTTGTTTATGTTCAGTTCAAGTTGTTAGTACCACCAACTCAGCTTATTTCCTAGCTTCCTAATACCCACTTTTTTATCGTGTCGTCTACTACCAACCAACCACAACATTTGCGTAGGTTGGGAAAGGATCGAGTGGGTGATGCAATTAATGATAATGGCTAAGTGCACAACACAACCTCCCACTTTGATAGAGGCAAAGAGAAAGATAAAAATGCATTTTTCATCTACTGAGATGTGTGTTGGTTTGAATTGTTTACATTTAAGGGAACTTACCACTCACATTCCTGTCTATGGCCTCCTCATTTTCTACTAGAGGCACACCTTCTGTCATGGAGATGTCCTACATGTACAAGAGCTTCCCTTGTTTGCAATGGCAAAGGAAAGCAAGGTGGTAGAAGCGACCAACCCAATTTCTCAAGGTTCAGACACATGATTTGGAAATCTATTGTCACACAACATATGTGGTGGATGTGTTAGCATGGAGAGTGAAAATAGTGGTTTGGGAAAGGTGTTCTCTTCTTTTGATACTATGTTTTAACATATTATGGAGGGGGGAAATAATGAAACAAATGAAGATTTGCTTATTGATTATGTTGAGGAATCGAGGGAGCTTTATCAATATATATGCGGCTACTTATTAAAATTATTTACATAATAGCCTATTGTTTTTTAATGTTGTGCCATGCTATTTACAGGGAACAAAATTTGGAGCATAATCTGTGGGTGCCACCCACTTGAACCTAATGACCTTACAAAGAATGGCATGTGCTTGTAGCCTCTGTATTGGACCATTCATCATCTACGCACTAGTAACTGCAACGGGATCCTACTAAATTGGTAAAGCATATAGTTTACAGAGAAAGTTGGAACAACAAGGAGTTCTTCATATTTACATAATGAAGGCCATAGTCAGTAAGATACTTCCTTGCTGATTTAGTGGGACCCTACAAAATGTGCAAAACAAGTAACATGATTCAACAGATTCCTGACTTGATAGTTGTGATTGAAGTTGCGAGCTATAGGTTCCAACATAGCGATACCCTAACAGCAATCTTGCTCCGCATACCAAAAGTGAAGTTCATCGTCAGGTGCGCAAGCAAGGATTGGAATGCCCTTATCACCAACAACGATTTCCTGGAGCTGCATCTTGTGTGTGCTAGTTGCGAACCTTCCATAGCCATCTTTCCACTTTTGACGAATTACAATAAAGTCTTACAGGAGGTGCACACGTGCTTCAGTCCAGATGCAACAACTATGGGCCAGGACTATATTTGGAATTGTATAGATGAAACATCCTCCGCCTCATGTAATTCAGCAACAGGCAATGTCCGACGCTTCTCATCTAGGACTAATGTGCACGTGGCTCCTACACTTAGAAAATTTCATGACACGATACAGTTCACCTAGCCTCAGACCACTAGATAATTGTAACAACAGAGCCAACGAGGAGGGAGTGGGTCAGCTTACTCACAACCCGACATGATTCAAGATTCATGGCCGGGTAATGTGGGCTTCGACTACATGTCTCGCAATATGGAGTTCACATGGTGCATATTGTCCTACCGATTCCAGTTGGTGGTCTTATTTAGTTAATAAATGTAAACCTTGTAAAAGGCTCTAAGAATGTGGTTGTATATGATAGTCTAGCGATGGCCCTACTGCCATATTCATTTTATACGTTTACAAACCTGTTTAGACAGGTTTCTATTTGAAGGGTCCTGTCTTGTTCTTCTTTCTCTTTTGTATGGCTAGGATTTATCCTACCAAAGTGTGTAAAAACTATATCATGTATATATTTTCAAACTCAATACAAAAAGGAGCATGGTTTATTAGAAAAAAAAATAGATAGGTTGTGTTGACTCTATCACTTATTGATGAGCAAAAAATATAAAATGTGATTAATGCATGTTCCTTTATTTCATTTCTTGGTCCCTTTGTAAAGGTCGATCTGGGTGTAATTCCTGTAATGTCCGTACGGCGTTGGTTGTGTGGTTTTCTGGTCTGTGTAATACTAGTTATGTGTTTTCAGGCATCTGTGTGAATTTCGATTATGATATTTGCTGACACATAAGTAAAGTCGGGTCAGGCATCCTTTTTAGGCATTTTAATAATACCGGGAACCTTTCAACGTCACTGTTTATAAATGACATTTTTCCGACGCTAAAAAAGTTGTCGAGAAAAAAATGATATTGGCGCGACTTTGGTTTTATATATGCATTTTTGTGTTCCAGAAAATATGATATTTGTTGTAGTGATAGACCACCCTTGGACATTCCAATCAGGTGACTAGACTCAGTCTAGTCAACTAACTAGACCTAACTCACTGAACCCAATCCAATTAACCGATTCTAGCTGGGTCATTAGACCTAGTCTAGTTGGTCGACTAGACCTAGTTTAGTCAACCACTTGACCTAGTCCAGTTGGGCTAGTGGACTCAGTCTAGTCAGCCAGTTTGACTGTTACAACCCGTTCCTAGCTTTGCTGGTAATCTTAGAGTTTTAAGATAATTTTAATCCTTGGCATATTCTTTTTTTTTGTTGAGGAAACTACTACTTATTCAGTTGAGATTGGGTACAAACTATTTGCATACTCCTCTGCTCCTCCTGGACAGACCCAGGGGGGTTTATTAGGGTACCATTCACTAAGATAGACAGAGGTCAGCTCTTGCGGGCAGGAAAAGTGTCTAATATTAGGAGTAGGTTTCTTGAGGAACCATTTAGCCTGGGAATCAGCTAGGTGATTAAACTCGCAATGACAGTGGACTATTCTGCACTCTTGCACTCTCTGTAGTTTCCTCAGTACCGCACGCTTCAGACTTGCTAAGTATTCGGGCACCTCGATCGCATCCTGGATGATCTGCACCGAGAGCTGCGAGTCTGTCAGCATACATGTAGCACCAGCCCCGATATCAATTAACATGTCAAGCCTTAGCGAGATGGCCTGCATATCTCCCTCCAAAGGATCGTTCCATCTAAGGATACGGGCACCACCGTCCTTCCAAGTACCTTGGTGATTCTGTAGGACCCAGCTGGTACAGATGTTCTCCTTCTCCTTATCCACCACAACGTCGACATTTAGGTAAAGGTCAGCTTGTGGGATGATCAGGCTTCGTAGCCGCTTACTCGGTTGTTCGTCAGTGTCTATCATTTGATTATCTGATGCTTCAAAGAACGATTGGACCTCGCTTCTGATTCTTGAGCACATCACTTCGGTTGTGAGAGATCTATTTTCAAATACAAATTTGTTCCTTTGTTTCCACAGTAGCCAGCAGGCCGTAAGGAAAATGTTGTGCCAATTATCGCCTTCCTGTTGGGAGATCAGATTTAAGGCAATCCACTCCTTAGTACTTGTAAGGGAGAAGAAATTGTCAGTTAAATTCGTTCTGATCAGTTGCCAAGTCCAGCGGATCCAGTGACAATCACGGACCGCGTGCAATGTGGATTCTTCCATCCCACATCTATTGCACTCTACGGAGGTAGACATATCCCGATTGTAGCGTAGTTGATTGGTAAGTAATCTGTCATGCCCCATAAGCCACCCAAAAACTTAGATGCATTGGGTCACCTTAGCCTTAGCAGTGATCATCCATTTTTCGTCAGTAGTCTGAGCCTTCATTCCGATCAGCTTTGCATAGGCACTTCTCGTGCATGCTGGCCACTGTCCCAAAAACCAATCGTCTGGTCCACACTCGGGGTGTGGGGTTCTCGTCAAAAGGATATTATCCACTGTTTTTAGCGTGAACCATTCAGTTAAGAAGGCCTTGTCCCACTCCCCCTGATTGGTGACCATGTTGCTCACTGTGAGGTCCTACAGATGGGGGGGGTACTACCTTCCCTGGTCTAAGAACCGGTAGTTGGTTTCTCCTGATCCAAGCATCTGACCAGGCATTTACACTTTGGCCATCACTAAGAGTACACCTCACCTCTTGTTGAATATCCAGTATAAGGGGTCAAATTGCCCGCCAGGTGGGTGACCCATGCTCAATGAGATTAGCACCTCTGTTGTATTTGTGGATCATCATGCTAACCCATTGGGTCGGTCTGCAGTTGATAAACTCCCATGAGATATTCATGAGTAAGGCTTTGTTTTGTTCCCTTGCACTCCTAATACCCATGCCACCTTGTGAGACAGGTGTGATAACTTTGTTCCATTTTACCAAAGGGATGCCCCTTCCTTCAGAATTGTTGGCCCACACAAATCTTCTGATCAATTGATCGATTCTATCGCATATAGTAAGCGGGATAGCCGATGTTTGCATCAGGTAGGTAGATGAATGGGTTAGCACCGACTTTGCTAGAGGGATTCTTCTAGCTAATGATAGGCATTTATTCGCCCATCTAGCAATTTTGTTCTCTATGGCGTTTGTAGTTGAGAGGTAGAGCTCCTTCTTCTTTCTTTGGTGGATAATAGGTGTAAGGACCCTGACCTTCATTTTGGGCTTACCCTGTTTGTTTTGCCTAAATCTTGTCCTTGGTTGCTTACTAATCATCTCTAGTGATGATTAGGGTTTGCTTGTGCTCAGTTGAGAGCTGGAGGTGCTACTTGCAAAATAATCTAAGATAGGGTTGGAGAGCAAGTTTGTCACCTTGAGAGATGTTTTTGTGTCTCTTTTTTCTTCCTCTAGAGTTGAGAGGAAGGTTTGGGTTCGTGCCTTGGGTTGTCTTGGGCTTGGTTGAGCTCTTTTGGGCCTTGTTTTCCCTTGTTTGGGCCTTACCTTGCTTGGTTGAGTCATGTATCAGGCAAGGATGTTTGTGTCGGTCTTTCCTTGTATCGCCCATGGGGTGTATCGGCCATGGAGGAGTAGTGTGTCGGCCTTTGACCTTGGTTGACCTTCCTACCTTGGTTGTGTCACCCTAGCTTGGACATGTGGTCGATCCTTGGTTGAGTTGTGGCATGGCATGTGCATGTATTTTGCAAAGTGGTGGAACGTGTGGACAAGTGACCCTTGGTAAGGTGACACCTTGCCTTGGTTTAACCTTGACCCCCATCTATATATTCCTTGCCTTTCTCTTCCTTAGGAACCCTTTAGCTCTTTGTTGCTCCTCTCTTCCTTGGTGCACGATACACCTACCCTTTGGAGCAAGTTGGTGGTTGATCCTTCTCCCTTGGTGGTGATCCCTTCTTCTTCCTTTATCTTGGTGGCCGAACCCTAGGTGGGTCTTGTACTTTGGTAAGCATCTTCCCTCTCTCTGTAGCATCTTCTTCTCCATCTTGCTTACTCTTCGGCCATGGTGGTTATGCTTCTTTTTCCTTTTCTTGAGGTGGCCGAAGTAGTGTGCTTGGAGCTAAGAGCTTGGAGCTTTGGAGCTTGAGGAGTTTGCTTAAGGTGGGTTACATCACTTCTAACCCTAGATATACTACCTTCTCTATGCTGCATGTTTCATATATGATCATGATCGACCATGCATGTATGTTTCTTGCTCTAGAACATGTTGTTGATCTTATGGATATAATGAGCATGATGTTGTTGTTGTTGTTGATAGTTTATATGCCTTTACACCTAGTTGGTCGAACCATAGTTGGGGTTTTCCTTGGTAGTAACACTCCTTTCTCTCCTTAGTCTAGAGAAGTGAGTTTGAGCTCTACTAATGTGGGAAATACCCCTCTCTCGTTTAAATTGAGAGGTGAGCTTAACCCTCCTCTCACCATGGACTTGAGAGGTGAGCTTTGATGACCTATGTTGGGGTTGGATCCTTGTGGTTTCTCGATTTGTGAAAGAGGTTGTGCAACACCCCTCTCTCTTGGTTGTTGAGAGGTGAGCTGACCTTCTTGATCAACTAGGGTTTGGTGCCCTTGTGCTTGAGGTTGAAGATGACCTTGTTGGGTTGTGTCTTGCACGATATGACTTTGGGGATAATGCTTCCCTATAACCTTCTTATCTTGAGTTGTACCTTTGGCCGATACCCATGTGTGCTTGGGTGATCCTTGTATCCCTCGATTATATGCCTAGTTGACGCTTAGTTGGTGCCCGTCATGGTCCCTTGGACGATACCCTTGGTGGAGTTATTGAGTGGGCGATACACCCTTGATGAGACGTTGCTCGATATCCTCCTTAGGGATAAGTCTTGGACGATACATCCATGTAGAGATGGTGCTCGATTGACTCCCTTGCCTTAGGGTGGTCTTGGCCGATAGACTTTGATAGATTGGTACCCGGCATAGCCTTGGCCGTTATCCTTGATGAACTTGGGCGATATGGTATGGTGACCAGGATAGCTTTGGCTGATACCACCATGAAGTGTTGGACGATATGGCTTCATGCCCGACATGCTAATCCTAGGATGCTGACCGTTATGATGTTGGCCATGTACAACACCTTTCTTGGGCGTCATGGTTACCCTGGCCAATAGGGTTAACCCTCAGATGATGCTAGAAGGTTGCACGATAGGGATGCCTTGGGCGACACCCCTTTGGCCGATATGGCTCATGTGGAAGGTTAGCCTGATAGTGGAACCTAACCCTAACCCTAGCTTGGTGCACATTAGACCCTTGGTCGATAGACATGGTAGTGTTGCACGTTATAACCTCGTGGATGGCTGCCTGACACCATGAGTGTTAGTGGAACCTTGGTGCATGTTAGAGGATATGCTGTGTTTGGTTGGTATGGTGGTGAGTTGCTTTAGGGTTTGGAACCCTAGCCGGTACACCCTTTGGTGAGGGTTGGCACTTCTCGCCATACCTGTAGTGAGGGTTGCAGGAGTTTTGGTGAGGATTCTGATAACCCAAAATGTATATAGTTGATAGTTCTCTTTTATTAATGGTAATACAAGTAAAATGATGTAATGACCTTGAATCCTGCAAATATGTTGAAAAGTTAAATGATATGTTGTGAACCAAGAAGCTTGGAAGCTTATGATGTTGCTTCACATGTTGATATAACACATGCATATGGTCACAAGTATAAGGCATAATATAGGCACATGATTGATAATAATACTATGAATGATAAAGCTTATGTGTGGTATACTCATGGATGCTTCTTTATACTTGATAGCATGATCATTCTAGTAATCCATGATGACTTCAGTAATCTATGCGAATGTGTATACTAACCATGCAGGTATTTCATGTGGATTCATAGCTTGGTGAGAGGTATGTGACATATGTGCTTTGATTAACACAATGTGATGATAATCCTTGTTAACAGAATAGCAAGTGATAGTGATGCGTGCTTTTGAGCACATCTTTTTCTGCTAATTATTAAATTTGTCACTTAGAATTCCTCCATTTATCTCATGAAAGTTGTACAAATTGATATTTTCTCATTCTATCACAAAATTTACATTCATGTGCATTTTATTGCAGTTTCAGGACATGAGCCGATCGATTGGTAACTCAACCGATCGTTTCAAAGAATCAAACTGATCGTCTGACTGCATGAAACGCTCGTTTCGCTCCAAAAGCATCGACCGTTGATCTCACCAAGTGACGACTGGGATCGCCCGACTCCAGCCACAGCCGCTCGGCTAATGCCCTTACCAAGCAGTAGTTGTTCTCTTACGCCACCACCCTAACTAGGGTAAGCAGCCGATCGTGTGGCTGACTGTTGGATATTCCAGAACCTTCTAACCGATCGGCTGGCTGCCCAACCGGTCGGTTGGCGGCGCGCAGACTGCAGAAATTCCCAGCCGTCAGCACCCAATGACCTAAACCTTATGTACTTTCTCCCCCCCCTCCTTCTACTATAAAAGGAGGGGCACTTCCTCCTCTTAAGGGGGCTGGGTCTTCTTGTATTTTTTTTGGAATTCTGCAACAAGTAATCGTGTAATCGTTCTCTTATTATGCAATAAAATAGTTTTATTTCAAGTACGTTCTTCCAATCTTGTTCTTCTCTCCTCTTCTCGTCCTTGTCTTGATCTACTTTTCTCCGCGCTTTATTTCTGGAGCAAGGAACAAAGGACTAAGCCATTTCATTGACTCTAGCATAAGGACTCATCTCCTGATTTTTGGGCTAGACTATGGCTTTTGAACTTTCTTCCTCCGTCTCCTATTCCTCCATGTGTGAGTAGTTCCTTATCGGGGCAAGGGGAATAACCCCTTAGCCATGGTTTTAGCAACTTAATCTCGAACGATTAGATGGTAATCGATTTTACTTGATTGATCTTCGGATCGTATGTTAATCCGGATGGATATGACCATGGAAATCCGGATTTAGAACAATAAAATTGATTACATAGACGTTTTGATATGACCGTGGATTTTTGTCTCTTAGGATGATAAACTAGGAAGCATGAGCACCAAGACCAATGGGCTCATGTGGAGTTTCTCTTTTGTGAGTTTAAAATTTGCAAGCCTTCATCGAATCGTCGGTTAAGATTTAGTTGCTATCACCTAGGCTAAGGTGGTGGAAACCCCTACGAGCCTCGATTCCCTTCTCTTGATTTCAATCACCGACTATCTTGCTTGCCTTTGCTTTCTTTAATTCTTAGTCTTTTCAATTCATATAGTTCTTTTTGTCTAACATTAGTTTAATTTTCCCTTGTTCTTTTTCTTTATTCTTGTTAGTGCTTTTGCAATTCTTAGTATAATCACCAACACCCAAACCCGACTTTTACTTTCTGTTCTAAAAATACAAAAAAAATAACAAAATAATTCTTAAAAAATAATTGGGATTAAAGAAACAATCTCTAAAGTTGTCCTGTGGGATCGACCCTTTTATACTACCTTTAAAACCGGAAGTAAAAAAAGGTTTAAACTCTAGAATTAACCATCTTAGTGATTGATAGTGCAGAATGACGATTATCAATTTGGCACCGTTGCTGGGGACAACGGATTGTTTTTTTTCGAACCCCCAAAAATTTTTGAAAAACTTTTTTTCTTTTTTTCATGCCTTCCGAGTAACATTCCGGAAGTGTACTCCTCTTTCTGCCGAGTTTCCATTCCGGCAGTACGTTTTTTCTGCACACGAATTAACTGCTTTATTTGTGCATGCGACGCCCGAACGATGATTTTCAACCATTCGATCCGGAAATAGAAAGGACCTTTCATTGTCGAAACTGTAAAAATCTAGCAACAATGAATGAAGACGAGGTCGCCCGTAGAATCGACCAAGCTCTCGCAGCTCAAAGAGAGCTCATCCAAGCCGAACAAGCGGAAAGAGAAGCCGCTTTGCGAGCAGCCTTTAGGGCTGAACAAGAAACCATAGAAGCTGATAGGAGGGAAGCCGAAAGACAAAAACAATTAAAAGACTTTTTTGTTCCTAAAATGGCCTATGCACAACATCCGGTCATACCCCCCGATATTATTGCTCCACAATTTGAAATCAGAACACAATGGATCACCATGATGCAAGCCAACCCTTTCTCGGGTAACAATGGGGAAAGTTGCCAAGATCACCTTCAACGGTTCATTGACCTTTGTTCCTTGAACAAACTCCCAGGTGTCTCTGAAGATGCCATCCGCCTTAGGTTGTTCAAATATTCCCTCTCCCGCCAAGCTAGTAGCTGGTACAACACCATGGAGAGTGAAGAACATGTCACAACTTGGGAAGTTTTACAAAGCAAGTTCCTTGAAAAATTCTACCCCCCGTCTCTCACATATGAACTTAGGGGTCAAATAACTCACTTTTCTATGGACCTAGGAGAGACTTTAGGTGAAGCCTGGAAAAGATTCAAGGATTTACTTAGGAAGTGTCCCCACCATGACATCTCTCAAGCCCAACTCATAGAGATTTTCTATCGTGGTGTTGATGATGATACCAAATTTTTTCTTGACTCCTCATCTGGAGGAAATTTCATGCATCAAAGTTTAACTAGCGCATGGGAGGTAGTTAAACGAGCTTCCGAAACAAGGGCTAGAAGAGGGATTGGAGGAATCCTTAAGGTAGCCAAGGCAGAAGTTAATAATGATATCCAAAGCATAGCGGAAAGCCTAAAGTTAATTGCCTTAAAACAAGATCGGTTAGAGTCATCCTTAGTCACCCTTAGGGAGTCACCCCAACAACTAAAAGCCATGGATTCCCTTTGTGGTATTTGCCAAGGATACGACCATACGACCCTCCATTGTCAATACCTCTACAACATGCCCACGCAACCTGAAGTAGGTCAACAACCAGAAGACCTTAATTCGATCCATACAATACCAGACCAAGGTTACTACAATCCCAACCAACCTAGAAATCACCCTGGTTTTCAGTATGGGAACCCTTCAGGCGCCGAGAACTCTACCCAACTTCAACAAAGGCCTCCCTACCCTCAAAGTCACAACCGACCACCACCTGGATTCCCATACAACAATCAAAGAAACTTTGGAAATCACCAAAATCGACAACCCTACCAGCAATTCCAAAACCTAAACCTTCCATCCCAAAATACCAACCCACCTCAACCCCCCCAAAACACCGTCCCTCCTCCTACCCCTAGTCATCCCAACTGGGCAAGCATAGAACAAACCCTCGTGGCCATTCAAGCCCATCAAAAGGCAACTGATGCACAGTTAGCCCGTTTGTTTGCCCAACAAAAACCTCCTGCCGGGACTTTTGCAGGACAACCTGAAAACAACCCCAAACATCCTGAACAACTCAAGGTAGTCTCTACCCATTCGGGAAAAATCCACACCCCTTCCCCTTCAGAAAAATCTTCAGACCCACCTCTAGAATTCGAGGATGAGGACATGGTAGTTGTCGAACCCGAAGTCACACCTAAACCATCCATCCCTGAAACCCCTCAAGTGGAAGATGAAGAACTAGTTTACAAACCCAGACCTCCCTATCAAGACCGCCTCAAACAAACAAGACTTGATGCCCGCTTCATGAAGTTTAGAGAAGCTATGAAAAAAATACATGTCGACATTCCCTTCCTTGATGCTTTGGCAGACATGCTCGCCTGGTCCAAGTATATGAAATCCCTCTTGACTAGGAAGTATGTTACAAAAGAATACGAGACTGTTAAACTTGCTAGAACTACCTCTGACATTATCCTAAGCAAGATGCCTAAAAAACAGAAGGATCCAGGTTCTTTTGGAATAGGATGTTACTTAGGTGACAATGCTTGTAGGAAAGGCCTAGCAGATTTAGGAGCTAGTATATCCATCATGCCATATAGTCTTTGCAAAAGGTTGGGATTCAATGATATGTTACCCACAGCCATGACCATCCAACTGGCAGACTCATCCACAACCAAGCCCATGGGGATCATAGAAGACATTCCGGTTAAAGTTGGGAATGATGCTTATGTCCCTTGTGATTTTGTGATCATGGATATCAAGGAAGATTTACGCTACCCCCTCATTTTTGGACGTCCCTTCTTAGCCACTGCTCGTGCCTTAATTGATGTTGAGGCTGGTACCATTGTGTTAAGACTAGGGAAGCAAAACCTAGAGTTTAGGGTGTTTGAAAGTATGAAGGGACCTAGCCTTGAGGAAGAAGTCTACCTCCTTGATTGCATTGATGAATTAAACCAATTAAGGCAAGAATGGGAATTAGTTGATGACCCCCTATGCACTTCTCTCACCATCCCCGCCGAATGTGATTTTGACAATGAACCATCAAATCAACTTAAGATTCATTTGGACAACTTTGAGGAAATCCCAAGTGCCGAGATTGAAGACCTTAAGATGATCTCCACCATAGAAGAACAACCTGAACCACCTAAGGCCCCAGAAATGAAGACTCTTCCCATAGGTCTGAAATATGTGTTTTTGGATAAACAACAGTTATGCCCTGTTATTATCAATTCCGATCTTACCATTGAACAGGAAACCATGCTTATGGGAGAACTTAGGAAAAGGAGAACAGCCTTAGGGTACAAAATGACGGACTTGGTTGGGGTAGATCAATCCATTTGCATTCACAAAATCCCAATGATTGAAAATAGTAAACCTTCCCGAGACCCACAAAGGAAACTCAACCCAAACATGAAGGAAGTCGTCCGTCTTGAAGTGATTAAACTTTTGACTGCAGGAATCATCTACCCCATCTCTGACTCTCCTTGGGTCAGCCCGATCTAGGTCGTCCCAAAAAAGGGTGGGACCACAGTCGTTAGGAATGAGAAGAATGAGCTTATCCCCACCCGTACAGTCACAGGGTGGAGGATGTGCATTGACTACAAGAAACTCAACAAAGAAACTAGGAAAGACCACTTCCCTCTTCCCTTCCTTGATCAAGTTCTTGATCGTTTAGCTCATCAACAATACTTTTGTTATTTAGATGGCTACTCGGGTTTTTACCAAATCCCCATTCATCCAGAAGACCAAGAGAAAACCACCTTCATATGCCCTTTTGGCACATACGCTTTTAGACGAATTCCCTTTGGCTTGTGCAATGCACCATCCACCTTTCAAAGATGTATGTCGGCCATTTTTTCAGGATTAACTGAGACTGTCATGGAGGTGTTCATGGATGATTTCTCTATCTATGGAGATAGTTTCACTTCTTGCCTTGGGAACCTCTCCCTTATTCTTGACAGATGCATCGAGTCACATTTAGTCCTTAATTGGGAAAAAGGTCACTTCATGGTCAAAGAGGGTATTGTTCTGGGCCATAAGGTGAGCAACCAAGGCATTGAAGTTGACCAAGCTAAGATTGAGGTCATCACTAAGCTTCCCCCTCCCACCTCAGTCAAAGACATCCGAGCCTTCTTAGGACATGCCGGTTTTTATCGGCGATTCATCCGTGATTTTTCCAAAATTACAAAACCTCTCACTAATCTTCTTCAAAAGAAGGTGCCTTTCCATTTTGATACGGCATGCATGGAGAGCTTCTTATGTTTGAAAAAGGCTCTCACCACCACCCCCATCATTCGTGCTCCTGACTGGGCCTTACCCTTTGAAGTCATGTGTGATGCTAGTGACTTTGTTGTAGGGGCCATTTTAGGACAAAGAATTGACAAAAAACACCATGTCATTTATTATGCATCCAAGACCTTAGATGAGGCTCAGCGAAATTACACAGTAACCGAAAAAGAAATGCTAGCCATTGTTTATGCATTCGATAAATTTCTCTCATATCTTGTTGGTTCGAAAGTTGTTTTTTACACTGATCATGCAGCTATTCGTTACCTCATGACCAAAAAGGATGCCAAGCCTAGACTCATAAGATGGATTTTGTTGTTACAGGAATTCGATCTTGAGATCCTAGACAAAAAGGGATCTGAAAATGTTGTGGCTGACCACCTGAGTAGACTTAGCTATAGCCCCTTTGATGAAACTCCAATAAATGAATCCTTACCCGATGACCAATTGCTCAAACTTGACTCCCAATTTCCTTGGTTTGCCGATTTTGTAAACTATTTAGCTGCAGGTGTATTGCATCTCGAGTATACGGGACATTCTAAAGCTAAATTTTTACATGATGTTAAAAACTATTATTGGGATGAACCATATTTGTTTCGACTTTGCGCCGATGGTCTATATCGTCGTTGTGTGTCCCATGAAGAAAGCATTGCCATTTTGGAACAATGTCACTCTGGCCCCTATGGTGGTCACATGAGTTCCCAAAAGACGGCTAGGAAAGTCTTACAATGCGGATTCTTTTGGCCCACCATCTTCAAAGACTCATATGATTATGTTCTTTCATGTGACCAATGTCAAAGGACGGGTAATATTTCCAAACGTGACCAAATTCCTCTCACCTCTTGGCAAGAATTAGAGATTTTTGATGTTTGGGGGATCGACTATATGGGCCCATTTCCTTCTTCTTATGGGTTTACTTACATTTTAGTCGCGGTCGATTATGTGTCAAAGTGGGTTGAAGCAATACCTACTAAAACTTGTGACTCTAAACCCGTTAAGAAACTTTTTAAAGATGTCATTTTTCCTAGATTTGGGGTACCTCGCACCGTCATTTCTGACGGGGGATCCCATTTTTTGGAGAAAAGTTTTGAGGCTCTTTTGAAAAAATACGGGGTTTATCATAAGGTTGCCACTCCTTACCACCCTCAGACCAGTGGGCAGGTAGAAGTATCCAACAGACAAATCAAATCCATTTTAGAAAAGACTGTTGGACGAACTAGGAAAGATTGGGCGTTAAAAATCAATGACGCCCTGTGGGCATATCGCACTGCCTACAAAACACCCATTGGCACCACCCCTTTCAGACTGATCTACGGTAAGTCATGTCACTTACCAATAGAACTAGAGCACAAAGCAAGCTGGGCCATAAAAAGTTTGAATTTTGACCTTTCCATGGCTGGAGAGAAACGTTTTCTCCAAATGAATGAACTTGATGAACTTAGGATGAGTGCCTATGAAAAGACAAGAATCTACAAGGACCGAACTAAAATGTGGCATGATGGTCACATCAAGCACAAAGACATTAGAGAAGGGGATCAAGTCCTAGTTTTTAATTCTAGATTACGACTTTTTCCTGGGAAACTCAAGTCGCGATGGTACGGCCCTTACATTGTCAAGTGTGCTTATCCACATGGTGCTTTTCTCCTTTGGGATAAAATTCTGGGAGAATTTAAAGTCAATGGGCATCGTCTCAAAAGATATATCACTACCGAAGATGTTCTCACTTCTGACTCAACTAAGTTCCCCCCTTTGCAGGATCTGAACCTCACTGACCCTTCACCTTCCCCGAATTCCAATTAATCTGGTTGGTCGAGCCACGACGTAAAATAAGGCGCTAGTTTGGAGGCAGCCAAACACTATCTTCCCTTCTTGTTTGCTTCCTTGTTTTTATTCCTTCTGTCTCGTTTTGTTTTCTTTAGTTTCTTTCAGACGAGCCGATCGGCTAATAGATCCAGACGACCGTTTTGAGCACAAGCCGATCGTTTCGGTGGTCCCAGACGCTCGGCTCGTTCTAGCTTAGTCTCTGTACTTTTTGCGGCCCTGGAACTCCAGCCGATCGGTTCGGCAATCCGACCGATCGGGTAAATGGTCGTATGTTCTATTTAAGCAACTGACGCATGGGTTTTTCTTCCCTCTCGCAAACCCTAGCCGCGCCACTCCCATTCTCTCGAATCGAGCATTGGTTTCTTCCGCTCCTCGCTTGCGCCAGCCGCCCGTCCTCGCTCACTGAGCCGCCCGCTTGGTTTTCTGACCGACCGACCTCACCGGTCCGCCGGCCGTCTAGATCTCCACCGCCGCCTCAGCAACCGACCGTGCCTTGTTCAGCCAGCCGCCCGCTTGGTTTTCCGACCGACCGACGGCACCGGTCAGCCGGCCGTCTGGATCTCCATCGCCGCCTCAGCGACTGACCGGCCTTGTTCAGCCAGCCGCCCGCCTGACATTCCGACCGACTGGCCTCGCTCAGCGAGTCGTACCATCGCGCCTTGCAGCCGTCTGACTGGATCAAACGCCGTTCGTCTCGCCGACTGACGTCGTTGTTCCTCGAGCCCAGTTTGCAGCTCCTGGATTTCTTCCCTCAGCCGAACAACCGATTGGCATGTTGTGTTGTTCAGCCGCCCGTCTCAGACTGTGAGCCGATCGGCTCAGCATCCCAGCCGAGCGTCTGGCAGTTCAAACGACCATTTGGCCCCACCAGTAGTGATGTTCAGTCGTTTCCACAAGGGCAAGGGCAAGGGCAAGGCCCCTGCATCCTCTTCTACCGAAGCTCCTCGCCGGTCCGTTTCGCAGCCCGGAATCCGATTCCACACACCCTCCCCTACGGGCAAGTCTTCTCCCGAGCTAGTCGAGGAGATGCTTCGAGATATTCACGAGGCAAATGAGCTTTTCCATGAGATGGAGGGCACTCAGAAGGCAGCAAATGATCCAGACACCACCACTCCTCGTTCACCCCGGATAGCACCTATTCCAGGTAGCTATGACCAGTTCACCATCGCTGACCACCGCCAGCGTTATGAGGAGATGTTCGCGATTGGGGTCTCTCTTCCTCGTTGGGCGTGCGGCACCACCCTTGATGCTTTGGGCATCCGCGACGCCGTCGACGACATCCTCCGCAAGAACCACATGCTGGTTTTTCCCTACTACGTCACCTCGATCTACTGTGATCTCACCCTCGAGTTCATGAGCACTTTCCGCCGGTTACACAATTCTTTTGGAAACTCGGGCTGCAAATACCGGATTTTTGGGGAGAATCTGGAGTCCTCTGCCAGGCAACTCACTTCGTTCATCCTTGACGGCACGGAGGACTATTGGCTGGATCAGTGTATGGCGCGGTCTCACGACTCCTACCCGGACAGTTACGACAGAGACAAGTTCTGGGCAGAGATCACTGGGCTTCTTCCCCGTCTTCCTAGTGGGCCCAAGGCCTCGCAGATTCACAACCCGGTGTTCCGTTATCTTCACCGTATTTTGGCTTGCACCATTTTCAGTCGGGAGGGTACTCAAGGTGCAATTACGCAGGTAGAACTCTATGCTCTTTGGTGTCTTATTCATGAAGAACCTTTCAACTGGGGCAATGCTATCATTGAGCATTTTGGTACCCAAGCTAGCCGAGCCACTTCCTCTTCTTTCTGCATTGGCCATTATGTAACCTAACTCGCCATCTTTTTAGGCTACACCCACATCGCCTTCCCTCCACTTGAGCTCAAAAATCACCTCATCAACACCCACTACTTGAAAAATAGTCGGTTTATCCGTTTGGGCACCGAAGGCATTTATTACCTTTTGTTCAAGGACACTCAGGTGGTTCTCCAGCTCCCGTTGCATTCGCGGTTTGCAGCAGCAAACTATGTTTACGATTTGACCGATTTACCAAGCCACATCCAGAGATTCTGCCTAGAGCATCCAGATCCAGACACCTTCCCCAAGCCTCAGCCTCACAGGAGGAGCCTCTCTCTAGAGGCACATGACGACGTCACTGGACCACCACCGCCACCTTCCAGACGACGCACCAGGCGGCGACCAGATGATGATTCCGGTCCTTATGGCTTCTACGAGATCCAGACTCAGTTGGATGAGATACAGCAGGAGCAGCAGAGACAGGGCCACCAGCTCAATCACATGTACCTGATGCAGCATTCGCAGGAGTCTTGGCATGTGGATTGTGGTCACTATGCCCCTAGTCGACCATCTTATGACGAGTATGGAGCATACAAGAGTTATCCAGGCCCTGATTCTTCTTATTGGGCAAATTACTACTCCTCCCACCAGCAGCACCCTCCACCGCATTAAATCTTCCCTCCATCTCGCTCTTAGAGTTTGCTCGGGCCGAGCAAAATTCTAAGTCCGGGGTGGGGGTGGGTGATATGTGATCCACCCTTTTATCTTCCCTTTTCAAAAAATTTACTTTCTGCATTTTTATTTGTTTTGCTTTGTTTTCTTTCAAACATAAGGCCTTTATCTAGCCGGCCAAATGTTGTTATTCATCTTCAAAAATCAATTTCATTATCATTTTTATTTCAATAAACTTTGCAATAACAAGTTCCCTATGATCATGATAGCAATTTTTGGAAACGATGGCAAGCCTTAGAGGATCAAATAGAATCAAATACAGATTTTCTTAGTTTTAGCATTAGATTAACTTAATTGTTTTTTCTCTTATATAATGTAGATACATGTCTTTTTTGTCTTATGCACTGACATTTATTCAAAAAAAAAAAGTTTTTGTTGCACGGGAAAAATAAATCGCACGCCAAACCCTAAGTCCGGGGTGGCATGCCCTTCTTCCATACCCCACAATGGGGCGTACCATCAAAAGATGCCAAAAAGGGCACACAAAAAAAAATTGTGGTCAATGTAATCACAAGTCCATGAAATAATATCCCAAGTCGAATAGAGGAGGGATTTCTTCCATCACACCTCAAATTCTTTATCCCGTGCAAACAAGAAAGAAAAAAAAATGAAAATGATGAATGTCGAATCGTAAGTTAGATCGAGGCTGTCTTTACAAAGTATAAGTCTAAAAAATTTAAGTTATGAAAAATGTTTTCTTGAGAAACATGGTGCTTGCAATTTGGGGTTCTAGGAGATGGGTCGCTTGGCCATGAAAAGGATAGAAAGATTGCTAATCAAGGGAGGATGAACTTGTTATTCCAAATTTTTTGGAATCTTTTTGATTTTTCAATTGCTTGAGGACAAGCACAACTTTAAGTCTGCGGTATTTTGCTGCGTGCTTTTGAGCACATCTTTTTCTGCTAATTATTAAACTTGTCACTTAGAATTCCTCCATTTATCTCATGAAAGTTGTACAAATTGATATTTTCTCATTCTATCACAAAATTTACATTCATGTGCATTTTATTGCAGTTTCAGGACATGAGCCGATCGATTGGTAACTCAACCGATCATTTCAAAGAATCAAACCGATCGTCTGACTGCATGAAACGCTCGTTTCACTCCAAAAGCATCGACCGTTGATCTCACCAAGCGACGACTGGGATCGCCCGACTCTAGGCACAGCCGCTCGGCTAATGCCCTTACCAAGCAGTAGTTGTTCTCTTACGCCGCCACCCTAACTAGGGTAAGCAGCCGATCGTGTGGCTGACTGTTGGATATTCCAGAACCTTCCAACCGATCGGCTGGCTGCCCAACAGGTCGGTTGGCGGCGCGCAGACTGCAGAAATTCCCAGCCGTCAGCACCCAATGACCTAAACCTAAAGTACTTTCTCTCCCCCCTCCTTCTACTATAAAAGGAGGGGCACTTCCTCCTCTTAAGGGGGCTGGGTCTTCTTGTATTTTTTTTGGAATTCTGTAACAAGTAATCGTGTAATCGTTCTCTTATTATGCAATAAAATAGTTTTATTTCAAGTACGTTCTTCCAATCTTGTTCTTGTCTCCTCTTCTCGTCCTTGTCTTGATCTACTTTTCTCCGTGCTTTATTTCTGGAGCAAGGAACAAAGGACTAAGCCATTTCATTGACTCTAGCATAAGGACTCATCTCCTGATTTTTGGGCTAGACTATGGCTTTTGAACTTTCTTCCTCCGTCTCCTATTCCTCCATGTGTGAGTAGTTCCTTATCGGGGCAAGCGGAATAACCCCTTAGACATGGTTTTAGCAACTTAATCTCGAACGATTAGATGGTAATCGATTTTACTTGATTGATCTTCGGATCGTATGTTAATCCGGATGGATATGACCATGGAAATCTGGATTTAGAACAATAAAATCGATTACATAGACGTTTTGATATGACCGTGGATTTTTGTCTCTTAGGATGATAAACTAGGAAGCATGAGCACCAAGACCAATGGGCTCATGTGGAGTTTCTCTTTTGTGAGTTTAAAATTTGCAAGCCTTCATCGAATCGTCGGTAAAGATTTAGTTTCTATCACCTAGGCTAAGGTGGTGAAAACCCCTACGAGCCTCGATTCCCTTCTCTTGATTTCAATCACCGACTATCTTGCTTGCCTTTGCTTTCTTTAATTCTTAGTCTTTTCAATTCATATAGTTCTTTTTGTGCTAACATTAGTTTAATTTTCCCTTGTGCTTTTTCTTTATTCTTGTTAGTGCTTTTGCAATTCTTAGTATAATCACCAACACCCAAACCCGACTTTTACTTTCTGTTCTAAAAATACAAAAAAATAACAAAATAATTCTTCAAAAATAATTGGGATTAAAGAAACAATCTCTAAAGTTATCCTGTGGGATCGACCCTTTTATACTACCTTTAAAACCGGAAGTAAAAAAAGGTTTAAACTCTAGGATTAACCATCTTAGTGATTGATAGTGCAGAACGACGATTATCAGATAGGTCTGAAGAACTGATGTAAGGTTGAGTGCCTAGTTGAGGTGTTATCCTCTGATGATGAGATAAGGGATGCACTCCCAGGATGTTGATGCATGATGATGATGCCTTGAGAGGCAGTGGTTTATATCATGAGGGATTGAGGTCCCAAGATAGTATGTTGATGGCAATAATGATGTAATTCTATAAGGCTATGTTTATACCTTGTTTTACCTCAAAAATTGGGTTAAAATATACTAATCAATGATAGATAAACATTTCATGTAGTTTGCCCTGGCCATAGATCCATTACCGTCAGTATTTGGTGATGGTGAAATAGGTTTATCTTGTGTGATTACCTGGAGCGCATATTACTGAATATGTGAGGTTTCCCCTAGCCTAAAATTGGAGGGTTGAGTGCAATTGTGGTTGCAGACTCAGGATATATGGAGCATGGTGAACAGACCCATGGCTTAGGATATGTGATGATGAGTATGATGTGTTCATGGCTCAGATGTATATACTAGAACCTATGATGAGGTGAGCTAGAGATGGGTAGCTTGCAGAGCTAACCCAGAGGTTGAGGCCTATAAGCATAATACTGCGGTCTTGCTTGATGATTCATGTATTGACCACGAGAAGGTGAGGTCCTGGACTCCGGATCTCCCTAGACCTTGTATGGCACCGGATTGGGCTTCGCAGCCAATGGTTGGACTTTAGTAGAGAAGGCTCACTTCCACAGGGCATAATAAAATGTAATCCATCCCAATAAGTATATCTTGCTTATAGAAAAACATGGAACATTGATTGAGGCCTTGCTTATATAGCTGATCTAGTTACACCTTGCAGATATATGTACGATCCTTATATCTTGTGATAAGTTCTTATAAAACTTATCTTGTCAATCATGTTCCATAAAGAAATACTTGGTTATATGCCTCCCAGATATCTTGGTAGGCTTGATGGTAATAATAGCCTTGTTCAGTATACTGCTCTTGTTATATGCTTTATCAGTTGTTTGTTGTTATTTTCTTTAACCTTTGAGGTTTTATAGTTGCGGCGGGGAGTTATGTTTCTCGTTGGGACTGTGTGTCTCACCCCGCTAGTTTACACCCTATTTAGGTGATCGCCCAAGACGTGGTGGTGGTCATGAGGTTGCGGCCGAGTAGCAAGAAGAGTAGTAGAAGGCAAGAGGTGGACATGCTGCTGTTTTGGTGGTTTTGTTGTAGAGTCCTAGAGTCATCCATGTACTCTCAGGTCCTCAGAGGTGTTTGACGATGTTTTACGATGTTTATCTACTATAACTTTTGTAACTCCTTGTGTTGGCCGTACGTGGCCTGTTATGTATGTATACATAGATGATGAACTAATATGTGATGTTGCGACGATGGGTGGCTTTAATTTGTGAACATATCTGGAAGGTGATCTTGAATATATCTATATATGACCTGATCTTCTTGAAGGGCCTGGTTGTAAATGTTCTACACATATGTTTCCGCAATCCGTTTTAATTAACCCATGTTTTCAGTAATATATGGTTCCACATGTTTTTGTGTGTCATCTCGTTGTCTATGTGATGGTGGGGCGTGACAGTTGGTTTAGTATCAGAGCTCTAGGTTTTCTGTGTCTACAGGGATCTAGGACTAGGTTTGCATCTGTTCTTGTGAGTTTTCCAGATTTTCTTACAATAACCTTCTGCCCTCAGCAGAAGATAAAGCTTAAAGTTGTCTGGAAACCATGAAGAACATGTTGCCGAGAGCAGCGATGTTACATCAGTTGATGGATCAGGAGGACATGCACATGAAGATCGGGTGCCTGAGGTCCCCCAACTTGACCCAACCATTCTCAAAAATCCTGCCTACCAACATCTTATGGGGAAAATGATGGGTATGATGAATCACATGGTGGAATCATTGCCAGTGCCTCAGCCAAGAGCACAGGCTCCCTATGGTGAAGCATTGGGTATTGGGAAGACCTTTGAAAGGCTTCACCGAGTCAGAGCTTTGGATTATGTTGGGATGGATGATCCAGCAGATGCTAATTTGTGGCTGATAGGTCATGAGAAGGCCTTTCGGATCCTCGACATCCCCGAAGCAGACAAAGTCAAGCACGTTGTCTACCTTCTGAAGGGCAGTGTTGGCCACTGGTGGGCCATCGAGGAGGAGAAGCTTTTTGGTGAGGAGATCGGTTGGGAGATCTTCCGGTGAGAGTTCGTCAGTAGATACTTTCTGAAGACGTATCTGGACGAGAAGATCAATCAGTTTGAGCATCTACGGCAAGGAATGATGAGCATCACTGAGTATGAAGCCAAGTTCATGGACTTACTGAGGTTTTTCCTTACATGGTAGCGACAGATGATGAGTAGATCAGATAGTTTGAGAAAGGTTTGAGTACTGAACTGTCGACACCTGTTGTTGCTTTAGAGAATCGAGAGCAATTTGCCACGTTTGTGGAGTCTGTCCGCATGATTGAACGATCTATTAAGGAGAAAAGGGAGTCCATGACCAGGAAAAGGTCTGCTCAGTTCCAGGGACAGAGATCTAATGGCTTCAAGAAGTCAAGGTTTATAGCACCTTCCATGATGAGAGGTTCTAGTGCACCGTCACAGTGGTCTCCGAGTAGGGGAAGGGGTCATGTTTCTTCACCGTCGAAGGCACATAGTACAACTTCTGTGGCAGTAACAAAGCCATATAGACCACTGACAGAAGGCAGGTCATGTTACCACTGTGGACAGACTGGGCATTTAAAGTCAAATTCCCCAAGAAGAGATGTTGTGGTAACACAACAGTTGAGACAGAGTCAATAAGGGTCTCACAGACAGCAGCCCAGTGCTAGCAGAGGGCGAGGACGTGGTCAAGTGTCGCAAGAAGGATCGTCTTCTCAAGGAAGAAGAGGAAATGGACAACAACCAACGGCTCGATTCTATGCTATGAGTCAGGAGGAGGCGATAGTCAACCCGCAAGTGGTGACAGGTCAGATGGAGTTATTTCATTCTGATTTGTCTTCTTCTTGTTTTATATTTGTCTTGGTTGACCCGGGTGCTACGTACTCTTTTATCGCACATAGTCTTCTTGATAGTTGTCCTTTACCTATTAGTTGTAAGAAAGATAGCATGTTGTTAGAAACCCCTCTTGATGGTTCCTCAATGCTTCGAGAGGAGTGTCCATCTTGTATCTTATCTTTTTCAGGACACAATATGCAAGTGGACCTTATACCACTTGATATGCATGGATTCGATGTGATCCTTGGGATTGATACCTTAGAGAAGTATAAGATCATGTTGGACTGTGGTTACAAATAGGTAGTGTTTGATGACAATAGAGAGAAGTGGATCTTCCAAGGAGATAGGAAGATTCTTCTGACATGTCTAGTATCAGCAATGGTGGCAGAAAAGTTGTTGCGGCAAGGTTGTAGAGCGTTCTTAGCTCACGTTGTGGATACTAAGGTGAAAGGTCCTAGCCTTGAGGAGGTGACGGTTTTCTAAGAGTTCGCGGATGTGTTTCCTGATGAGTTTCCCCATGTTCCCCCACCTCGAGAGATTGATTTCAAGATCAGTCTGATACCAGGAACACAACTAGTTGCACAGACACCGTATAGGATGGCTCCAGCAGAGATGGCAGAGCTGAAAAAGCAGTTATATGAGTAGTTGGAGAAAGGTTTCATCTGACCGAGCATGTTGCCTTGGGGTGCTCTACTGTTGTTCATTAAGAAGAAGGATGGGTCGATGCGGCTATGTATAGATTACTGACAGTTGAACAAAGTTACGATAAAGAATAAGTACCCGTTGTTGAGGATAGATGATTTGTTCGATCAGTTTCATGGTGCTACAGTGTTCTCAAAGATTGATCTACGGTCTGGATACCATCAGTTTAGGATTAAGATGGACGAAATACCAAAGTCAGCATTTAGGATGAGGTATGGTCACTTTGAGTTTCTGGTTATGCCATTTGGTCTAACCAATGCACTTGCTTCTTTCATGGACCTGATGTACCGAGTGTTTTGTCCGTTCCTTGATCAGTTTGTTGTAGTCTTTATAGACGACATTTTGATCTATAGTCGGGACAGTCAAGAGTATGAGCGACATATTTGACAAGTGTTGACTCTTCTCTGCCAACATCAGTTGTATGCCAAGTTCAGCAAATGTGAGTTTTGTTGAAGGAAGTAACAATCTTGGGTCATGTGATATCTGTAGAAGGAGTTAGAGTGGACCCTAAAAAGGTGGAGTCAGTTGAAGATTGGGAGCAACCAAATACGCCGACAAAAGTTTGTAGTTTTTTGGGTTTGGTCGGATACTACTGGAGGTTTATCAAGGACTTCAGTGCAATCACGTTACCGATGACAAAGCTGACCAGGAAGGATGTACCTTTTGTTTGGGATGATCATTGTCAGCAAGCTTTCCAAAGTTTGAAGGAGAAGCTGACTAGTTCTCCAGTGCTAGTGATGCCAGAGCCTGGGAAGGGCTATGTTGTTTTCTGTGATGCTTCCAAGAAAGGCTTAGGTTGTGTGCTGATGCAGGAATATCATGTGGTTTCTTTTGCTTCACGATAACTTAAGAAACACGAGGAGAACTATCTGACACATGATTTGCAGTTGGCAGCGGTGTTCCATAAGTTAAAGATTTGGAGACACTATCTTTATGGGGAAGTGTGTCATATCTTTACAGATCATAAGAACTTGAAGTATATCTTTTTGCAGAATGAGCTGAATATGTGACAACGTCGTTGGATGGAGCTAATCAATGATTACGACTGCACCATTGAGTGCCACCCTGGTAAGGTGAATGTAGTAGCTGATGTGCTTAGCAGAAAGTCTTTTTCTCTCTCCACAAAGAAGGCACAGTTGAGTTCCTTTGTATGCCATAGGTGGGATATGTTTGTCTCCTTGCGGCAGATGAATATGTAGTTGGAAGTTTCCTTGTTGGCAGGATTGTTGGCACAGATGCAAGTCAAGCCTACGCTGAGACAGCAGAGCAAAGATGCACAGTAGGCAGATGGTGCGGTGCAGCTGATTAGGTCAGAGCTTGGTAGTGAAAAGCGTGATGGGTTCCATGAGCCCAAGGATGGACTAGTTTGATATCATGGTAGGATGGTGGTTCCCGATGGTGATAATCTAAGAAAGCTAGTGCTCGAGGAAGCACACACGTCAATGTATGCTATGCATCCAGGAGTCACCAAGATGTATCATAACCTGAAGGACCTGTATTGGTGGTCTGGCTTGAAGAAGGATGTAGCTGAGTTTGTGGCTAAGTGCACAGTATGTCAGCAAGTTAAAGCTGAGCATCAAAAGCCGACAGGTACGTTGCAACCCATGCCTATACCACAATGGAAATGGGATCATATAACCATGGATTTCATAGTTGTTCTACCGAAGACAGCTAGGAATCATGATTCCATTTGGGTAATAGTGGACAGGTTGACAAAATGTACTCACTTTATACCAGTAAAAACAATGTACACAACAGAGAAGCTTGCTCGGGTGTACGTAGATGAGATAGTGTGTTTGCACAGTGTACCAGCAGCAATAGTTTCTGACAGAGGTCCTCAGTTCACAAGTCGTTTCTGGGAACATTTGCACAAAGCGTTGGGAACGCAGTTGAGGTTCAGTAACGCTTTCCACCCCTAGATGGATGGACAGTCTAAAAGGACTATTCATACTTTTGAGGATCTTCTCCGAGCTTGTGTTTTATAGTTCCTATGTAGTTGGGACATGCATCTCAGTTTGATAGAGTTTGCTTATAACAATAGTTACCAGTGGATCATTGACATGGCTCCTTATGAGGCTCTATATAGAAGGAAGTGCAGATCCCCTTTATGTTGGTATGAGACTGGTGAAAATCAGCTTTTGGGTCCTGAGTTAGTACAGAAGACAATAGAAAAGATCGGAGTGATACAACAAAAGTTGAAAACGGCATAGGACAGACAGAAGTCTTATGCATACAATCACTGACGACCTTTAGAGTTCCAAGTGGGAAACAAAGTGTATCTCAAGGTCTCACTGTGGAAAGGCGTGCTAAGGTTTGGCCGAAAGGGAAAACTGGCACCCAGGTATATGCAGCTGTACCCGGTAATAGCATGTGTTGGAAAGGTAGCTTACAAGTTAGAACTGTCGCCAGAGTTGCGCAGGTTGCATCTAGTGTTCCATGTCAGTATGCTGAAGAAAAGTCATTTAGACATCGGGACAGTGATACAGCCAGTTGAGGTTGAGCTTGATGAAGATGTGACCTACAAGGAGGGTCCGGTGGCGATCCTTGACAGAAGAGTAAAGAAGCTGAAGAGGAAGGATCTGTTCTTGTGAAGGTTCTGTGGCATCATCATGGTGTTAAGAAAGCCACGTGGGAGCTTGAGGAAGAGATGAGGTGGAAGTATCCCTCACTTTTCTCTTTGGATTTCGGGGATGAAATCCTTTTGTAGAGGTTTATGGCCTGTAAGGACCCTGACCTTCATTTTGTGCTTACCCTATTTGTTTTAACTAAACCTTGTGCTTGGTTGCTTGCTAATCATCTCTAGTGATGATTAGGGTTTGCTTGTACTCAGTTGAGATCTGGAGGTGCTACTTGCAAAATAACCTAATATAGGGTTGGAGAGCAAGTTTGTCACCTTGAGAGATGTTTTTTCTCTCTTTTCTTCCTCTAGAGTTAAAAGGAAGGTTTGGGTTCGTGCCTTGGGTTGTCTTGGGCTTGGTTGAGCTCTTTTGGGCCTTGTTTTCCCTTGTTTGGGTCTTGCCTTGCTTGGTTGAGCCCTGTATCAGGCAAGGGTGCTTGTGTCGGCCTTACCTTGTATCTCCCATGGGGTGTATCGGCCATGGAGGAGTAGTGTGTTGGCCTTTGACCTTGGTTGACCTTCCTGCCTTGGTTGTGTCACCCTAGTTTGTTCATGTGGCCGATCCTTGGTTGAGTTGTGGCATGGCATGTGCATGTGTTTTGGAAGGTGGTGGAACGTGTGGACAAGTGTCCCTTGGTAAGGTGACACCTTGCCTTGGTTTAACCTTGACCCCCATCTATATATGCTTTGCCTTTCTCTTCCTTAGGAACCCTTTAGCTCTTTGTTGCTCCTCTCTTCCTTGGTGCACGATACACCTACCCCTGGGAGCAAGTTGGTGGTCAATCCTTCTCCCATGGTTGTGATCCCTTCTTCTTCCTTTAGCTTGGTTGTCGAACCCTAGGTGGGTCTTGTCCTTTGGCAATCATCTTCCCTATCTCCCTAGCATCTTCTTCTCCATCTTGCTTAATCTTCGACCATGGTGGTTATGCTTCTTGTTCCTTTTCTTGAGGTGGATGAAGTAGTGTGCTTGGAGCTAGGAGCTTGGAGCTTTGGAGCTTGAGGAGTTTTCTTAAGGCGGGTTACATAACTTCTAACCCTAGCTATACTACCTTCTCTATGATGCATGTTTCATATCTAATGATGATCGGTCATGCATGTATGTTTCTTTCTCTAGAACATGTTGTTGATCTTATACATATAATGAGCATGTTGTTGTTGTTGTTGTTGATAGTTTATATGCCTTTACACCTAGTTGGTCGAACCATAGTTGGGGTTTTCCTTGGTAGCAACACTCCTTTCTCTCCTTCATCTAGAGAAGTGAGTTTGAGCTCTAGTAATGTGGGAAATACCCCTCTCTCATTTAAATTGAGAGGTGAGCTTATATTCTAGTTTCTTGGGGAACACCCTCTTCTCACCGTGGATTTGAGAGGTGAGATTTGATGACCTATGTTGGGGTTGGATCCTTGTGGTTGTCCGATTTGTGAAAGAGGTTGTGCAACACCCCTCTCTCTTAGTTGTTGAGAGGTGAGCCGACCTTCTTGATCAACTAGGGTTTGGTGCCATTGTGCTTGAGGTTGAAGATGACCTTGTTGGGTTGTGTCTTGCACATTATGACTTTGGGGATAGTGTGGCCCTATAACCTTCTTGTCTTGGGTTGTACCATTGGCCGATACCCATGTGTGCTTGGGTGATCCTTGTATCCCTGGACGATATGCCTAGTTGACGCTTAGTTAGTGCCCGTCATGGTCCCTTGGACGATACCCTTGGTGGATTTGTTGAGTGGGTGATACACCCTTGATGAGACATTGCCTGATATCCTACTTAGGGTTAAGTCTTGGACGATACATCCATGTAGAGAGGGTGCTCGATTGACTCCCTTGCCTTAGGGTGGTCTTGGTTGATCGACTTTGATAGCTTGGTACCCGGCACAGCCTTGGTCGTTATCCTTGATGAGCTTGGGTGATATGGTAAGATGCCCAAGATAGATTTGGCCGATACCACCATGAAAAGTTGGACGATATGGCTTCATGCCCAACATGCCAATCCTAAGATGCTGACCGTTATGATGTTGGCCATGTACAACACCTTTCTTGGGCATCATGGTTACCCTGGCCGATAGGGTTAACCCTCAGATGATGCTAGAAGGTTGCATGATAGGGGCGCCTTAGGCGACACCCCTTTGGCCGATATGGCTCATGTAGAAGGTTAGCCTGATAGTAGAACCTAACCCTAACCCTAGCTTGGTGCACGTTAGACCCTTGGTCAATAGCCATGGTAGTGCTGCACGTTATGACCTCGTGGTTAGCTATCCGACACCATGAGTGTTTGTTATGACCCACATTTCGTTTTACCAGTAAGTACCTTGGTTAGTGCATAATTGAACTAGTTATGTTGAGATGAGTACTTGCTTTTGTTAATAGTGTTTTGAGCTTTGAGCTAGTGTTAATGTATCATTAGTTTGTTTTCTTGTCCTGAGGTTGAGGACAAGTTTGTGCTTAATCCGTTGCCGAAGAAAGCATGCGAAACTGACCTACGAGTAAAAAGATATAAGCTTTTTAGTGTGCAGGGACCTATGTGTAATTTCGGAAAGTTTGTGGGCAATTTGCATCCGGCCCCCTGGGCGCCCTTCCTTATCCTTTCCTTCAGTTTTCCTTTTTAACTCTATTAACCGACTTTGGAATGAACGATAGTTCATTTCCTTCGGTTGCCGCCGGGGAAAAACAGAGAAAGGGAAAGGGAGAGAGCAAGCTAGAGGAGAAGCTAAGCAACCAAGCCCCTTCCTTCTCCGTTCTTCTTCGATTTCTTCATCTTCTCCAGCCAAATCAACTAGCTGCATCATCTTCTTCTTCTTCACCTTCTTCTTCCTCCTGCAGCCATGAAGAAGACGACCATGGAGATGGTCTAGGGAGCGAACGGTGCTTTCCCCTCCGTTCTTACTTCTTGCCAACTGCTTGCTAGGTCATTCGGAAGCTATAGGAGTGATTCGGGTAAGAATCGTCCACCGAATCGACCCCAATCTCCTCTTTTATTTCTGCAATTTCTGCCCCTGTGCAGGTTGCACGGCGTGCAAATCCGTTTTGCACGGCGTGCAACATTGCAGAAAGCTGATTTAGGGGATTTCCGTTTCTGCGCAGGTTGCACGGCGTGCAAAGTCAGATTGCACGGCGTGCAAAGTTACAGATAGCGGAACGAGTTTCAGCCCAGGTGCACAGCGTGCAAATCAGTTTGCACGGCGTGCAAATCAGTTTGCACGGCGTGCAAGGTCAGATTGCACGGCGTGCAAAGGTGCAGAAAAGTAGAACAGAAGTGCACTGAAGGTGCACGGCGTGCATTCTAGGTGCACGGCGTGCACGCTGCTGTAAAGGGCAGAACTAGGCGTGGTTGTGGACGTTTTTCGGTGTATACGAGCACACCGAAGTGGGTGAGTAGTAGTTCATTTATAAATCATTATTTAACTCAATTCAAGTGCTTAATTGCTTTAATATCAGTTGGTATAATTTCTAAACAGCTTAGCACATACAATAGTTTATTATAGATTCAATAGAACTTGAGATACGGAATATGATTGATGAAAAAGATGTAATATCCTGTTTTACAGTTGTAATGCATAGGCAAAATAAAGATGGTTGATTAGCAATGGATTTGAATAAGTGGTATTGAGTCATGTTTAAAGATGACAATGATATATATATATATATATGAGTTTAAAAGAGATGTTCAGAATGTGATATAAGTATGAAATGTGATTTTCCTGTTAAATTGGTTAAATGTTAAATCAGTTAATAGACTTAGGTGCCCCAACACCGTAGAACCTCATTGCACGGTCTGTACCTTTGGGGTGAAACGATCGATCTAGCCTTGTGCCTAGATGGTCGGGCTCGTGTTCAACAATAATCCGTGCGTGTGTCACGGTGGCACGAGGGCAGACAGACAGTGTCCAACAACAACGTGTGCTTGTGTCACGGTGGTACTGGAGAGAATAAAAAAATGGGGGTTATTCAACATTAATCCGTGCTTGTGTCACGGTGGTAACCCAGACCCTATGACTGTGCACTACAGGGTGGGAGGAGTCCAGAGCACTCAGAGTTAGTGCAGACAGGCCCTTGTGCGCCTGGGGCCCTTGTGCACCCGAGAGTCCTGTGCAGACCAGGACGGACAGTCAGACTTAGCATTTCCCGGGTGTGTCGCTAAGTCTTGTACGGTGGGATCGTAGTTCACTACAGATCTTCATATGTAGAGTGCACTGCATATGTTTGGGGCATAATAATAATAAATATGTAATCATATAGGATCACAGTAAATTAATATATCCGAACTTTTGTGCCAATTCATTTTATCCGTTTATTTGTTTAAATTATCTGTTGTTGCTTAGAAATGTGATTATATCCTGAAATCTGCTATGTCATTATAACTGCCCTGCTTGTCCTGTATTTATGTTTGTTTCAATTTTATAAACCTTATGAGTTGTTTAGTGATAGCTAAATGAAATGCTATTCACTGAGCGAGTAGGCTCATACCTCTACTCAAAACATTTTCAGGTCCTCATCAGCAACAAGAATTAGAAGGATCTTTCCATCCTAACGCCTAGTCTATAGAAGGTTTGTAATCAGTCTAGTTAGAGGTCTCTTAGTCCTTTCCCCTCAGTCCTTGGGACCGGGAGTGGGTGAGAGAGAGTATGTTTGTGGAAGGTGTATAAAGATGTAAATTAACTGTTATGTTTACTTTCTGTTAAACAATGTTACATGTTGTAAACTCTGTTTATGTTCTCTAGCCAGTTTAATTGTAATGCTTCCGCAAGAGTTATTTATGTTTTAGTTTACAACAATAATCCAGATATCGTTACGAGGTTTTTTTTTAAAAAAAAGTTCTCAGTGATTTGTTTATGTGATAATCCCTCTGTCGCGCCCTAATCTCGTGATTAGTGGTTAGTGTGAGATCGGGGTGTGACATCTTGGTATCAGAGCTTAGGTTGAGTACATAGTTACTCAGAGTCCAGGTCAGGGGACGATAAGAGACCAATAGGATTAAGGTTTAGGTGTCTTTCTTCTATCTGTAGTTTTCTAACAGGAAATATTCTGTTATATCATTCTAGATGGCAGGAAGAGGCTTTGATCGGGATGATCAGGCCGAGAGCCATGTTGGCCCTGACCCTCTGTACTTGGGTCCAGGTGGTGGTAACCATGTGGATGAAGCGTCCCGTATGTACAGGATGTTTCTGGAGACCAGGGAGAAGTACAAAGCTGATAGGCGAACTTCTACTTCTACCAGCAGTAAGGATCTGATGCGATCTTATGAGCTTGTAAAGAAGCTTGGTGGCACCGAGTTTAGTGGCACTACAGATCCAGCAGAGGCTGATGAATGGTTTAGACAGATAGAGAAGGTCTTTCGCTTGATGGAGCTTCCAGAAGAGAAGAAGATTAATCATGCAGTCTACCTTTTGACAGGCGATGCAGAGTTGTGGTGGCGTGGTGTGGAGGAAAAGAGGAGAGGTACAGAGCTTTCTTGGCAGGATTTCTCTGAGGAGTTTCATCTTAAATTCTATCCACCCACTTTTCTTAATGAGAAAATCAGGCAGTTACAGAACATTAAGCAGGGGAACATGACAGTTACTGAGTATGAAGCGCTTTTCACCCGGTTAGCGAACTTCTGTCCGCAACTTGTTCCCGACAACATAGAAAGATGCATAAGGTTTCAAGAAGGGCTAAGGCCAGAGATTCGGCATACAGTTTCTGCTACTAGTAGGAAGAACAGAGAGAACTTTGGTGAGTTTGTTGAGGCTGCTAGACAGGTTGAGGAATCTGTGAATGCTGACAAGGTGCCTGAGTCTAAGAAGAGATCTGCAGATTTCAGTAGAGGACAGTCCAGTAGTGGATATAGAGGTGGAGGTAGAGGTTTCTTTTCTAAGCTTGGGCGTGGCTTTAGCTGCTTCGGTAAACAGAGATCCGAGGATGTTTCTTCTTCTAGAGGCAGAGGGAGACATAGCCCAGGTAGATGGAGCTGAGCATCTAGTGGGCGGCCATCTGGATCATCTACTTTTGTGACTGGTCCACTGAAACAGGAGATGCAAGTATGTAATGCTTGTGGAAGAGTACACTCTGGGCAATGTTGGGGTTTAGATTATACAGAATGTTACCACTGTGGGCAGACAGGACATATAAAAAGGTTTTGCCCTCAGCTTCAACCAGCAGCATCACAAGCCTCTCAGTCTCAGTTTTATGATGCTCAGAGACAACCTCCAGATGAAGGACCGAGTTCTTCTGTGGCTTCCGGTTCCAGAGGTGGCAGAGCGCCTAGTGGTAGGAACGGTTAGAGAGGACAGCGTAGCAGAGGGAGAGCTTCAACACGTTTCTTCTCCTTGACCCCTCAGGAAGGTATAATCTCTTCACAAGTCGTTACAGGAGAAATGCTTTTGTTTAATAGTATACCAGTTTCGGTTTTGATAGATCCGGGTGCTACTCACTCTTTCATACGACACTCTTTAGTTGGTGAACTTAACCTGTTAACTCAAGAGTTGGTAGATGAGTTAGTGTTGAGGGTTCCACTAGGTGGACCAACAACTCTGACTGAGTTCTGTCCCGGATGTTTGCTATCTTTTGGAGGTTACACATTTGCTGCTAATCTCATACCCCTGGATGTAAATACTTTTCAAGTCATCTTGGGTATGGATTGTCTTGAGACATATCGAGTGCAACTCGATTGTTGGAAAAAGGAAGCTACCTTTCAACTAGGGGAATTTTCTTGTGTCTTTACTGGAGACAGGAAAGTTCTGCCTACGTGCATAATATCAGCCGCTGTAGCTGATAAGATGTTACAGAAAGGATGTGAAGCGTTCCTTGCTCATGTGGTTGACACTAGAGCAGAGAAGAGCACCTCCAGTGTTTATGATGTGCACGTGGTTCGTGAGTTTTCTGATGTTTTTCCAGAAGATTTTCCAGGCTTACCTCCTGTCAGAGACCTGGATTTTGAAATTCAGATATATCCCGGTAGTCATCCAGTGGCACTGCCAGCCTATAGAATGGCACCTGTAGAGTTGAAGGAACTCAAGGTGCAATTGCAGGAGTTGTTGGATAAGGGTTTCATCAGACCCAGTTCTTCGCCGTGGGGTGCTCCAGTGTTGTTTGTTAAAAAGAAGGATGGTACCATGCGTCTCTGTATAGATTACAGGCAATTGAACAAGATCACTATTAAGAACAAGTATCCTTTACTGAGAATAGACGATCTGTTTGATCAGTTGCGTGGAGCAACGATCTTTTCTAAAATCGATTTGAGATCTGGATATCATCAGCTCAGAATAAAGGCTTCTGATATTCCCAAGACAGCTTTCAGAACCAGGTATGGACATTATGAGTTTTTGGTCATGTCGTTTGGGTTGACCAATGCCCCAGCAGCCTTTATGGATATGATGAATTGGATTTTTAAACCGTTCCTAGATCAGTTTATTGTAGTCTTTATAGATGATATTCTGATCTACTCCAGAGATGATGAGCAGCATGAGCAACACCTGAGAATGACGTTGCAGTTGTTGAGGCAACATCAGCTGTATGCTAAGTTTAGCAAGTGCGAGTTCTGGTTGGCTGAGGTAGCATTTCTTGGACATGTTATCTCGAGAGATGGAGTTAGTGTTGATCCTAAGAAAGTTGATTCTGTGCTTCAGTGGGAACAGCCTAAGACTCCTACTGAGATCAGAAGTTTCTTAGGTTTAGCAGGCTATTACGGAAGGTTTATACAGAGCTTCAGTGTGCTAGCATCACCCTTGACACGTTTGACGAGGAAGAATGTACCGTTTGTTTGGTCTGATAACTGTGAGAGAAGTTTTCAGATTTTGAAGAGGAAGTTGACCACAGCGCCGGTGTTAGTGTTGCCTGAGGCAGATAAAGGTTATACAGTGTTCTGTGATGCTTCTAGGAGAGGTTTGGGCTGTGTACTGATGCAAGAAGGCAAAGTTGTGGCTTACGCATCTAGACAGCTTAAGAAGAATGAAGAGAATTACCCGGTCCATGATCTGGAATTAGCTGCTATAGTTCATGCTCTTAAGACATGGCGTCACTACATGTATGGTGAGACATGTCAGGTGTTTACAGACCATAAGAGCCTGAAATATATCTTCACTCAGAAGGATTTGAATTTGAGACAGCGCAGATGGCTTGAGCTGATCAAAGACTATGATGTGACAATCGATTACCATCCTGGTAAAGCAAATGTTGTAGCAGATGCCTTGAGTAGAAAGTCAAGTTCAATTGCAGATGCATTTTCTATGGCTTGTTTCAAGAGAGACTTGCTTGTTGATATGCGGAAATTGAACTTACACTTGGATGTGACTGGACAAAGTGGGTTGATTGCTCAAATGCAGGTTAAACCTACTTTCTACGATCAGATTAAGGAGTTGCAATAGAATGATGATGAGTTGAGGCAGATCATGCAGGATATGTCGGAAGGTAAAAGGTCAGAATTCAGGTTTTTCGACGATGGTGTGTTGTATCTTCACGACAGGTTGTGTGTACCTGGGAACAGTGAGTTGAAAGAGCAAATTCTTGAAGAAGCGCATGCTTCTATGTATGCTATGCATCCTGGTAACACGAAAATGTACAGGAATCTCAAAGAGCTGCACTGGTGGTCTGGTATGAAAAGAGATGTGGTTGAGTACGTGGCTAGATGTGGAGTGTGTCAGCAGGTTAAAGCTGAGCATCAGAAACCTGCTGGTACATTACAGTCGCTTCCTATACCAGAATGGAAATGGGAACACATCACGATGGACTTTGTGGTAGGGTTACCCAGGACGCCTAGGGGTTCAGACTCGATATGGGTAATTGTGGATAGACTAACTAAGTCTGCTCACTTTCTTCCTATCAGGTCAACCTTTGACGTTCCAAAGCTGGCCAAGATTTATGTGGATGAGGTAATCAGATTACATGGGATTCCAGTTTCCATTATTTCTGATAGAGATCCTAAGTTTACATCTAGGTTCTGGAATCAGTTACATCGTGCGTTGGGCACAAAGCTGAGATTCAGTACAGCGTTTCACCCGCAGACAGATGGTCAATCTGAGAGGACCATTCAGACTCTTGAAGACATGCTCAGAGCATGCGTTCTGCAGTTCAGAGGTAACTGGGAAGAACACTTAAGCTTGATGGAGTTTGCATATAACAATAGCTACCATTCTAGTCTTGGAATGGCCCCATATGAAGCTCTATATGGCAGGAAGTGTAGATCACTAGTTTGTTGGTACGAAGTTGGTGAGAAAGAAATTCTTGGACCTGAGATAGTCGATATGACTACAGAGAAGATATCTGTGATCAGGGAGCAGTTGAAGGCTGCTCAAGACAGGTAGAAAAGTTATGCAGAAAGACGACGTCGACCTCTTGGGTTTGAGGTTGGAGACGAGGTTTACTTGAAGGTTTCACCGTGGAAGGGAGTGCTGAGGTTTGGCAAGAGGGGTAAGTTGACCCCTAGGTATATGGGTCCATATCCTATTGTTGAGAAAATTGGACCTGTAGCTTACAGGTTGGATTTTCCGTCTGAGTTGGCAAATCTTCATGATGTCTTCCATGTGTCTATGCTGAAAAAGTGTCATCCCGGTACAGAAAAGATTCTAGATCCAGAACCGGCGCAGCTTAGAACAGATGTGTCCTATGTAGAAGGACCAGTGCAGATAGTTGATCACAGGATCAAAAAGCTTACGAATCGGGAGATACCTTTAGTGAAGGTTTTGTGGAGGAATCACAATATAGAGGAAGCTACGTGGGAGCTTGAATCAGAAATGTGTAACAAGTTTCCTTTTCTCTTTTAGGAATTTTGGGACGAAATTCTTATAAGGGAGGGAGATTGTTATGACCCACATTTCGTTTTACCAGTAAGTACCTTGGTTAGTGCATAATTGAACTAGTTATGTTGAGATGAGTACTTGCTTTTGTTAATAGTGTTTTGAGCTTTGAGCTAGTGTTAATGTATCATTAGTTTGTTTTCTTGTCCTGAGGTTGAGGACAAGTGTGTGCTTAATCCGTTGCCGAAGAAAGCATGCGAAACCGACCTATGAGTAAAAAGATATAAGCTTTTTAGTGTGCAGGGGCCTATGTGTAATTTCGGAAAGTTTTTGGGCAATTTGCATCCGGCCCCCTGGGCGCCCTTCCTTATCCTTTCCTTCAGTTTTCCTTTTTAACTCTATTAACCGACTTTGGAATGAACGATAGTTCATTTCCTTCGGTTGCCGCCTGGGAAAAACAGAGAAAGGGAAAGGGAGAGAGCAAGCTAGAGGAGAAGCTAAGCAACCAAGCCCCTTCCTTCTCCGTTCTTCTTCGATTTCTTCATCTTCTCCAGCCAAATCAACCAGCTGCATCATCTTCTTCTTCTTCACCTTCTTCTTCCTCCTGCAGCCATGAAGAAGATGACCATGGAGATGGTCTAGGGAGCGAACGGTGCTTTCCCCTCCGTTCTTACTTCTTGCCAACTGCTTGCTAGGTCATTCCGAAGCTATAGGAGTGATTCGGGTAAGAATCGTCCACCGAATCGACCCCAATCTCCTCTTTTATTTCTACAATTTCCGCCCCTGCGCAGGTTGCACGGCGTGCAAATCCGTTTTGCACGGCGTGCAACATTGCAGAAAGCTGATTTAGGGGATTTCCGTTTCTGCACAGGTTGCACGGCGTGCAAAGTCAGATTGCAGGGCGTGCCAAGTTACAGATAGCGGAACGAGTTTCATCCCAGGTGCACGGCGTGCAAATCAGTTTGCACGGCGTGCAAGGTCAGATTGCACGGCGTGCAAAGGTGCAGAAAAGTAGAACAGAAGTGCACTGAAGGTGCACGGTGTGCAGTCTAGGTGCACGGCGTGCACGCTGCTGTAAAGGGCAGAACTAGGCGTGGTTGTGGACGTTTTTCGGTGTATACGAGCACACCGAAGTGGGTGAGTAGTAGTTCATTTAGAAATCATTATTTAACTCAATTCAAGTGCTTAATTGCTTTAATATCAGTTGGTATAATTTCTAAACAGCTTAGCACATACAATAGTTTATTATAGATTCAATAGAACTTGAGATGCGGAATATGATTGATGAAAAAGATGTAATATCCTGTTTTACAGTTGTAATGCATAGGCAGAATAAAGATGGTTGATTAGCAATGAATTTGAATAAGTGGTATTGAGTCATGTTTAAAGATGACAATGATATATATATATGAGTTTAAAAGAGATGTTCAGAATGTGATATAAGTATGAAATGTGATTTTCATGTTAAATTGTTTAAATGTTAAATCAGTTAATAGACTTAGGTGCCCCAACACCGTAGAACCCCATTGCACGGTCTGTACCTTTGGGGTGAAACGATCAATCTAGCCTTGTGCCTAGATGGTCGGGCTCGTGTTCAACAATAATCCGTGCGTGTGTCACGGTGGCACGAGGGCAGACAGACAGTGTCCAACAACAACGCGTGCTTGTGTCACGGTGGCACTGGAGAGAATAAAAAAATGGGGGTTATTCAACATTAATCCGTGCTTGTGCACGGTGGTAACCCAGACCCTCCGACTATGCACTACAGGGTGGGAGGAGTCCAGAGCACTCAGAGTTAGTGCAGACAGGCCCTTGTGCGCCCGAGAGTCCTGTGCAGACCAGGACGGACAGTCAGACTTAGCATTTCCCGGGTGTGTCGCTAAGTCTTGTACGGTGGGATCGTAGTTCACTACAGATATTCATATGTAGAGTGCGCTGCATATGTTTGGGGCATAATAATAATAAATATGTAATCATATAGGATCACAGTAAATTAATATATCCGAACTTTGTGCCAATTCATTTTATCCATTTATTTGTTTAAATTATCTGTTGTTGCTTAGAAATGTGATTATATCCTGAAATCTGCTATGTCATTAGAACTGCCCTGTTTGTCCTGTATTTATGTTTGTTTCAATTTTATAAACCTGATGAGTTGTTTAGTGATAGCTAAATGAAATGCTATTCACTGAGCGAGTAGGCTCATACCTCTACTCAAAACATTTTCAGGTCCTCATCAGCAGCAAGAATCAGAAGGATCTTTCCATCCTAATGCCTAGTCTATAGAAGGTTTGTAATCAGTCTAGTTAGAGGTCTCTTAGTCCTTTCCCCTCGGTCCTTGGGACCGGGAGTGGGTGAGAGAGAGTATGTTTGTGGAAGGTGTATAAAGATGTAAATTAACTGTTATGTTTACTTTCTGTTAAACAATGTTAAATGTTGTAAACTCTGTTTATGTTCTCTAGCCAGTTTAATTGTAATGCTTCCGCAAGAGTTATTTATGTTTTAGTTTACAACAATAATCCAGATATCGTACGAGGTTTTAAAAAAAAAAGTTCTCAGTGATTTGTTTATGTGATAATCCCTCCGTCGTGCCCTAATCTCGTGATTAGTGGTTAGTGTGAGATCGGGGTGTGACAGTGTTAGTGGAACCTTGGTGCATGTTAGAGGATGTGTTGTGTTTGGTTAGTATGGTGGTGAGTTGCTTTAGGGCTTGGAACCCTAGTCGGTACACCCTTTGGTGAGGGTTGGCACTACTCGCCAGACCTGTAGTGAGGGTTGTGGGAGTTTTGGTGAGGATTCTGATAACCCGGAATGTATATAGTTGATGGTTCTCTTTTATTAATGATAATACAAGTAAAATGATGTAATCACCTTGAATCCTGCAAATATGTTGAAAAGTTAAATGATAGGTTGTGGACCAGGAAGCTTGGAAGCTTATGTTGTTGCTTCACATGTTTATATAACACATGCATATGGTCATAAGTATAAGGCATAATATATGCCCATGATTGATAATAATACTATGAATGATAAAGCTTATGTGTGGTATACTCATGGATGATTCTTTATACTTGATAGCATGATCATTCTGTTAATCCATGATGACTTCAATAATCTATGTGAATGTGTATACTAACCATGCAGGTATTTCATGTGGATTCATAGCTTGGTCAGAGCTATGGGACATATTTGCTTTGATTAACACAATGTGATGATAATCCTTGTTAACATAATAGCAAGTGATAGGTCTGAGGACCTGATGTAAGGTTGAGTGCCTAGTTGAGGTGTTATCCTCTAATGATGAGATAAGGGATGCGCTCCCAGGATGTTGATGCATGATGATGATGCCTTGCGAGGCAGTGGTTGATATCATGAGGGATTGAGGTCCCAAGACAGTATGTTGATGGCGATAATGATGTAATTCTATAAGGCTATGTTTATACCTTATTTTGCCTCAACAATTGGCTTAAAATATACTAATCAATGATAGATAAACATATCATGTAGTTTGCCCTGACCATAGATCCATTACCGTCAGTATTTGGTGATGGTGAAACAGGTTTATCCTATGGGATTACCTGGAGCACATATTGTTGAATATGTGAGGTTTCCCCTAGCCTAAAATAGGAGGGTTGTGTGCAACTGTGGTGGAAGACTCAGGATATATGGAGCATGGTGAACAGACCCATGGCTCAGGATATGTGATGATGAGCAGGATCCGTTCGTGGCTCGGATGTATATAGTAGCACCTATGATGAGGTGAGCTAGAGATGGGTAGCTTGCAGAGCTAACCCAGAGGTTGAGGCCTATAAGCATAAGACTGCGGTCTTGCTTGATGATTAGTGTACTGACCACGAGAAGGTGAGGTCATGGAGTCCGGACTCCCTAGACCTTGTATGGCACCGGATTGGGCTTTGCAGCCAATGGTTGGACTTGAGTAGGGAAGGCTCACTTCCTCAGGACATAATAAATTGTAATCCAGCCGAATAAGTATATCTTGCTTAGAGAAAAACACGTAAAATTGATTGAGGCCTTGCTTATATAGCTAATCTAGTTACACCTTGCATATATGTGTACAATCCTCATATCTTGTGATAAGTTCTTATAAATCTTATCTTGTCAATCATGTTCCATAAACAAATACTTGGTTATATGCCTCCCAGATATCTTGGTAAACTTGATGGTAATAATAGCCTTGTTCAGTATACTGCTCTTGTTATATGCTTTATCAGTTATTTGTTGTTATCTGCTTTAACCTTTGTGGTTTTATAGTTGAGGAGGGGAGTTATGTTTCTCACTGGGACTGTGTCTCTCACCCCGCTGGTTTACACCCTTTTTAGGTGATCGCCCTAGACGTGGTGGTGGTCGTGAGGTTGCGGCCGAGCAGCAAGAAGGGCAGTAGAAGGCAAGAGGTGGACATGTTGTTGTTTTGGTGGTTTTGTTGTAGAGTCCTAGAGTCATCCCTATACTCTCAGGTCCTCGGAGGTGTTTGACGATGTTTCACAATGTTTAGCTGCTGAAATTTTTGTATATCCTATTATTGGTCGTACGTGGCCTGTTATGTATGTATAAATAGGTGATGAACTAATATGCGCTGTTGCGATGGTGGGTGGCTTTAAGTTGTGAACATATTTGGCAGGTGATCTTGAATATATCTATATATGACCTGATCTTCTTGCAGGGTATGGTTGTAAATGTTCTGCACATATGTTTCCGCAATCGGTTTTAATTAACCCATGTTTTTGGTAATATATGATTCCACACATTTTTGCGTGTCATCTCATTTTCTATGTGATGGCGGGGTGTCACACTAGGTACACCCAGGTGTTTGCTGATATTGCTAGTCTCTATCATTCCCAATTTCCTACAGATGTGTCATCGTACAGATTGAGGTGTGCCTTTTGGTAAAGAATATGCTGGATTTGTCCTTGGCTAGCAGCTACCCGGACACGCACTCAAATTTCCTGAGTCACTGATTGATAGTGTGGGCTTGTGTGACAGACGCCTCTCCGAAGAGCATGATATCGTCGAAAAAGCAGATGTGTGAGAGTTGGGTTTTACCCTTAGTGAAAGTAGCAGTATTCCATCGTCCCTAAGCCACTGATTCCTGAATAGCTTGGCTTAGCCGATCTAGAAAAAGGACGAAGATGTAAGGGGACAACATGTCTCCTTGCCTAACTTCTCTGGTCGGTTGGAATGCTTTAGACTCCTTGCCTTGCCAAATAATGGTTGTGGACCCTGCCGAGATCACATCCATGATGGTCGTCATTAGGTTTTCGGGAATAGTCGTGCGACAAAGAGTGTCCACAATGAACTCCCAGCTCATTCTGTCACACACTTTGGCGAGATCTAGTTGGATTGCCATGGTGTGGTGTTTAATTATCCTCTTCTCCATGGAATGGATGGCTTCTTGAACCAGAATGGTGTTGTCGCTGATCCTTCTTACTGGAATGAAGCTTGAATGGGCCGGGTCGATCCAACTGTTGAGGTAAAGTTCAAGGTGTTCCACGATGATCTTCATCACCACCTTCATGCATACATTGTTCAACGAGATAGGCCTGAGTTGAGCGCACATCTCAGGTTTGTTCTTCTTGGGGATTAGGACCATTAACGTGTTCACTGCATCTCTGTCCCACTAGTTTCCAATGAAGTTATTACAAACAAAGGATGTTAAGGAATTCATAATAGTATTCCAATTACATTGTAGAAAATTGGAGTCCACTCCGTCAGGCCCAGGGGCCCTTGGCATACTTTTGTTAGTAATATTCTATGTTGTGCTTTGTTTTAACTTTGGTAACCTTAAATAATTTTTTGGACAACTCATAATCATGACTTAATCATACTATAAAAATCCGAGTTGGTGTTAATATAGCATTAACCCAAACATGTGTGCAAGAAGAGAGTTAATGACATTAGAGGAATTAATAAAGAATTTTTCATTTAAGAATATTATCAAAATGATATTGTAGGATTGTAGAGAAATTAATTATGAATCTAAAAAAAGAATGAACCAAATCAGAGTTAAAATGAGAGAGCTATGCCACTTTTTGTAAACATGTACTAAGTACTGCGACCGATGCTGTGTCGACACCGCGACTGCGACCGACGCCGCCCAGTACAGCCAATCGTAAAATGAACATATCTCAAACAATACTTATCCATTTTTTATGAAACAAAGTACGTTGGAACTATGATTCAATCCTCTATCATCTCAGCCAAATTTCTCTACAAGAGGATGACCTAAAATATGATTTTTGGGGTGATTTTTGGGGAAGAACGAGAAGAATAGTGGAAATCCAAAAGGGTTGCTATAGATTCGACTCGGTAATAGTTTTAACCATCGATTCTTCCTCCACCTCATTTCTCCTTACTCGGAACTCTTGATCCAGTGACTTTGATGTTTGGGTTAACCTCTGATTTTCATCTTCTACCTACAGCAGACCTCCTTTAGGGTTGAAAGGAAGAAGAAAACCGCTGATTTGTCAGGATTTTGACATGGATTCGAGATTTTCATAGATGGGTTGCATTTTTAAGGTTTTTTCACACCTTATGGTGAGTGGGTACTTCTTTTAAATAGTAGATTGCATGAAAATCAGCTAAATTATCAATAATCTTCAATTTTTTAGTATGTGAGTACAAACCCTAAGTTGCCTTTTTGATCTAGCTTTTGCAAGATGATATGATATGGATTATTCCTCTGTTGTGATGAATTTCAGATTATGAAATAACATTAGAAATGATTGTTATCTATCTAAATGAGAATTCTTAAATTAATTGTAGAGGTTACATGATTTAACTGAAATGTAGGATTTTCGACTATGACTGAAATTGTTGTATAATTGAATAAAGAAGTTTGCCTAGTTGAATTTCCTTAGTTACGAATGATTATTTTATTTGTGTGTGTATTACATATATGTTAGATAAGATCTTGGATTTCATTTGATGATATCAATGTTTGCTTGATATATCAGTAAGAGGGTAAAACCCTAAATGAATGGAAAATTGGAGGTTTGCAAATAAACATCTTAATTCAATGCTATTCTTGATGTATGATGTTTTAGTAAATGGCATGGAAACCCTAGTTCAGTTCATTATAGGGTTTCATATATATATATTCGATTATATGTGAATTGTTGAGAGAAATCTTTATCCAATGATGTTATGATGTATTAAATCCTTATGTGAGTCATGTGATTAGTGAATGAGGTAAATGAAACCCTAAGGATAGGGTGTTCAGTGAAACAAGTATTGTGATATCAATGTTTCTTAGTTTGAGATGTGGTGATGCTTAATAGTTCAGTTGTGGTAAATGTTATCATAGAGTTTATGAAATGAATGATTTACAAAGCTGAACAAAGATATTTTGATGTGATGATTGAATTGTGAATTTAAAGAGTGAATTAGACATGTAGATGCCCTGAATAGTATAGAATCCTCGTAGGATGAGGGTTGCACTGTGAGGAGGAAATAGTTTCCTGACTAGAGGTAGTCTAGATCAAGGTAAGCCGGAGCACACCAGTAGGGTGTGGGGGTCTTGACCAGTAGGGTAGACTCCTTACAGTTGTGTGGTACCCAACACCAATCAGGGATGTCGGTGGTACCTATGTTACATGTTGAGTGAACAGTGGTCAGTAGGTCCACTGATGCACAATAAGCCTGAGGGCTTTGACTCACTGCCTGAGTACGGGGGTTGAGAGGTAGAGTCTGAGATATCCGGCCGTTCTCATTAGCCGCCGAGAGGTAGACGCGTCGAGGCCCACTACAGATGAGGTCTTATTCAAGAGATAGGCTTAGGAACTCAGGCATGCTTCTAAGCCTTGTGCAGTGAGATCGTATCTTGATGTGATTCTTTCACATTTTTTGGTACACCTCATGTGGGTTCAGGGCATAATAAGATAAATGAGAGGTTAAACAAGTGTGCGCAATTATTGAATTATTCTTTATATATTTCTGAGGTATTAGTTTTCTTTATGATCAATCAAGCATGTTCATATATTGATTCACTCTTATAGATATCTACAGTATCCTGCCATATTTATGATTGTCAATGATTAGACTCTTTAAAGCTTATCGCTGTTATAATTGATATTAGTTGCTCAATAATATATCTATAATTATATCAGTGCTTTAGACTATTTCTATGAAGTACTCATTCACTGAGCGAGTAGGCTCACCCCTCTACTTACAATTTTTAGGGAAACCACGTGGACTTGAAGAAGGTCAAAGCATTAGGGTAGATCTACCACATGAGTTTAGTATGAGATTAGTTAAGTTCAGTCGCTCCCTGTCACTCTAGGTCCTTGTATAGATGTGAGAGAGTTGTAAATGATGTTTTGTTTCTTTGTTTCCTCGATAAGAGAGAATGTATCTGATTATCATGTCATATGTACTTGGAACTGTGAGAAATAGAATCAATGTATGGATGTGTATCATTAATGTTGAGATCATATTAGACTAATCAATGTTTAATTATCTTGTAAGTTTGATTATGTGATTGAATGTGAGAAAATAAAGAGTTTGAAGTAAAGGAAATCAAAATATAAAGTTGGGAGTGAGCTTTGTATTAAGTATAATCCTTAAACTTATGCCCATATCTCATGATTAGTGGTGATCGTGGGATGCGGGCCTGACATTGACCCAATCCAGTCAGGCATTTGGACCTTGTCCAGTTGGGCTACTGGACTCAGTCCCCTCAGGCAATGAGATCCAGTCCAATCAATTGATTGGACTATTAATCACCCCACTAATTACTCAATTAGTTGCCTAAATCTGTTAGAAACCAATTAATCATATGGCCATGACAATGCTCCTCTTCCCTATGCATCTTTTGCATGTGACAATATAGGCTCCAAATTATGTTGGTATTGAAGTATATAGTTGTATTATGACCTCACTAATAACAATTGGTACCTAGAAAAACTTCATTTCCATCCAAGTAATTAGCAAAAGTTGGAGAACAACGTAAACGCAGTATTGTAATCAATGTTATAACAACAATATAATCCCTTTGTCATAAATATCCAAATTCAAACTAAGGCAAGAAATTTTCATGCTCTTTTCATTCAATTTATGTTACTTCAACTAGAGAAAACTATTTGAGATATTGTGAGTTGGATATCATATATTGACTCACATGAGGATGAACATGCATTTTCATAATCTCTTCTTTAAAGTGGTCGGCGTATCACTCTAAAGGAGGGAAAAATTTAATCACATCACTCACAATAATCCACAATTGTCATGATGTATTCAATCAATGTCTTTTTGGAAGCCCTGATTCAAAGTCAAGTAGGATCGTGTCAAAGTACTTTGAATAACATGTGAACTTTGTAATGACTTAATGTCTAAGGATCATGGTGGCCATTATCACATTGTGATATTAATTTGACACATCTTATATGACTTCTGTTTTTCATTCTCAAGGTGGGTCTTTCCAAGACACTTTTCCTCTAACAAGTACCTATCTATCTGATTTGATATCTAATATCATAACTAAAGAAACATGATCATGACTAGGAATATATACTAGTCTTCTATATTATTGTTGTCCCACAATATTAAGGTTACAATCCAAGTACTTGATTGGGGTAGTCACATTTTATACATGTAAAGTTAGATGTATGTTTGAAACCATATACTTGAGCTAAGGAAAATCCTAAAATCATTGGTTCAATGATAAGGAAAAATAAACTTACAACCTCAACATATTATGAATGTATATTGGTAATAACTCGCATACATGAATACGACCTCAATGTTCATATGACAAAATGATCACCCATGTGGTAGAATAAGGAAATAATAATGATCGGAAACCATGCTTAGAGTATCATTGGTTTTAACTTCAAATTGTTATATATGACCTCTATTAAGACCTCATTGGAGTAGAAAATGGATAGAGACCCTCTAGAAAATGTTGAGAAGCCTTTTAGTAGATCCTTGATATTGGAGATTGGGAGAAACTAATGAAAGTTCTCATGGAGTCCATGTACAATCTGGTAGCACACAGATCGTGTAGTGGAGTTCACATCAATAAATCTCAACCATATCCTATTACCATCTAAGAGTTCCTAAAATTGAATCATGAACCTTATTCAGTGCTGATGTGGGAGAGGTCCTAGATGAAGGTGATGTCTAGTTGATATAAATGGAAAACACTATTAAGGTTCTTATATTTCTATAGCATGATAAGATCACCTATTCCACCTACCAATTGAAGGGTGTTGTAAAATGGTGCTAGGAAAATTGAATCCACTCATAATAAGGTGTCCATATAAATTTGGAGGTTTTGAACCCTTTTTACATTTTTCTTCATACTCTATCTTAGAGAAAATAGAAATAGAAAAAAAAATCCTCACCATTTATGCAAGGTTACCATAACGTCCTAAGATTTGAGGCCTCAGACACGATGGTCTTAAAAAGAATGATTGGACTACACATATCACCAAGGTGCACCTAATTTTCAGGGAGCCCAACACCATAGAACTGTGTGGTTAAGTGTGCTCAGTCTAGAGTAGTACTAGGATGGGCGACCGAACATGATTTGTTTCCTAGATTGTGCGTGAGTGAGGACAAATGGCATAGTTAAAGCCAGTGGTCCAATAGGTGGGGCCCACATGGGCTTGTGGCATGCCAATCTTAGTCATGCAGTCCAGGCATGTTGGAAAGGGTTACCCATGGTGATGTAGCCACCCTTGCGCTGGTATTTTGTGATTGGGAGCTGGGTGTCCATGGGTCATTATGGGTTTGTATTGAAATGGGGAATCATTATGAGGCCATATAGTTGAGCCTAGACGAGGACGTCTAAAGTCTATGTTGGGGATGTTGTAATGTCCCAGTATTTCAGGCCGTGCATTATATGATCTTAAAAGGAATGATTAGACTATCCATATCACCTAGGTGCACCTCTTTTTCAGGGATCCCATACATATAGAACTATATAGTTAAGTGTGATCATCCCAAAGTAGTACTACTAGAATGGGTGACCAGTCGGGAAGTTTTTCCTCGCTTATGCGTGAGTGAGGAAAAAGTGTGTAGTTAAGGCTAGTGGTGGTCTGTGGGGATATTCCTCATTCCTAAAACTCTACTAGAGCCTTGGGAAGTGGGCTTGGGCATTACAGTAACTTACTAATCATTGAATATGGTTGGAACTTGTGACTCCTTAAGTTCCATTCCAAAACACCAATAGAGGATGATTGGGTGCCCATTTCATTGCTAGGCTTCACACCTCCTTCAAATATTTTGTCTACTCATCCAAAAACACCACCTTTTTAGATGCTTATGACCATGTATTGACCATGAAGATGCAACAGGGAAATGCCTTGAGCGTACCTTACCAAGGTTAGCTGATAATGTGCTTGCCAAACCTGGAAATGAAGAGAGATCATGTTATAGTAATGGTATTAAAACATAAGAAAGAAATAAGGACAAAGAACCCTCCTTCACAAAATATAGGACAATCTCAAGGTTACATTCCAGGTCCAAACTAAGGGAATGACCAAAACCCAAGTAGCATTGAGTGCTACAACTTTGGTGGTAATCATGGGAGAGGTGTAGGTCTGTGATACTGGTTTTCCACTAATGCAAGAAGGAAGGCATTTTTGAAACTCGTACATCTAGCCACCTTCCATATGGGTCACCAAAGCCAACTATGATAATTGACAAGCTCATATCTTTGCACTTAAAGTAGAATAAGATCTAGGAAACTAGAAGTAGGTTGAAGGTGCATTGTGAATTACGTAACTCCTACATACTATATATATTTACCCACCAAAAATGTCATGATCTTGTAGATTATATTTTGTTTGAATAATCAATATGTAAGCATACTTTGTTTTGGGCTCAACTCACCATATTTATGCCTTGAAATCTGACCCTACAATAAAACGAAAGAGATGGAATCTTTTGGAAAACAAGTTCATAATCCCAATTATGACCTCATGTTGTTCAATATATTGATATGTGCGTCTGGCCTACATAAATAATGATAATAATAATCATAAGAGAAACTCATTATGATAGAAACTATTGGGTTCCTAAATAGCAAAGATGTTTTATGAATTTTTGGTAATGAAATTACTTATAAAAAGGAGAGGATGTGTTAAATTTTGTTTTCATGCCCTGACTCATTTTACTGGTTTACCCTTCATATACCTTTCTTAGATTCCTATCCATATTCCATGAAAATTTTATCATGATAGTTACACAATTACAAACATAGATTTTAGTTCAATTTTATGCACATTTTTCCCTAAAACCTAGATTTAAGTCATTTGACACTTTGTTTAATTCATGATTTAATATGTTCAAATGGATTTCAAACATTTTATATACGATCTTGAATTTTTTATTTATATATGACCTAAATTTATTTCATTGCAAAGATTCCTAAAATTTAGTGTAATTTTACGATGAAAATGGGGGAAACCTTTTATTTCACTTTCATTCCATTTTCCCACTTGACCTGGATACATGAGCGATCTAATGTTGTGAATACAAGTGATGGGATCCCTTGGATCATGCTTCTATAGATTGGGCCTAGCTCAGAGAGCACTCATGTCATATCCTATCCCCCATAGTGAACGGGAGGAGGAAGAGTGATGAGTCAACTTGATTTAGTTCCCCTCTAGATGGGATTTGAGGATTCATTTTTCCCATTCACACCCTATTGCCAATACATCTTCACTTGTAGTTTACTTGACTAGATTTCATGAACGATGTGGGATATACAAACTTAACCTATCCCCTAGCCATGAGAAATATAGAGCCCAAGAGAAACTGTAATCACCACCTATTTAAGCCCCCTTGGATTTTCTAATGTTACCCCTTTCTTTCAACCTTAATTGCTACTAAAGAGCCCTCAACTCCTTCTTGTTTTATTCTCCTATTGTCTTCCTCTTAATATCTCCACCACATATCTAGTTAAGGGATTCCTTCCTCAATCATTCTCAATAGAGAGGTCCTACTAGATCTAATCAACTATTTCACATGCCTCCTGGAAACCTCCCTCTTTCATTTTTTCCAAGAACCAGCAATGAGAGACACTACAACAAGATGCATCTTCCAGGGTGGGTATTTGTGGGGGGAGAGAAGAAGTCTTGACCGTTCAATCCTATCAAGACCACATGTGATGATAGAAACCACTTCGTCAAGCCTCTACTCTCACACACACAACTCACGTAAGATACTAGATCTTGGTTATCTGATCCTCATCCAGTCAAAGGTGACCTAAGATCCAAAGGCTACCATACTTTCTGATTATGTAATATCTTTCTTCCTAGAATTTTTTTTTAATATAAAAACTAGTAAAAGCATCCCTTGTCAAATAATTTATATAAAATGTTATATTTGATAATAAAAATGAGAGAAATCCAATAAAAATATTTTAGACCCAAACATGTCTCCTATTCCATTGATATATCTATTGCCATCTCACTTGATTATTTCAAATTGAATGACAGTCCAATCTTGAGAATCAAATTCATTTGTGCTAAATCTTGATTATATTAGTACTTGAAATGACAAATTGCAACCAACTCATATATTGATGACACGTGATGAAGACCATTATGATAGGACATGGATAATGATTTTGATACTAATATTAGGGTAGATTTAATAATATGACCTAAATGTCAATTATTATCTTGATATTGAATAATAAAAATGAGATATACTAATATTTAATTTCGAAATATTGACAATGTTGAAATGATATTGAATGATCATACCTAGTGTCAACATAGGATCTGATCATCCTAAACATTGCCATCATCACCAATTTATTGTATATGAAGTGACTATCTATCTATTTATATTCATATGCCTACAACCTTTGATCTAAATCTTGACCTTACTTCTCCAAGATCTACTCTCGTAATCAATATAAGGTATGACTACTCCTATGTATTTTCTCTCATATGTCACTCTTTGGCTATATATCTATATCAATTAATTTTCCCTACTAAGTAGTCTATTGATTTTCTATGTGTATGCTTATGTTTATGAACCTTTCACTTAAATAAGAAGCCACTTTTCATACATATTGATTACTACTCCTCGCTAGAAGGTATATGTCTTCGGACACATTTGATTGCCTTTATTTAAATGGTAGTGCAGTTTTCGTTCTTTGAATAAAAGTGGAGTTGTCTTCAGACACTTGTGATTTACCATCTTGATTAGAAATGGAGATGTCTTTGGATACCAATTATCACCCTTCTTAATTAGAAGTGACCATGTCATTATAAGTCATGCCATGCACACTATATTATCTTGTACAAAAGAAATATGTTGTTTTGCCTCCAACTTACCATTGTGTACACAATGACAGAGTCTTGTTTTTGTGATTTTAGGTATTGACTGATATTTTTTAAAGACATACCATATATACATCTTCTTCTACCTAAGGATTATGTTACTTGTTGGATCTTTGAATAAGCATCACCAGACAAGAACTACATGGGGATCATTAATAGAAACAAAAATAAATTATGATGTAGTTTTTCAGTTAACTTTCATGTATCTTTTCATTCTTTTCACCTTTGCCCCCTGATGTAATCCTTCTTGTATATGAGTATAAGTAGAATTTTGTTCTTATTGAATATGTTTTGTGTATGATTTTGAGCCTCACAAATGCGGGCACATTAATCCTTTTAACATTGTCTATGAAGGCAGTGAGATTAGACTGGTGAATGCTTTAGTAGATGAGCAAGATATTGAGTGAAAAATTTGATTGATGTTAGTGTTGTTTGTAGGAGATGTCCAAGCCCATCAAAGAACCTTAATGTAGAGTTTGTAGTTATTGTTAAAAACTCTCCCCTCTAGGTGCCTTCATGACCTAGGAACTACTAGTAGTAGCAGGCTCTATCAACTAAGCCAACTATTAAGTGATGGCCATGTTTAGATAGTAAGTTGGAATTTCACTATAGCTTCCATATTGTACAATTGTATAAAAGACCATACATAAAGTGTATATAAATAGTACACAAATTATACACAATAGTGCACAAAAAACTTGAATTGTTGTATATTGTTATTAAGACATTATCCAACAGTGTGTGTGTAATGAAAATATTGTAAGGTACAAATTCATACAAAGAAAATACACAAAATATGGTGAATAGTGTGGTAAGAATTAGATAATTTCTTTGAGAAAGAAAGGATACTCTCCATTTATCCCACTCTGGAATGAAAAGTGGTAGTACCACTAGAATTATAACTATTGTACAAAAGAGATTGCTCTAAGATAGAAGGGTGGGGGCAATGGGTAAAGTCAACATTGCTTCATTTTTAAGTGTTGCTTAACTAGTGAATGAACAACATAGTTTAGTCCGCGGTTGATATTAGAGACCTTCGCAGATGAATTTTCTTGCAAAAGCTTATCAATTTTCAACTTTCAAGCAGTTTGAATCGAAGGTACCCCATTCTAAGGGTTGGTTTCTTGTACTGTCGTAGTAGAATCATATTCAATTAAGACTTGTCTTTAACCTTCATTCCATATGAATTCAAGACAAAGAGGAATATAGTGAGTTTTTACAAAAGAAGCAGACCATTTTTTGTACATGCTATATGTATGTTGTATCTAAATTTATTTCTGATTTATTTTAAGGTGTACATATCATGGTCCTTGCATTAGTAACTTTCTCATGGTAACATACATAGACATAGTATCTAAGGAGTTTGCAATTTGTCTGAGGCATTAGGATGTAGTCATGTAAGGTTGTGCGAGTTCACAATGTAAAAATATACATCAAACTTGTTGTTTGTCGTTCGAAAACTATACCCTATCAAACATGTCCTAAATATGGTGTTCCCACAACCTAAATAATTAGTAAATTCGATACCCGACAAATGTGAATGGGACCGGGCAACTTGAAGGTGAAGTAGTTTGGAAATATAATTCTGCATTTGATGCTGCAAGACTAGTTTCTAGTGGCAGAGTCAAAAAGTCTTCCCAGGAGGGACACCGCTATAATAAACATTGAAGTCTGGATATCGGGTAGATCACGATGTGTATTTTTCTATAAGATTGTATCCATATTTTAATTTTTTTTAGGTAGTATGTAAAATTATGGATAGGGCATGTGCTTACCCAGGCCTATGTGTGGTTGCACCACTGCCTTTAGCGATACACATTTTTACAAGGAGCAATATAGAAAGTAGGGCTGTAAATACATACAGGTAGACCCGTAGACCCGCAAATCCGGACCCTTAAAAAATCCGTCGCGGGTCTAATTTTTTATACTTGCATATCCTTAGACCCTTATATCCTTGGACTCGCATATAAGCGGGTCCAATAATGGATATGCTTGGACCCAGACCCGCTAGACCCGTGTGCTCGCTATTCATAAGTAACTACTTAAATAATATGTTATATATATCATACTTTACTAGTCTAACTAATATAATTCTTGAGATTATATCCTACTCTAACCACAATAAGGTTGAAACTAGTCATATAATTAAGAATTTAGTATTCTAGTTACAATAATGAAATGTAAACTTAAAATCAAAATGTCTACTAATTTATATTACTTTCTACATAAGTTAAATGTTATGATCATGACTACAAATATATAAGCAATTACTCAATTAATGTTAATGTATAAAATATAGCATTGTCTAATATAACTACTACATTTTAATATACTATATAATAATAATATCTTATTCTATTAAATATATATAATATAGTCATTTCTCTTATATAAATAATATGATGTTTTATAAAACCGCTTACCCGCATACCCGCTATTATTGCGGGTACTGGTATGGTGTGGGTCCATGTTTTGTATTATGCGGGTCTAGAACCGGAACTGGACCCGCTAAATTAGATGGATATGAGTATAGCCAGACCCGCACCGTACCACTCTAGCACACAAGATGTTAATAAGATAGATAAAAATAGTAGAAAGAAATGAAAATGTAACATACTTTGACGCCCACATGCCCAAGACAAACGAATCCCTCCCTATATCGGCACTTAAAATCCATTGTTTTCCACCTCCTCTGAGGTGTGTCTTCTTATGCACTCCCAACCCTAGTAGCGGCAAAAAGTGATGTGATACGGTGTTAAAAATTAATTCTACGACCTTTCTTATACACAAGGACCCATTTAAATTGCTTTACATTCACCGTTAAATAGGCAGAAACATGTGCATCGACGCCAGCTTAAAAGTTAATGGAAAGAGATAAACAACATTCAATTTAAATCCATTTGTGGAAAGCAATAAATAACATTCAATTTAAATCCACCTTTGCACATTGGAAAAGTGCATACCACTTGTACAACATGCATAATGCATTTTCTACGGACGTTATACTTTGATATGGATAGTCTATAAACTTTTTGCACATATATAAATATATTTCATGCACAGCTAATACAAAAACAACACATAAACCTAAAAATTACTGTGTGAGATCACCTTTAGATCGTTATCGAGTTGTTGGCCTAACGGATATACTTTTAGCAATGTAAAATACACAAGGAGCAGTATCAAAAAGATACACGCTAGTAGTGTCAAGTGGGACCCGAGATGAAACGAAAAATTAGATATCCGAAGCAAAGTGAAGCTGCTACTAGGCCGTCCCTCGGGCACCGAAAGCCAGTGGGAACGGTGAGTCGGAATCCAGGTCTTCTTCACGTGGGATGGATCAGCAGACAGTGGTCACTTGACTCACTTGTGATACACTGGCCTGAGATGGCCTCTTCTGATGTCCGGCCCGATTTCACTGGCCGTCGCTTACATGCAGCAGCTTGCGAGTTACAAGGATCCCATGTAAGTTCTGTCACATTCATGTCATTAGGCCCAACGCCTACAGCGAGCTGGGGCGAGGGAAACTATACCAACAAGCTGAGGCCCGAATGTAGTGACCGCGTTGGGGACTCACACTACGTATGATGATAATTCGACGGGAAGGAATTAGGAGACAAACAGGTATCCTCGTCAGGTAATACGTTGAAAAGCATCAGAACCAACAAATAACAGATTAAGGAGGACCTTTCCGAACTGAAAATATACGAAATTCGAATACAGCGTTATAACTCGTCATATTAATCCATAACCTTCACCCGGTGATAAACCATACAAAGATGAGCCTCATTGGAGACAATTTATCCCTCCTGTACCAGCTATGTTTGAGAGGCTCACACAATTGACACCAGCCAAGCCATTGAATAAGTCCTCGAAGCCCTCCTCCAGCTGCCATGGCTGAGAATGTACCGCATATAGCAGGTTTCATCCCGTAGAATATACCGATCGAGAGTTCCGTAATCGTTTGCCGAGTTGCTAGCAGGGAGATGGGATGTACATGATGCGTCCCATTATATTTTTCTCTAATAGAAACAAACGTCCACATATGTAACATAAATGAATCTTAAGTGTAATCTCTATGTAAACTTTTTTCTCAAGTTTTCCTTTCATTTCTGTCATTTATGCCGTTCATATTTAATTAGTGGAATTTATAGTAGTTTAGTGAATATTTATTCACTAATTGTACCAATATAAATGTTTATGTACAAATACCTCAATAGAAGCTTATTTAAGGATTTAAAATGTAAAATCACCACTTTAGTAGAATAATAGTATATTAATTTGTGCTAGAAGTGCAAGGTCCTAAACCTTGATTAATGTATTAAACAAACTTAATTACCATAATTAAGTATTCTAAATCTTAATTCAACTTTTTGATGTGATTTGAAAACATAAAATGAGCCTAAGTTTCAAATTTGGTTCGATTTGGATGTTGTTTGTGCAAGTTATGCAATTTTAGGTACATTCTGGACTTTTATGCAATTTACCGAATTGGGAGATTTTCTTTGTAAATTATCACCTGAATTTTAATCCTTAGATATTCTCTTATCATTCTCAAGATTTTGAACCATGGGGCACCTGGTAGCACCTTGGTTTGAAGGTGTTTCTCTCCAAGGGCATTATAAGTATTACCTTCTCTGTAAATGAGCTTATCTTTAAAAGCTATCAACCAATGGTGTTATTTCTTTGTATGAAAGACGGTGAGAATGGCCTAGAAGTCTCCATGGGCTTTTAGGAATGATTTTTGATATACAAAAAATCTCTATGAGCTGTCCTCTTGCATGGCCATGAAGCCCTAGGCTAGAGACACATGGAAAGTCCCATAGACCTCATGCTTGACCCCTTCTTTATAAAGCCATGCCTACCCCTTCTCACCTCCCAATCCAAGAAGCAATCCTCTCTTTCTCTTTCCCCCAGTTTAGAGAATCATTCCTACTCTGTTTGGCCATGAAATTGTTGTCCCAAAGTAAAAGAGAGTGCTTAACTTAGTGAAGAAGGCTGCTAGGGTTCCAAATTTGTTTTATTTAGGGTTTCTAAAGCTCCTTCTTGGTGATTTTGACAAAAAAATGTAAGTTTCCTCCTTTCCTTCCCTATTTTCATTTTATTAGTATTACTCCCACCTTCTTCCAGGTCAGAACCATGACCTTCCATGGTAAAATTCCACCGAGAACCCTAAAATATCTCATCTCCATGCTCTTTTGCTAGGGTTTGCACCTCTAAAGTGGAGAAGGTGATCTTTACTCAAGAAAGGAGCTTGGCATGGAGCAACCAGACCTTCTAATCTCAAGATCTTTGTTGTTTGGACCTTCTTACCTTTCTAGAGGTGAGTTTGATAACCCCCTTCTAATATATTGCTTGCTACATGCTTAAAACTCATGCTTCTATGTTTAAAAATCGATGATCTCCATCACTATTTACCATGTTCTTCTAGGATTTTGGTTTCTTGTTGTTTCACCTTCTCTAGAAGCTCTAGTTTGGTTACCGATGCAACTTCAAACTTGATCTTGAGTCAAATGGTGTTTTCTCCCTCTCCCTCTCTCTTCAATTGTCTCGGTCTATTTGATGATGTGGCAATTTCCTATTGGTCAATATTGAAAAATTCATATCTTCTAATCCACTTATCCAAATTTGATAAATAAATTTGTTTTAGAAAAAAATTAATCTCTATCTAATAAAAATATTTTCAAGGTCTGATTTCATGGCTTGACAAAGGGTGGTTTTTGTAAAATAAATTTGATGCATAAAATCCATAAAAATTACATCTTAATCATCATAACTCCAAAATTAACATAAAAATACATTTTCTTCATTAGGAGGACCTAATAAGTTCATTGGTGATATTTTCAAAATCTAAATCTGAGTTTTGCTAAAAAGTTCTGAAATTAGGATTTCTATAAATTAATGTGCACTATGTACTCTAATACATGTTAATACATTTTTTTGATTTGCGAGAGAAGCACCCCGCACGAGCGCCACTTTTGTGACCCCCGCAGGCAGCGTAAACTCTCGGGGACCCTGACCCGCCCATAAGGGTGGCCCCAACTAGTAGCATCATTGGTCGGCTGACGCTATGGGAAAATCATTTTGAGGCCATAGCCAGGAGTCAAACCCATGACCTCTCGCAGAGGCCTTGCGAGCCGCACCGCCTGAGCTATGCCTCACCGGCTACATGTTAATACATTGAAAATAGGCAAAGTAGAATTTGGACTCAATTAAAGTGGTGAAAGTTAGTAATTGATATCAGTAAGAGAGGTATGTGCATTCCTCATACCCTATGTTGGGATAATTGCAACCAAACCCTATATTTCCCTAATGAGTCTTAAATGAACTCTAAATCTTCTATTCTTGAATCCTAATGTTGTTCACGCCTAAAATCAGATTATAATTTCTTCTTATTTCGGTGTTATACCCGACTACCATGATTATTGAATATTATGCCTATTCTCTCCATGACTAATTTTTTAGAATGTAGATTTATGTTCTAATTAATTTAAAGTAGTGGTACTTATATACAACCACCCACATAGGACATGTATTTAATCACCCTAGGGAATGTTTTTATTCTCCCTTATATAATTGTATAGGTGACTGGGAATGTCTTATTCTCCCCTCACCTATAAGTTAGAGGTCAGGTAGGTGCCTCAACCCTACTTAGTTAGGTAGACATAATTATCTTACATGCAAATCCTTTTTATTATAATTGTTAATGACAAGTATCTTCATCTTATGATGAACCCTAGAATGTTCTTATTTGATTTACTTATCTTGTTATCCTAGACTAGTTTTGTGACACATACCTTGTTTTCTTTCCCCTTTTGCTGGGTGCTTTCCCAACCACCCAGGTGATGGTGCTGAGCAAGGAGAAGGACAAGTTTGAAGGAAGTCATCTCAGGAGTAGATCTCAAGCTATCTGAAAGGATGTCTAGGTTGCTATAGCTAGATCCTTTTCTCTTATCTTTTTCTTTTGGGAACAATCATGTAATGAACAATGAAAGCCATGTAATAGGCTTAGTACTTTTATTTCAGTTGTTGTTGACATTTTATAATGTATATGGTGCATGTTTATTTACTTGGGATATTATACATGCATCCATCAATATCTTTAGTCTTTCTAAAAATATGGATGTTTTATACTTCCTTTAAATTTTAGTAAAGAGTTGATCTCACCTCTTTACAGCATGGTATCAGGCCCTTTAGGTGACTATTAGGACATGAAGTTGAAGCAAATGTCTCTAGAATGGATCAGGGTTTCGAGGGCTGGAAATATTTTCCTATGCATCACTCGCTTAGTTTATGAGGACTCCCATGCCCATATGACACCGACCTGGCTTGAGCTGATACGAATTGTCCAAAATAGTATGCTTTTAGGCAATAGCATACTAGATATTCTTTTCTCATCTATGCTTCTATTCTTTTCTCATCTAATTCAAATACTCATGGGAACATAATATGTTAACCCTACCTTTCAGGATAGGTGACTTGTTCGACAGTAGGAACAAGGGAGAGGAGTCAAACCCTGATGACTCCAATGTGAGTAACACTCCTGTAACTCCTGCCGCCCATAGTGTGGTCCACCCTACTACATCGGGCACCCCCACCTTCACATTGGAGCAAGAGTTGGGAATACTGAGTCGGTTTCTCTCCACCATGATGGGGCAGCTCCACATAGTAGCCACCAACACCAACACCAACACCAACAAGCTGAGGGAGTTCACCCTCACCGACTTCATAAAGATGCAGTCACCCTACTTCAAGGGTGAAACTGAACACAATATGGTGGATAAAGCCAACGACTGGGTGTTGATATTGGATTGGACCTTCGAGGGTATGGCATGCCCTCCACACCTAAAGGTTCGGTCCACGACGTATGTGCTGGATGGACAGAAACGTGTCTGGTGGAATGTTGTCGTCCGCACTCGAGACACCTCTACCATGGAGTGGGACCAGTTCCTAAAGCTCTTCAGGGAGAAGTACATCTATCCCTCCTTCCTAAGGAAGAAGAAAGTCGAGTTCTATAGCCTCAAGTAGGGAGGCATGTGTGTGGCCGACTACATACAACAATTCTGACGCAATTTTACTATGCGCTGAAACGCAAGTGAATGCGTCGAAGTAATATAGGCCTTGTGAGGCCCGAGTCGAACACAGGGATACTGGGAATTGTTGGAGACTCCTACTAACTATTTGCGATCAGCTAAGCCTAATAACAAATTCAGAGTTGTTGTTTAAATTAAAAGAAAATAAAAATAAAACAAAACAAACGATCGATTAAATGTTAATTTAATCAAATCAAAAGGGTATCTTTAGGGTTGCGGTTTCACCGCGGGTTTTCATTGTATTAGATTTTATATAATTCCTCAATTTTATCTCTCTATCCGGGTAGTGGCCTGAAAACAGAATTGCCCACTGTCGTGGTGCAATTCACTACCTAGGTCTAGGTCGGTTCCACCGTCGTAGTAACCTATACCCTAGACTAGGTGCATTATGAACGATCTCTCAGTATCCACCATTAATTTTACACTACCTTGGCCAAGGGATTTATCGATTAATGTAGATTTCGTCTCTTTTCAACCGTTAATCCTTCTTTCAAAGTGATTAAGGGCATTAGGTTATTATTATGGTGATCAAGCATAACAATATATGGAGAAAATGAAACTATACCACAGATTTAAGAGATAAAATATGAATTACTATTATAGAATTGTCATACAATGAATCCCTGGGCTACTCCTGGTCCTAAAGACGAAGGGGATTAGCCCCGCATGTTCATCTCAAACAAGTACAAGGTAGAGATAGGGGAAATCATGTGAAAAACGTGAATTGAGAGGTGAAACCCCTGAACGGAGAAGAACCGGTTGATCCTTTGCGTAGAACACGTGCTCTCCCACCTTTCGGTGGTGAAATCTGTCTTCTGCGGCGTCCGAATCAACTGGTATGAGCTTCTAGCCTCCGTTCTCCTCTCTACTGCTCCTCGGAACTCGTGCAATCGCTAATTCCCTTCCCCCCTCGTCTGGGCGGCCGTCATTAGGTATATCTCACTCATTAGGTCGCTAATTAACCGTAGCCATCCGATTGAGATCATTAGGAAGCCAACTCATATCCTACGGTGTCGATACCATCGACGTGAGTCGATGGTATCGACCCGCTGTAGTAGCGGCCGCCCTTCTTTCCTTCCGTCCGAGTGCCTGATGTAGTCTCGATACCATCGACGCGGGTCGATGGTATCGACTACCCTGTAGCGACGATTTTGTCATTTTGCATCGTTGTAGCCTCCGTGTGTCGATGGTATCGACTTGGTGTCGATACTATCGACTGCTTCTTCGCCAGCAACCTGATGATAGCTTGATACCATCGACATCCCCGTCGATAGTATCGAATTTTTGCTGATACTCACGGCTGGCAGCCTGTGGTCCGGTCGATGGTATCGACTTCCGTCGATGGTATCGATGGAAGCAGATACTTGTTTTTCCTGAAATTCAATCAGGAAACCACATAAATTCACACAAATAATAATATTTTGACAATTGATGCTCAAAACGATGAAATAAAGGTGATTTGACATAAAATAGTAGCAAATACCAAAGTGGATGAATTATGCAACGTTAACCATAAAAATGACTAATAAAAGCATAAAAACATATCAAACAGGTCTATAAATGTGACTCAAAATCATCGCATCAAATTCCTACTTCTGGAACGCTACGCCACCGACCTTGGAGCTGAGAAAAGGGCAACATTGTTCTTGGAGGGCCTGAACTACCAGGTAGGTTGAAGTCTTGTTCCACAACTTCTGCTCACCTACCAGAAGATGGTGGATAAGGCCCTGGTCATCGAGTCCTACCTAGGATTCCAATCCTATGGACACAGTAATGGCTACAACAACAACAAGAGGAAGAACCTTCCCAGAATGAGAATTGTGGACGTGATCAGTGCAATAGGTGCTCTTGCCACCATCCTCCAGGGAGATGTCCTACCAATCATGCCCCTGCTCATAGAGACAACCGGCCTCCTCTGACCTACCATGAGTGTGGCCAAGTTGGGCATATCCAACCACTCTACCCCCATTTCTAGTAGGGACAGAGTAATTCCCACAATAGCCAAGGTAGAACCTGCCTCCATGAAATAACAACAACAACCAGAACTCAAGGTGACTGCTAGTGGAGAGGTGGAATGGGAGAGTGTTTTCTCTCAATGCTGAGGAAGCAGGTGAAGATAATGAAGTTATTGAAGGTACCTTGCATCGTAATATGCATCCTATAAAAGCATTATTTGATTCTGGTGCATCCAATACCTTCATATCCTGTCATCTTGCTTCTATGCCAGAAATAGAATATGAGTATATGGATCATATATTAGATGTAAAAATCCCTAGTGGTAAGATCTTCTCTTTGTATCTCCAAACTCCGACCATGGACCTCTGTATTTCTGGTATAATATTTCCCTCAAATTTCATCTTACTCAACATGACCACCTTTGATGTCATCTTGGGAATGGATTGGTTGAATAGGTACAAAGCTGTTTTGTTTTGTGAAGAATCAAATGTTAGTTTGTCACATCCTGTTGAGGGAAGATTGTGTGTCAAGGGTAGGAAGCAAGAGGATCGGAAATTTGTTATCTCCACCATCAAAGCTGAAAATCTAGTCTCGCAAGGATGTAGAACTTTCTTAGCCTCTATAGTCCTCGAGGCTACACCTCCTTCTCTCAACCACATAGATGTGGTGAAGGACTTCTTGGACGTCTTTCCCAAGGAGTTACCCAGTTTTCCACCAACTTGTGAGGTGGACTTCTCCATCGATCTTGTACCCAAAACTTTGTCAATATCAAAGCCACTCTTGGCCCCGGCCAAGCTTGCCAAACTGAAGAAGAAACTATAAGAGCTTCTCGACATGGGCTTCATCCGCCCTAGTGTTTCACCTTGGTGAGCCCCTGTCATGTTCGTGAAGAAGAAGGATGGTTCGATGCGGATGTGTATGGACTACTTCATGCTTAACTAAGTGAAGATGAAGAACCACTATCCTTTTCCTCACATCGACAACTTATTCGACCAGCTGAAGTCAGCCACTGTGTTATCCAAGATGGATCTGAGAAGTGTCTACTACCAGATGTGCATGAAGGATGATTATGTCCCGAAGATGAAATTTAGAACTCGCTATAGGCATTACAAATTCATGGTCATGCCTTTCGGCTTGACAAATACCCCTACTGCCTTTATGGACTTGATGAACCAAGTGTTATGACCATACCTTTACAAGTTCATGGTGGTGTTTATCGATGACATTTTGATTTTTCTAAGACGTTAGAATAACATCGTGAGCATATGTGGGTTGTACTCAACAAACTGTGAGAAAATAAACTATATGCAAAATTCTCAAAGTGTGAGTTCTGGATAGAGGAAGTGATGTTTCGGGGTCATGTGATTTCTTTCAGACATATAGTTGTTGATCGTACAAAGGTAGAAGTTGTGACCAAGTGGAAAGCTCCAAAGAATCCCTCAGAGATCTGTAGTTTCCTCAGATTAGCAGGTTATTATCGAAGGTTTATTAAGAGCTTCTCTGAATTGGCCTTGCCTTTAACCAAGCTAATGCAAAAGGAGGTCAAGTTCTCTTGGACACCAGAATATGAGAACAATTTCTAAAAGATGAAGGAGTGTTTGACTTCTGCTCCCGTTCTTGCCTTCCCTGTTGAAGGCAAACCCTATGTCATCTACACCAATGCTTCTAAACAAGGCTTAGGGTGTGTTTTGATGCAAGACGGAAAGGTGATTCCCTATGCTTCCCACCAATTGAAACTAAATGAAGCTAATTGGCCTACACATGATTTAGAGCTTGCTACCATCATTCATGCTCTGAAAATATGGCGACACTATCTCTATGGTGTGAAGTTTGAAGTTTTATCCGACCATAAAAACTTGAGGTACCTATTGACATAGAAGAATCTGAATCTACGACAGTGAAGGTGGATGGAATATCTCAAATATTATGACTTCACCATCACCTGTCATCCCGGTAAAGCAAACATCGTAGCTGATGCTTTAAGTCACAAGAAGGATGCCATTTGTGCTGCTCTGAGATGTCCGGTGTGGGAAAATCTTAATATGTGACCAATTGGCAACCTCAACCTATTGATTCAGTGGAGAAGACAAGTTGTGCATCCATATGGCTAGTTTGACTGTTACAGCAACTTGGATCTTAGAAGTCATTGATGCACAGTTGGAAATCTCTGCGATGGAAGAGATGAAGGCCTTGACCAAGAAACCACAATCTGACTTCTCTATCAGAGTGGATGGTGTTGTCCTCTTCAGACAAAGGCTGTGGATTCCTGATCTAGGTGATCTAAGACAGAAGGTGTTGAATGAAGCACATGGGTCCAAGTACATTATTCATCCTAACACAACAAAAATGTATAAGGACTTACAGTGAAGTGCATGGTGGAAGAACATGAAGAATGATATCATTCTCTTCGTCGTGAAGTGCTTGACATGTCAGCAAGTCAAGATCGAACATCAAGGACCTGGTGGTCTTCTTCATCCTCTTAAAATTCCAGAATGGAAGTGGGAGAAGATCACAATGGACTTTGCTTCTGGTTTCCCTAAGTCCAAGAAAGGTCATGATGCTGTTTGGGTGGTTATTGACCGGCTTATAAAATATTCTCATTTTTTTCCTTTCAAAACCAATTACAAAGTTGTTGATATTACTCAGTTGTACGTTGAGTGGATTGTATGTATGCATGGAGTACCTGAGGTGATAGTTTCTGATTGTGACCCAAAGTTGACTTCTTGTTTATGGGGTCAGATTCAGGAGGAGATGGGTACTGACTTGCATTTCAGTATTGCTTACCACTCGTAGATTGATGGTCAATCTGAGAGAACAATTCAGATTCTAGAGGACTTGCTTTGTGCTAGTGTGATGTATTGGGGTGGTGCATGGGATCGGTATTTTCCATTAGCTGAGCTTTCTTGGAACAATAGCTACCAAGATAGTATTAGTATGCTACCTCTTGAAGCTCTCTATGGTAGACCATGTCATTCACCTTTGCATTGGGATGATGTCAGTGAACGTTCTCTAAATGATGATAGAAAAGGTACAGTTGATAAAGAGATGCATGAAAGTTGCTCAAGACCGATAGAAAATATATGCTGATAAGAAAAGGTCTGATGTTAACTTCCTAGTGGGTGACTATGCACTTCTAAAGATCAAGCCTATCTATTTTATTTCTAGATCTAAAGTTAAAGGCAAGTTGAGTCCCTGCTATTTTGGACCATTTGAAATCTTAGATAATGTTGGAGACTGTACATACCACTTAGCTTTACCTCCTTCCAATGATAAGATTCATAATGTGTTACATGTCTCTGTAATGAAGAAGTATGTGAAGGACTCTACTCATGTACTAACTATTGATCCTTTGGCGATACATGAGAATCTGACCTATGAAGAGCTACCTGTGAAGATCCTTGACTTTCAAGTAAAGTAGCTAAAGAACAAAGAGATTGAGCTGGTAAAAGTTTTGTGGAAATATCATGGTCTGGAAGAAACTACTTGGGAGTTGAGAGATGAAATGTTACACACTCACCCTTCTTTTTTTGCTAAATATTTTGAGGAAAAAATCCTTTTAAAGGGGTGGAGTGATGTAACATAATGAATCTTAGATGTAATCTCCATGTAAACCTTTTTCCCAAGTTTCCCTTTCATTTCTATCCTTTATGTCATTCATGTTTAATTAGTGGAATTTATAGTAGTTTAGTGAACATTTATTCACTAATTGCACCAATATAAGCTTTTATTCACAAATACCTCAGTGAAATCTTATATAAGGATCTAAAATACAAAATCACCACTTTAGTAGAACAATGGCATATTAATTTGTCCTAGAAGTGCAAGGCCCTAAACCTTGATTAATGTATTAAACAAGCTTAATTATAACATTTAAGTGATCTAAACCTTAATATAACTTTTTGATGTGATTTGAAAACATAAAATGTGTCTAAGTTTCAAATTTGGTTCAATTTGGATGTTGTTTGTGCAAGTTATGCAATTTTAGGTACATTCTGGACTTTTATGCAATTTACTGAATTGGGAGGTTTTCTTTGAAAATTATCACCTGAATTTTAATCCTTGGATATTTCCTTACAATTCTAGAGATTTTGAACCGTGGGGCACCTGTTTGCACCTTGGTTTGAAGGTGTTTCTCTCCAAGCGCATTATAGGGATTACCCTCTTTATATATGAGCTTATTTTTAAAAGCTATCAACCAATGGGGTTATTTCTTTGTTTCAAGGACGGTGGGGATGGTCTAGAAGTCTCCATGGTATTTTAGGACTGACTTTTGATATACAATAAGTCTCTACGAGCTGTGCTCTTGCATGGCCATGAAGCCCTAGGCTAGGGACACATGGAAAGTCCCATAGACACCTCATGCTTTCCCCCTTCTTTATAAAGTCATGCCTACCCCTTCCCACCTCCCAATCCAAGAAGCAATCATCTCCTTCTCTTTCCCCCATCTTAGAGAATCATTTCTATTCTGTTTGGCCATAAAGGTGCTATCCCAAGGTAAAATAGAGTGCTTACCCTGGTGAAGAAGGCTCCTAGGGTTCCAAATTTGCTCTATTTAGGGTTTCTAAAGCTCTTTCTCGGTGATTTCGAACAAAAATAGTAAGTTTCCTCCTTTCCTTCCCTATTTTCATGTTTTTAGTATTACTCCGACCTTCTTCCATGTATAAACCATGACCTTCCATGGTAAAAATCCACCAAGAACCATAAAACATCTCATCTCCATGCTCTTTTGCTAGGCTTTGCACCTCTAAAGTGGAGAAGGTGATCTTTGCTCAAGAAAGGAGCCTGGCTTGGAGCAACCAGACCTTCTACTGTCGGGGTCCTTGTTGTTTGGACCTTCTTACCTTCCTATAGGTGAGTTTGATAATCCCTTTCTCATTTATTGCTTACTACATACTTAAACCTCATGCTTCTATGTTTAAAAGTCGATGATCTCCATCTCTATTTACCATGTTCTTCTAGAGTTTTGGTTTCTTGCTATTTTACCTTCTTTAGAAGCTCTAGTTTGGTTACCTATGCAACTTCAAACTTGATCTTGGGTCAAATGGTGTTTTCTCTGTCTCCCTCTCTTTTCAATTATCTCGATCGATTTGATGTTGTAGCAATTTCCTATTGATTATTATTGAAAAATTCATATCTTCTAATCCGCTTATCCAACTTTGACAAATAAATATGTTTTGGAATTAGAAAATTAATATCTATCTAATAAAAATATTTTCAAGGTCTAATTTCATGGTTTGAGGAAGGGTAGTTTTTGTAAAATGAATTTGATGCATAAAATCCATAAAAATTACATCTTAATCATCATAACTCTAAAATTAACATAAAAATATGTTTTCTTCATCAGGAGAACCTAATAAGTTCATTGGTGATTTTTCCAAAATATAAATCCAAGTTTTGCTAAAAATTTATGAAATTAGGGTTTCTATACATTAATGTGCACTATGTACTCTAATACATGTTAATACACTGAAAATAGGCAAAGTGGAACTTAGATTCAATTAAAGTGGTGAAAGTTAGTAATTGATATCAGTAAGAGAGTTATGTGAATTTCTTACACCCTATGTTGGTATAATTGAATCCAAACCCCATATTTCCCTAAGGAGGCTTAAATGAACCCTAAATCTTCTATTCTTGAATCCTAATGTTGTTCATTCCTCAAATTAGATTATAATTTCTTCTTGTTTGGGTCTTATACCCCACTGCCATTCTTATTTAATATTATGACTACTCTTTCCATGACTACTTTTCTAGCATGTAGATGTATGTTCCATTTAATTTAAAGTTGTGATACTCATGTACAACCACCCACAGAGGGCATGTATTTAATCGCCATGGGGAATGTTTTTATTCTCTCCTATATAATTGTGTAGGTGACTGGGAATGTCTTATTCTCCCCTCACCTATAGGTTAGAGGTTCGGTAGGTGCCTCAATCCTACTTAGTTAGGTTGACATAATTATCTTACATGCAAATCCTTTTTAATATAATTATTAATGGCAAGTTTCTTTTGAATATAGCCTCATACTCTTATTATCTTCATCTTATGATAAACCCTAGCATGTTCTTATTTGCTTTACTTATCTTGTTATCCTAGACTAGTTTTCTAACACATACCTTGTTTTCTTCCCCCTTTTCCTAGGCGCTTTCCCAACCACCCAGGTGTTGGTGCTGCGCAAGGAGAAGGACAAGTTTGAAGGAAGTCATCTCAGGAGTATATCTTAAGCTATATGAAAGGATGTCTAGGTTTCTATATCTAGATTATTTTCTCTTATCTTTTCGTTTGGGAACAATCATGTAATGAACAATGAAAGTCATGTAATAGGCTTAGTACTTTTATTTCCATTGCTACATTTTATAATGTATCTGGTGCATGCTTATTTACTTGGAATATTATACATGCATCCCTCAATATCTTTTATCTTTCTAAAAAGATGGAAGTTTTGTACTTCATTTAAATTTTAGTAAGGAGGTGATCTCGCCTCTTTACAACATAACTGATAAGGAGTGACGGGGTTGTTATTCCCTTATGTATGGATGCTTCCTTCTATTATTTATTTATTATTCAGTTAGTTTTTTTAATATAATTGCACTAAGACATCATAACATTCACTTTGCATAAGACCAGAGATTTTAAAGTTGTATTCATATCTGACTACTTGATTTGGTCCAACTAGAACAATTCGTCACCAGGTTTGAGTTTTGTCTATTAGAGTTTGTTCATGGTTCAGAAGCTGATGTCTATGTCGTTGATTCTTATACAATTTTGATTTGTTACAACATCAGTAAAAAAGTTATCCAATCAGATAGCTATTTGAACAATATACTTCAGTCAATATGTAACTTTTTTACTGATGTTGTAAGAAACTCAACAATAGTTACATAAAAAGCACATTGAATTATCAACATTAAATGGCTCAAGAATCCCCTCTAATGCAATGTTATATTAGAACCATCACATCAAAGTAATCTTAAGGCTAGACATGTGGTGTCAAGGCATCACATGTATCTATTTTTGTAGAAAAGCAATGACATAGGTTGTTGTTCGGTTTTATTTCAATAGCTTGTTTCAGTTGGTGCCTATTTTTTTACTGGAGCAGTTAAACACTTAAGTGCGAGTACAAGAAAAATCATGTGAACCTACGACGTACATTGTCATATTTTTTTTTACTTGAGGAATCTTTTTGTAGACCCAGTAGAGTAACACTACTATAGAAAATGCTTTTTATAATGGAAAAACTAATTGCTCTACTGGTTGTGTTGTAGTTAGCATGTTTATTATAAAATTTTTATTTTTTTATTGTTTATTGTATATTTTATACATCTCAAGATATATAAAATAGGTCAAACTCATTGTAATGATGCTACAATAGGTGCTAAATTGTTGTAATAGACTGTAACATCACAACATACTCAAATTCCTCATAAAAGATCATAATTACACAACATGCTCTACTTGTTTCTCTAACCCATTGTAATAGTCACATAAGTTATTTAGTTGTAATACCATAATTACACAACATACGAAAACTCATTGTAATATATTATAATCACAAAATACAATTTTACCTATTGTAATAGTTATCCATTATAATAGACCATAGTCACACAACATGTTGCACATCAAGATCAAACAACAAACTCTAACATGTTTTCATATACCATAATTACACAAAAGACTCACACATGTTGTATAAGAAAATTTGTCCTTATTATTTTGAAAATTCTCTTAGTTACCAAGTTCTATAATTAAAATTTATTTGTTAAATGAAATTGAAAAATACAAATTTTCTTGGTTTTGGCTTCCTCTTCTTTTCAATTGGTGCGATGAGTATGACCTCTCCTTCCCTTCTATTTGATTGATGCAATAATCCCTCTAATCTCCCAATGGCATACTATCTAGTTCTAATAACCCCCTCATCCTCACTTGATTTTGTCTGTTGGATCTGATCATGCCCCAAGAGACCCTCTTACTCATCTTCCCTCTACCTCATTCTAACACCAATCAATACAATTATCACCCTTACCTCACATGATCATCAATTTTAGCATGTTCGGTCAACCCAACACTGAGTAACCGAGAGCATGTAAAATCCTTATAATAGACCATAATTATCTAAATTGGATTGTTTTAACTAATTTCTGATCGACTATCTTTATACGCCACATGGTGTCCAGTCAAAATAATTAATGAAATTACATGTAATCATACACATTTAGATAAAAATTAGACTATACACTTCCATCATCTTAGTCTAGTATAATTCAGTCACAAACAAAAAAGAATCCTAATTTGAGGGACTCTGATTTTGGAAAGGTTAGTTATTAACAAAAGATAGATTCCATACATCTTTAAAATGAGTCTAATGTTGTGCTAAATGATACTTCAAAATTTAAAATGTCAACATTCTATTCATCCCATGGCAAGGGGTCTAACTATAGACTTGTTGGTCAAAAATCAATGGGTGGTCGTAACATACTTGAATCTAAGCATATATGTTAAACTCACCTTCTTCTAGGCTCCTATTTGATTATGTTAATATATAATATATTTTCCCCTAATACCAAATGTACATTAAGAATCCTTGACGTCATTTAGTATCATGGATGAATAAATGAACTTAAGATTTGATATTTAAGGTAACATAACCATTATACATTCAATAACAAGACTTAATAAACAAATATGACATGTCATTATTGACTCTAATTTGACACCCTAAAATATTCCTAAGGATATAAGATGAAATAAATGTGATTAATATGTAATTCAATGTTACAATTTATTAATTAAGATGAGTAAATACATTAAATGTATGTATAATATACAAATAACATATTCTACTATTAAATATCTTTGAAAGGTGAAAGTAATGGTAAATTTTACATTATAATTAACCTAGATACCAAATTGAACTTTGTTTTCCCTTCCATTTAATTTGGTACAAACACCTATCACATTTATATACATCATTTACTAATAACGTTTATGTGCCATAGTCTTCACCTTATCCTACTAAACCACATATGTTACCCCCTTCATACTCTTAACCATGTCACACACGATATCCTACCTGAAATAGTGACTTGATTGTATGTAAGGGTGTCATTCTCCTCCCCTTCCATTTCTACCTCCCTCACTTCTTCTCTGCAAGACTCCCCTTGTCACCTCTTCCTATTCTTCTTCCTCCTCTTTTTGTTTCTACAGCCTCCTGAAACCCTAGCTGCTACCTCCCTTGCACCATCCACAGTAGACAGAGGCATTCCATGCTGCAATGGCGAAAAAGACTCCACAAAGCCCCTTTTTGCACCTCGTGCCCCAACAACATCAGCCTCTTCTCCTCCCCTTTCTCAAACTTCCATCAGCACCACAGTGGTGCAGATGTTGCCGCTTACAATAGGCGATGGTGAAGATCGAGAGCACCCCCTCCTTCTTTTCTTCCTCCTTGTCTTCCTTCCTTATCCCTAGACCTATTTTATCCCTACTAACCTAGATGCCATCTATTCTATCCCATTGTGGACCTACTATCAGTGTGTAGGGAATCATCGTTGGTGCCTATAGCCGCCAACAGACCATCCACGACATCACGACCTCGCATACAGGGCTATAAGACACAGATTCCTCTAGATTGCAACCAAAGCAACATTCCTACAAACTTCACCACCACCATGCCTTTTGGCAGTCCTCTTCATCCCCTTGAAAAACCTAGAGCTTATCACTCCATACACTCTACCTTCTCTACCATTCCCTGATGGACAACCTATTATGCATGCTACTAATTCTAGTCACCTTCAAGAAGAAAATAACCTAAAAAAACTAGTGCACCTTCCCCCTAGTATGAGACTTGCTAAGCATCATAGAAGCACTCACCAAAATCTTACCATTATAGCACCCCGTAACACCTATAATAATGCCATCCATCACCAATGCTGACAGTGGCTGACGATAGGTCCAGATTCAAAAAATACCACCACCAACTCAGAGAAGTCGGCTTTTTAGTACAATACATCTTTTCCCTTTTGTCTCATTAATCTTGTTCCTGTATCCTCTTGTAATCACCATGGCTCCAGCTTCAACATACTTGCATATCAAAACCACTTCAACCTCCAGTCTTATCACTAGCTTGGCTACTGATGCGATGATTTTGAGTCGCATTTATAGACCTATTTCATATGTGTTTTATGCTTTTATTACTCATTTTTATGGTTAATGTGGCATAATTCATTCACTTTGGTCTTTTCTACTATTTTATGTCAAATGCCCTTTATTTTATCATTTTGAGCATCAATTGTCAACATATTATTATTTGTGTGAATTTATGTGATCTTGTGTTTGAATTTCAGGACAAATGAGTATTTGCTTCCGTCGATACCATTAACGGAAGTCGATACCATCGACATGATCACAGGCTGCCAGCCGTGAGTATCAGCAAAAAGTCGATACTATCGACAGGGATTTCGATAGTATCGAGCTATCATCAGGTTGTTGGCGAAGAAGCAGTCGATAGTATCGACGGAAGTCGATACCATCGACGCACGGAGGCTACAGCGACGCAAAACGACAAAACCGTCGCTACAGGGTAGTCGATACCATCGACCTGCGTCGATGGTATCGAGACTACATCAGGCACTCGGACGAAAGGAAAGAAGGGCGGCCGCTACTACAATGGGTCGATACCATCGACTAGCGTTGATGGTATCGACACCGTAGGATATGAGTTGGCTTCCTAATGATCTCAATCGGACGACTACGGTTAATTAGCGACCTAATGAGGGAGATATACCTAATGACGGCTGCCCAGACGTGAGGGGGATCTCAATTAGCCATTACACGAGTACCGAGGAGCAGTAGAGAGGAGAACGGAGGCTAGAAGCTCATACCAGTTGATTCAGATGCCGCAGAAGATGGATTTCACCACCGAAAGGCGGGAGAGCATGTGTTCTACACAAAGGATCAACCAGTTCTTCTTCGTTCAGGGGTTTCACCTCTCAATTCATGTTTTTCACATGATTTCCCCTATCTCTACCTTGTACTTGTTTGAGATGAACATGAAGAGCTAATCCTCTTCGTCTTTAGGACCGGGAGTAGCCCGGGAATTCATTGTATGTCAATTTTATAATAGTAATTCATATTTTATCTCTTAAATCCGTGGTATAATTTCGTTTTCTCAATGTATTGTTATGCTTGATCACCATAATAATAACCTAATGCCCTTAATCACTTTGAAAGAAGGATTAACAGCTGAAAAGAGACGAAATCTACATTAATCGATAAATCCCTTGACCAAGGTGGTGTAAAATTAATGGTGGATACTGAGAGATCATTTATAATGCACCTAGCCTAGGGTATAGGTTACTACGACGGTGGAACCGACATAGACCTAGGTAGTGAATTGCACCACGACAGTGGGCAATTCTGTTTTAGCCACTACCCAGATATAGAGATAAAATTGAGGAATTATATAAAATCTAATACAATGAAAACCCACGGTGAAACCGCAACCCTAAAGATACCCTTTTGAATTGATTAAATTAACATTTAATTGATTGTTTGTTTTGTTTTATTTTTATTTTCTTTTAATTTCAACAACAACTCTCAATTTGTTATTAGGCTTAGCTGATCGCAAATAGTTAGTAGGAGTCTCCAACAATTCCCAGTATCCCTATGTTCGACTCGGGCCGCACAAGGCCTATATTACTTCGACGCGTTCACTTGCATTTCAGCGCATAGTAAAATTGCGTCAAGTTTTTGGCGCCAAAAACTTGACGCAATTTTACTGTGCGCTGAAACGCAAGTGAACGCGTCGAAGTAATATAGGCCTTGTGAGGCCCGAGTCGAACACAGGGATACTGGGAATTGTTGGAGACTCCTACTAACTATTTGCGATCAGCTAAGCTTAATAACAAATTGAGAGTTGTTGTTGAAATTAAAAGAAAATAAAAATAAAACAAAACAAACGATCGATTAAATGTTAATTTAATCAATTCAAAAGGGTATCTTTAGGGTTGCGGTTTCACCGTGGGTTTTCATTGTATTAGATTTTATATAATTCCTCAATTTTATCTCTCTACCTGACCTAGACCTAGGTAGTGAATTGCACCACGACAGTGGGCAATTCTGTTTTCAGGCCTCGATGGTATCGACCCACTGTAGTAGCGGCCACCCTTCTTTCCTTTCGTCTGAGTGCCTGATGTAGTCTCGATACCATCGACGTGGGTCGATGGTATCGACTACCCTGTAGCGACGGTTTTGTCATTTTGCGTCGCTGTAGCCTCCGTGCGTCGATGGTATCGACTTCCGTCGATACTATCGACTGCTTCTTCGCCAGCAACCTGATGATAGCTCGATACCATCGACATCCCTGTCGATAGTATCGACTTTTTGCTGATACTCGCGGCTGGCAGCCTGTGATCATGTCGATGGTATCGACTTCTGTCGATGGTATCGACGGAAGCAAATACTCGTTTGTCTTGAAATTCAAACACAAGATCACATAAATTCACACAAATAATAATATTTTGACAATTGATGCTCAAAACGATAAAATAAAGGGGATTTGACATAAAATAGTAGCAAAGACCAAAGTGAATGAATTATGCCACATTAACCATAAAAATAACTAATAAAAGCATAAAACACATATGAAACAAGTCTATAAATGTGACTCAAAATCATCGCATCAGCTACCAATGACCATGTTTGAAGGGTCTATTGATCTAGAGAACTCCTTCAATCTCTCACAGATGTAATGAAGAATGAGATCTACTTTCTTGGAAGGACAACAATCAAGGATAGTCAAGGAGATGCACCCTATCATACACCTAGACTTAATGTGCCTCTAGCGAGAGTCCGTCTAGCCGACATCCATCTATAAGTGAACTTGAAACCATCGTGGATCTCATCTAATAAAGACATCAAAGACCAATATACTTCCAACCCTATAGACCATGGTTAACCGATCTTTCATAGGTCATTCATGACCTTCATCTATATGTAATTTGCATATTTCAATTAATAGATCATTAAGAACTACATTCATTGGTAGACTATCTATGTTTGAAATCTAAACATGAAAATTGTACTTAATCTAGATCACCTTGGATTCTAGTAAAAGTAACTAGATAAGATATGTATTACGTTGAGATACTATGGTAATCCAAAAAACTCAAGGAGTATGAGAAATGTAATATACTCGGTGGCATGCATGGGTAAATGCTTAAGCACATGTATAAGTTATGTTGCATCTGACCTTAAGTTCTAATACAAAATAGAGTGTTGATCGTTCCTTAGATCCTAAATATGCTAATACACATATACATATACATACATGAATAAGTACTGTGATGTTTCTTCACCTATTTTCTTAAGTTTCCCAGGAGATGAGCAACTACATATGTAATATATACTTAAGGAAGAGATCAAATCCTACTATTAGTCTTGACGGTGAACTAGTTGATTTTCACACATTCTACTATCACGAGAAACTCTTTCTCATATGTTTAAAGATTCATCCATCTCCTCTTCAAGGCCTACTATAAAATGCAATGGGATGTTTATTCAGAGATAATAATCCCCCACCCCGACTTCCAAATCCATCACTCTCCATGAAAAAAAAGGCAGAGAGGAATTCAACATAGCTAGGATTGGTGATGTGCCAAACCAATACTTACATGCCAAAAAACAATTAGAATTAAGGTACCTTCCCTTTATCCATTACATGTTGGTTGACTCCTTTGTGAATTACTCAATAATGTCTTGTCCAAATTTACTGCAAGGATGCATCATGATTCTTGCATGATCTTGAAACACAGCAACCTCAAGTTCTTCATGATCTTTCATCATGATTTATGTGAGAAAGATGTCATATTATCTAACTTGAGGTCATTTTGGTGTTATAGTATTACACCCTAATAGGTCATTTTTTGGAAGTAGGCACTTGTGCTCATTTTGGTACCACAAAAGCTAATAAGGGGTGCATCTTTGTAACCCTTTACCTGGCCAACGTTAGATATGTTATATTCTCTACTAACCCACAAGCATGTTTGCAACCCTTTTCCAACTAACTTCAACCTGATTAACATGGTTTTTCAAGGGACTCAAATACATAGAATGAAACAAGTGTTCTTAGTGTTATAGATGTTCTTTGTAAATGTGACTTTTCATGAGTCAATGCTACTAAATTGCAACTGTTCTAGCTAGGAAAATATATACTTATGTTCTCAAGTATAGCTACCACCTACTTCAGAAAAAATGAGATTAGTAAAAATGTTAAAATCAATGATCTTCAGTCCCATTCCAACTATTTAATAGGATTATCATAGAACTCCAAATGATCCACAAAATATTTGCAAACAGCTCCTATGTCTCTCCTACTATTTTAAATTCTCTGGAGCTATCTAGCTCTATTTTTATGAGCTTGGTATTCCCACTGCTTCAATCTAGCTCCTTTTTTATGAGCTTTCTATGCCCACAACGTTTACAACATGTCATTAATTATTGAGTTGAGCACCTTGTGAAGCTCAATGAATTAGGAAGTCAGATGTTTGTAGGTGTCTAGCTTTGTTCACTAGAAAATATATTTAGTTGTGCATTTTGTGTTGAGAACACCCAAGGAAGACTTAAATTGATGATTAACACTAACAATGCAGCCTAGACTAGATGATACTTCTACTTATGGTAGAGGATACTCATAGAAAAGGCACCGGAATTAAAAGAGGAGACAGGAACAAATACACATATAGTAATATCTTTACACATCTCATAAACATCTCCACAAAATATTGAATCAATTTTATAAGAAAAGAAGAGGCAGTATTTAGTGCATATTACAATTATCTCTAATAACCTCAAGCACTGTAACTTTTAATGTTGAGTTCTCTAGATATTTTTTACTTCATGTATTTCTTAAACATTTAACCACTTCACATTGTTTTTTATTTAGAAATCATTTTTTCTTCTTTTAGATATAATCTATAAAATTGGAAACATAAATCTCTCTAATATGTTTGAATAATTCATTTCTATATATTTGTATTCATTTTATATATTGTTCAAAGTAGTCAATCAATAGAGGTTGCACGTATTATGTGGTGAAGTACAAGAAATACATCTTTGAGATGAGATTTATAAATATTCCTGAAATTATAAGCTAGTTATTAGATATTTTTTAAATTTATTAAATTTCTAACTATATTAAATAATTTACTATATACTGAAATATTTGACATATGAATGAAATATTATTCAAAGTATATTGGCTACTGCTTCAACCAAGAAAATATCGATGAGGTCTAAAATGAGTGGGAGATGTGTGTATCTTGAGCAAACAACAAATTGTATGACATGGGAGGGAGACATTTGTTATTTAGTATAGAAAAATGTGTGAAACTTTTGTAGATATATTTTAGTTTGAATCTACTATGTACTCACTAATTTGTATGATCGAATTTTTGTAAATATGATTGATCATATATAAAATTTGTTGCAAGGTTTTTGCAAGATTTAATGCAAATTCTATTCAATTATGTACTTATTTGTAAAACTAAATAGTATAATTTCATATTTATTATAAAATATTTGAATATAACAAATTACTCAATCAATTGGTTAGACAAAAGTGGTCAAATTCTACTCAAATACAATAGTTAATGATATGTTGTAATATGTGTGATTTTACAACAAACAACACATATTGTGTAAACCACCCCTATTACAAAGGGTGTGTTCAGTGAAAGACAACATACTTCAACTATTGCTTCAACATATATATTACAACATGTGCACGACATGTTGTATGAAACACTCCTATTACAACAGTTGTGTTTAATGAAAAATAACTTGCTTCAACTATTGTATAAATATACATATTATAAAAGTGCATTGTATGTTGTATAAAACACCCCTATTACAATGAGTGTATTTAGTTAAAGATAATATGGTTCAAACTATTGTACAAACATATATATTACAATAGGCACAATATATGTATATTACACCCCTATTACAAGGGGTGCATTCAGTGAAAGACAACATGCTTCAACTGTTATACAATATATACATTACAACAGATGCACTACATGTTATACAAAAGGCTATTCTTATAACGGGTGTACTCCATCGAAGACAACATACTTCAAATATTGTATAACTATATATATTACAACACGCACACTACATATTATATAAAACACCCCTATTGCAATGTGTTTGTTCAATGAACTACATCATACATTAACTATTTTATAAAATAAACATATGATAAAATGTACAAAAATTGTTATTTTTTTTGAAGTTAAAAATTGTTATATAAAGTACCTCTCATAAGACCAGTGGTTATATATTTTTTACAATAGGTTTTTTTAACCTATTGTAAAATAGAAAAATGAATTGTTGTAATAAGCATTTTCTATAGTAGTGTAATATGGGAAGAAACACGCGTTGCAAGTCACCCATATGTATTTCTAGAAAATATGCATCAAATCTGGTTATTGTGCTATTTAAACAACTGTTTAAGCTAGTGCATTAACTTTCTTACGAAGTGAGGATTAGCTATAGGTATATAAAAAGTAAGCAAAAATCTGACATACATTGTAATTTTTTTTGGTTTGAGGAACCTCTTTCAGGCAAGGTCACATCAGATCCACCCTAGCAAATAAATTCTCAGACACAACACTTCATAGAAACTCACCCTTAATCATTTTTTCTATAAATTAATGACAAAGGTTGGAACTAGGTGCTATTTGGATAGGTTGGTTCAGTTGGTGCATAATTATTTTACTCGTGCTGTGGCAAACTTAATTATAAATAAAATAAAAACATATAAACTGCAAAGATATAGTACCCCTCTCAAGTAGAGTCATGTTACGAACACCACAACATAGTAATCTTGGGATCATCCACATGTTGGTAGATCCTCTCATATATTTGCCAAAAGTGATGATAAGAGATGGTGTTGAGTGTTAATTATACAATTTTGTTTGCTGATAAATAACTTTTCTAGTTGCATTGCTAAAAGACTTACCAATAGATATATGAATAGTGAATTATCAACATATTCTACAATATTTTTTTATTTTCGAAGAAACCCTCTTGGAGGGGGTCACATTCAACCCAATCAAACATCATAATCTACATTTATTAAATTACATAGACTAAAATATAGGGTTTTTTATCGATACTATTTGACTAATATGCAATTATTCATAGTTTTATTCTCTCAATTTTATTAAATATCTTCCTAAGCATTTTAGATCAAAAATAATTATATATGAATTGAATTATATGTATTATTTAATGAGATTAGGCATGAAGTAGTATGTCAGTCCAAAGTCATATTTTTCAAATGAATAATGAAGTCAACAATCTCTTTGGCCCAAACTATTATTTATTATTATATTTATGTCTTGATACTCATGATTATGTTTCTCATTATACGTTCAACAATTTATACTTTTTTAAGATATCTAAATATTGAATTACATATATTTATAATCTAAAAATAGTAAATATGCTTAAACTGTAAATCTTTCCATGATATGTCATATAATATAAGTTCAAATATATTTAACAGTGGTCTTAATTCAAATTCAATCCTTGAGAATCATTTCATTTTTCTCATAATGTGTATTTAGTGGTAAACATGCTTAGCATGTGCTTTCTTCTAGAATAGCAATTATAGTACATAATTTTTCTTGTGTTTGATTAGGATGAATCCACCATAGTCAGTGGTGGATACAAAAAAACAACAATATGGGAGGGGAGGGGCGCTGATCCAATATGAAAATTTGAGTTTAATAGGTCTGGACTACAAATGAATAGTATTTTAAAGCTAATCCTAATAGGAGAGGGTTGGAAAAGATAACTTATCAATGTCGGTATATGATGGAAAGCATATCAAGTCAAGTAATCTCGCGGTTAGCAAAAGAACTGGTAAGAAAAAATTAGGAGGGGTAAGAGGACTCAGAATCAAATATATATTGAGAGCCTCCAAGGTAAACAAACGAAATGGTGATAGAAGTGGTGAAAAAATAAAAAGAACAAGATGCCCGTAAAATTATACCTGACACAGTGTCATTGTTCATATCAAAAGTATTTCTTATCTTTAGTTTAGGAGAATTAATCCTAGGGAGGCATCCTCCTGAGTCCAAATTATAATCCACTAGTTGCGAATGACATCTTGATTTATTTTATGTGTTCGTTAGCTATGCAGTTCACACCTTAAGAAAGTGTTAATAATTTGCGGAAGACGGGAGACGGAAGACGGTAAAATCATGCGTGATTGTTCCAATGCATATTTGATTGTTGCATTTGAATATCTAGTTTTAACGTCTCCAACACATAATAGTTATTATTATAAAGTTTTTCTTTGTCTAGATACGAAATTCTCATTTGGTCGTCGACCTCGAATTTATCCGCCATATTCAATGCAATAATGATCTCCTTAGCGGTCACTCTATATCATTAGTAATTAACCTGGGATTTCTCCATATGTAACATTGACCAGATGAGATATTTTGTGAAGCCCCCTCCACATCGTTAACAATAGAGATCATTTTTTTTCTGTATTTCTTCAACCATACGTGAAGATCCACTACTACCAAGAAGCACACAACTCTAACTCCTAAAATCAATTATCCGCCAAGAAAGTGTGCATGCTTCCACTGTAGTGTAGTCTAGTTGTTTGAGGTGTGCCCTATGGAATACTCTGTACCCATGATTGTTCTTACATCATATGCCATTAAGACTAGACTAGAAGTTAAATTTGAGTGTTAGTTGTGCAATTTGACGCATAAAATAGAAAATAAAAATCTAAACTAGCATGTTGTTAATAAAAAAATAATTGTTAGCGTAACAAGTTAACAATCAATTTTCAAAATAGAACCACTCCGGTTGAATGTGCACACATATAACAGAGAATAGTCTTGGTGACAAATACATCCAAAGTTCAAAAATATATACATTAGCTATCAAGAAAAAATGACCAATTATGCCAAAGTTAAGATAACACTTAGACTTTCATTTCATTTCAGAAAATATATCACCAAAAAATTAAAATACAATTTACTTCCCCTCTAAGGAAATTGCATCCATATTTTACGACAAATAACAAGGCAAAAATTACAACAAGTAGCTAGAATGAGCAAAATGGTAAAAAAATTAATGATCCTTTTAATCATGTAGAGCTCATATATGAACTCTGATGTAGATGATTTTGATTTGGACTTCGTTCACAAAATATTATCTAGAATAATTAAAGAAATATTAAAATATATTGTTTGATCCTAATAATGTAGATATTTCATTTATCTATATAAATTCTAATGAAATAGTCCAATTCTACACATATACTTATCAATTGTAGTGTTGCTGGTTAATAACACAATTTTTTTTGTAAGATTATGGTGTTGCATATTTGTCTATATGTTTATATTATTGTTTCAAATTATATATGATCAGAACCCTATAATATTAATTTTTATAGCACATATGAAGCTCATGTTTTTAGCCTTAGGAACATATTTAACTAGAAATTTGCAATTTATGTATTGCTCTAAAAATTTATGCATCCCCAAAATATGACATTAATCATGGTGTCAATTTTGTTTGGAACTTTTTCCATTTCATGATTCAAGTAGCTTTAGACTTTTGGGTCTCGACAATAATGATGGTGAGGTCCTATCTATTTATTGAACTAAGATATCATTTCTTACTTCTAAACTATATTCAGAGACAAACCTATCTTATTAGATATGTTTGGGTTGTCAGATGGTGCTTTATTTGTTTATTTGACATTCTACCAAAAAAAAGAAGGCCATCACTACAACTAGAAATGTCCAGTCTGCAACTAAAGGTCTAAAGCAACATCAATGAGAGGATAATGACAAGCTAAAAAATATATATAAGAAGATAGGTTCCAAAACTATATAATTCAAACCATGCCATTAGTTACACATTTGATACAAAATGGTATCACAATCAAGATGCAGTAATGCCACTTTATGTGTTTTCCTTGAAATGATAGTTTGAGAGGCATGCATGTATAGACAAGCAATGTCGTGTGAACTGATGTTGCCTCATGATGTGTTTTACTTGAGATGCCCATTTGTATGGCCTACATGTATAGAGAACTAATATTATATCAATTATTGTATAAATTATGTGCTCAAAAGCATTGTTCAGGAAAGCGGTATGCGGTGTACTGGCAGAGAGGGTACCACATAGAGTATATAAGTTATGCGGGAGTATATACAGGAGTATATGCAATTTTGGATTTTTTTTCCAATACACAAGTTATAAATAGTCATTAAACGATATATTCTGCTTACAAATAAAAAATATAAAAATATAGATTATGCATTTATATATATTTACCTGTAATGATATTAATATGCATGTATGATATACTTATATATGCATATATATCTATATATGAAATGTGTTTGTAATATATGTACAAATATTAAAATGTTTATAAATACACTAATATGTGTAGAGCGTGTGTATAATTATGAATAAACCAAAATATTTACATGTACAAATATGTGTTTGTTAGTGTAGGTATATTTTATATGTATGTTTACATATGAATATGTCAAAAAGGTTTGATATAAATGTACAAATGTGTGTGAAAATTGTTACATATACTACAATGTATACATAAATATAAATGGCTATATACTTAAATTAAAATATATAATGCAATGTGTGTATATGCTTGCATGTTTGTATGTAATGTATGGACATATGTTGTGGGATTTTCAAAAAGTGGAGTTTAAACAGGCGCTTAATCGGCTAACCAGGAGTATATGCGGACCATGACCTCTTAGTGGACTGATTAGCAATATGCGGTGTGGTAGGGTGACCAAATAGGCATAAGTGGGAGTATATATGGCCGTGCGGACCGATTTCCCAAACAGTGCTCAAAAGTAACTATCACTCTACTTGAAATGAGATTGTGTAACGATCCAAAACTTATAATTCTGTCCTACCCATGATTACAAAGCCAGTTAGGTTTGTTCTTTTGATGTGACCAAATAAGGATTAAAATTTATAACACATTTACATAATAATTTAATTATGTGGCAACATGTAAATAAAATCATGATATATATTACAAATAATATCTTTACTAACATAATGGCTAAATAAAAATAAATATTATGCTTTGGAGTAATAAATTGTAAATTCATGTTCATAAATGTTAATAATGTCTCGTAATTTAAATAAATAAGAAATTAATGGAAATTATGTGTAAAATGATTAGAATGTAGATTTTCATGCATAATGATAATACATAAGACTTTTTTATAACAATGTGACATTAATAGGACTTAATTAAGTAAGAGTTGATATAATGTTTTGATAAATATAATGATAATATGTCAAAATTTCTAATGGTGCCTTCACCAAAATAAAAATATAATAGAGAAAATGTGTTTTTTGCGTCCAAATTGCATTGGGAGCCATGTTTCACATTATTTGCATAAAAATGACTAATTTAATTCTTTTAAAAAAAGAAAATAGGATAAAAGCCAAATGTGTTAAATAAATTACTAAAAGCCTCCAAAAGTGGATTTAATGCCCAGATTCGAAATCTACGTACTAAAATAAGCCAATGTGTGAATTTTCATCTTATTTGGACAAACACGCATATCCTAGTGTAGTTTAGGAGAGAGAATGTACAAATGAAATCTAAAATATTATGTAACATGTTAAATGACTCTAAAAGGGAACATTAATTCTAAAATCACAAGCCTCATGTTTTAGTTTTCTTATGGACCATGTTTCACATCTTTTAGGAGTTTCTAGATGCCTCAAATTCAAAAAAGAAAGAGAATGTATGTTATAATCTTAAATAATTAAATAAAACATAAAAATCTCTTCAAAAGTGAAATATAGTTCCAAAATTGGATTTTACATGTCTTAGTTAGACTAGGTACCAAATTTCATATTATTTGGAGTTTATTTACACCCTCAATTTAAATGGGAAATAAAGGACATAATAAGTTTAATCTCACTTTATTCTATTCTGATTTGGAAATTGTTTTGATTCATTTAATGTCACACTGCTTTCTTATTTTTTTTTCACAGATCGTTGACCATCAGGTCTCCATATGACAACATAGATACCTTCTCCTACCTCGGGTAGGAAGGTTCCACCGTGAACAATGAATGCACCCTGATATTTCACAGATAACTCCTCGATTCTTGATGGTTTTTTGAGATTTTTGTTGCTACGAATTTGTGAGAAAATTCCCTAACCAACATTCCATAATTCACATCCTGGTTTCCTTTATTTGAAAAATATGTAATTCTTTTTCCCCACATTTTTGAAGCCACACACCCATAGACCTTATGGTCACACCCTATAAATAACTAAGCCTACCCATGGATTTGTCTCATTGCAAGCGGTCGTTCTCTAGACTCAGTTTCTCATCTCGTCATCATTTGACCCACCGTCAAGTGTAGATCTTTGTTTGACCTTGGGGCCCCTCTCCCCGATGTCTTTCTTTGTCGGAGTGCAATAGATCTCGAGGGAAAGTTCGTGTTGCCTACTTCTTTGTTTCTGTATCTTTGAATCGTTGTATTGTCTCTTTTTTTGGTTTTTCCCAATTTTCATGCAACTTAGAAGCTCTACTACTTGCGGCCATGGCACACAGATGAAGAGTATGTATCCCTCATATGTTTTCTCACTTATAACCCTCTCATTTCCTTTCTTGCTTTGTTTTATCGAAAAGGGCATTATGATTTTTCCGGCCGAATTCTTTTGCTTTGAAGAGAGCCTTATTGGACGCTGACTGGGCGACTTGGCCATGTCTAATTGGAAAAAGTCATCGGGCCCAATCCCTCTCTTTCTATAGTTTTGTTTTTCTTATTTGGCATTTTGACGAATTTCTTATTGGTCAGTATTCTAAAAATCATAACTTCCTCTCTGCTTTCCAAAAATTACAAAAATATCTTTTAGAATCCTTAGAATTTTTCTCCACATTTTAGTTTAGATCTCGTCTTCTTATTCACATCCATAATCAGTAACCCTGAACTAACTCTCTAAGATACGATCATGTTTTAGATTACATTTTTGATTAAAAAAAATAGTTTGTAGGGGTTTTCTATCATTATTAACTAAAAATAATATCATGATTAATAAAGATGTGATTTTGAGTCAAATATCATTAAGAAATACTAATATCAATGTTAGGTCTTTAACATAAGCTGACCTAGGGGTTTATTGATAGATTTGAATTTCTAGGGTTTCAAAAAAATATAATATAACCCTAATTGATGGATCAGATATTATATGTAGGTTGATTTGACTCTAGACTTGGAAGATTAGGATTTGATCTCAAAGTTAACACTCATGTAAAGGTATGTTTGCATCTCATATTATTCTCTTTGAGCAATAAACTCTCTTGACATACTAGACTACACAATCTCTCTCTTTTGAGAATTTATTCTATGTGAAACATTCTACTTGATTGTGATCTAATGAACAACCCACTTTTTGGACTTTCTTTTGACTCTAACTTGTACCTTTATTCTTATTAAAAACCTAATTTCCCCACTTATGTGGTTGATGTTTATTTTGTCCATTTTTGTGATGGGAAACATGATTTATTATATAAAAGAATACACTTTATACTTGCCTCCACATTTATTGCATGTTATGTGATTCAGTAGCCCTAGAGTAGTGCAATTACATTAATTTTTGGGGTGTGTGCCCATGTTATATCTTTGGAATTGAGGTTGTGTGCCCCATACCCATGTTTTGTGCCCACTTCTATATATACAGGGGAGATGGTTGTGTGTCATAATCTATCAGGTTTTCAAGGTTGTGAGCCTTGTCTACCTTTTTTATTTATATTTTTCTAGTGCTATGCTTATCTCACATGCAAGGAAGTTGATATTATGTTGATGGTATTTGTGCCGAAAATTTATATGTTCTTGTCCAACACAACTTTTATATTGGTCTATGGCATGTATTCACCTTGTTTAATATCTTTTGAAATTCACTTTCTTTTATTCCCAGTTGGGTAGTCCTTTCCTTTTCCTTTGAAAAGCCTTGCTTATTTGACATCCTTTATTTCATTATATTGCCCAATACTCAATTTAATATGCACATACCAGCTTTTTGCTGATGTATCTACCTTTGTCTTTTTTGCTAGGGTACTCTTTCCAACCCCATGTATAGGTTAGGGTGAATACAACCAAGTTGGACCAGGACGTCATCAAGTATGACTAAAACCTTCTGGGAGACTCTCGTGAAGTGGTTAGGTAACCCTCAACTGATCGTATAGTTTAGTTAGTTTTCATATGTATTACCCTGTGTGATGAAGTTTTAAGAAAATATCAAGTTCTATAATAGTTAGATATTTTATTACTGCTTCTATAATTGGTTACTTAAAATCATACTTTTGAATAAAATGGTTTACCATCCCTTTACTGAAAATTTATAGTGGTGTTTGATATCGGATGTTTCCTTTTTATTTGATTTAGTAACCGAGCTTATCCCCTCTTGGGCCCCATTCCTTACAGTATGGTATATAGGCAGTGGCTTTCAGTTATCTAACTATTTCAACCTTGTCTCTCTTAGGATGAATACCTTTTTCATAGGTTTCATATGCATAGTACCATTGCCTTGTGCAGGAAAACCCTTATGGTGGGAGATAACTCATTTGTTGACAACCTAGTTGGTTATGAGACACCCTATAACCCTAGGTATGAGATGCCAAGGATGGATCATCCCTTTACCCCTATGATGAATCAAGTTACCCCTTCAATTGGAAATCAATCATCAACAAGTCAGGATACGACCTCTATAGCTGCTAATGTGGGCATAGTCATCTGTTTTGAATAAGAGTTAGCTTTGCTTTGACAGTTCCTTACCACAACTAAGGAAGGAAAGATGAACATACTGCATGTGTCTGAGAAGCCCGAGGAGTACTTGCTAACTGACTTCATGAAGATGCAACCACCCTACTTCAAAGGTGAAGGATAACTAGAGATGGTCGATTACGTCGATGATCGGGTGTTAGACATGGAAAGAACTTTTGATGGCATGGAATGCCCTCTGCATTAGAAGGTTATGTATGTATCTTATGTTCTAGATGGACCAACTCGTGTTTGGTGGAATGGAATATCACGTACTCATGGTCTCAACCATGACCTGGGAGTACGTTTCCGCACTATTTTGTGGCAAGTACATCTACACTATTGCCCTAAAGTAGAAGGAAACCAAATTTTGTAGTTTGAAGCAGGGTTCCTTGTCTGTTTCTGCATATGTGCAAAAGTTTCTACTACTGTAATGTTATTCTTCTAGATTGAGTGAGGATCGTAGGGTGGACCTATTCTTGAAAGGACTCAACTACAATGTCGGTCATGCTCTTGTCCCACAACTTCCCCTAACTTTTCAACAGATGGTTGTTGAGTCTTATCCTATTTATCAACCTAAGGAACATGATAAGAAAAGGAAGTTCTCAGGAGATGATCAGAATCGGGACAAGTGTACTCAGTGTAATGGTTACCATCCTCCTAGAAAGTATTCACATGGTGGAAATCCAGATAGACCTTGACCTAGCTCTCAGATTATATGTCATCATTACAATGAGCCTAGTCATATTCAACCTAGATGTCCCTAACTTCGCGATGGACATGCACCAACTCAACAACAACTACCTCAAGCACCTCCTCATAATAATGTCAACAATAATGAAGAAAGACCAGTTCAGAGACGTGTTGGAAGAGTCTTTGCTTTTGATGGCAAAGAAGTTAATGAAGAAAATCATGTTGAAAGTAAACCATAATCTCTTTATTAGACTAAAAAATGTGTTTTCTATTTTGCATGAATACCTTGAATTTGAAAGTGATGTAGTACAAGAGTTTTGGAAAGACTTTCTTGAACCTATAGTGTTGTTTGACTTATTAGGTAAAACCTTTTAAAGGGGTGAATTACATGTGTTTGTTTATGTTGGAATGGTTAGATTTCAAGGTTGAAATCATTTAAAGGGGTGGAGTGTTGTAACGAAATGCAAATTATAATCCTACCCTATCTCGTGTTTACAAAGCTAGTTAGGTTTGTTCTTTAAATGTGACCAAACAAGGATTACAATTTAGAACACATACACGTAATAATTTAATTATGTGGCAACATGTAAATAAAATCATGAAATATATTACATATGATTAGAATGTAGATTTTTGTGCATAATAATAGTATATAAGATTTTTTAAAATAAGGTGACATTAATAGGACTTCATTAAGTAAGAGTTGATATAATGTTTTGATAAATATAATGATAATGTGTCAAAAATCATAATGGTGCCATAACTCCTAAGAGAAAATCTCAAATTAAAAATATAATAGTGAAAATGTGTTGCTGGGTCCCAGTTGCCTTGGGAGCCAAGGTTCACGTCATTTGCATAAAAATAACTAATTTAATTCATTTTGGAAAAGAAAATATGATAAAAGCCAAAAGTATTCAATAAATTACTAAAAGTCTCCAATCTGGATTTAAAGCCCAACTTCAAAATCTACATACTAAAATAAGATTGTGTGTGAATTTTTGTCTTATTTAGACAAACTTACTTATCCTAGCATAGTTTAGGAGAGAGAATGTACACTTAAACCCAAAATATTAAGTAACTTTTTAAATGACCCCAAAAGTAAAAATTAATTATATAATCATAATCCTCATGTTTTAGTTTGCTTATGGACCAAGTTTCACATCTTTTAGGAGTTTCTAGATGTCTCAAATTTATAAAAGAAAGAAAATGTATGCTATAATCTAAGATAATTAAATTAAATATGAAATATCTTCAAAAGTGAAAATAATTCCAAAATTGGAATGTAAATGTCTTAATTAGACAATGAGCAAAATTTCACTTTATTTGGAGTTTATTTGCACCCTTAATTTAATTGGGAAGAAAGGATATAATAAATTTAATCTCACTTTATTCTATTCTGATTTTGTTATGATTTTGATTCATTTAATGTCACACTCATTTCTTGTTTAGGAATGAATCATGGATAGTCAGATCTCCATTTGACAGTGTGGAGATATAGTCATACCTCAGGTAGGAAGGTTCCACCGTGAATAGTGAATGCACCTTGGTATTTCGTAGATAACTGTCTCGATTCTTGATGATTTTTCAAGATTTTTGTTGCTATGAATTCATTAGATAATTCCTCACTCAACAAGTCAAATTCGCAACCTGGTTTCCTTTATTTTCCAAACACATGTTTCTTATTCCCACCTTTTCAAAGCCACACACCCATAGTCCTTATGGCCACACCCTTTAAATAACTAACCCTACTCATGGTTTCGTCTCAACGCAAGTGGTCGCACTCTGCACTCAATTTCTCGTATCATCGTCATTTCACCCACCTTCAAGCCTAGATCTTAGTTTGACCTTACAACCCCTCTCTCAGATGTCTTGCTTTTCTAGAGTGCAGTAGATCTCATAGGTAAGTTCATGTAGCCTTCTTCATTTCTGTATCTTTGAATTGTCATATTGTCGCTTCTTTGGGTTTCACCCAATTTCCATGCAATCCATCAACTCTTCTACTTGCGGCCACATCACCCAGACGAAGATTATGAATCCCTCACAGGTTGTCTTGCTTCTACCCCTCTTTTTTATTTCTCTCTTTGTTTTCCCGCCAAGTGTATTATGGTCTTTTTGCCAAAATTCTTTTGATTTGAAGCGAGTTTTGTTGTACGCTGACCAGGAGACTTGGCCAAGTCTGATTGGAACAAATCATAGGGTCGAATCCCTCTCTAGAGAGGGTTGTGTTTTGCTTATTTGCCATTTTGGAAAATTTCTTATTGGTCATTATTTCTAAAAATCATAACCTTCTCTCTACTTATCAAAAAATTACAAAAAAATATGTTTTAGAATATATAGAATTTTCTCTACACTTAAGTATAAATTTCATAATATGATTCACAAGTTCTACAATTTTTTTTATGGTCCTAAATATTTATAATATTCCATTAACAATTAAATATGGATTTTAAAAGATCAACTTCAGATCTTGGAATCACATCCATGATCAGTAACCCTGAACTAACTCTCTATGATATAGTCATGTGTCAATTTTATTTCATTAGAGGGCTCTAGGGGGGGTGAATAGAGCTTGCACAATTTCACAAAACTAGTTAGACCTTCAATTTAATTCAAGTAGGCATAATAACAAATAGTCAATTTGATGGCAATCTAAGCTTGCATAAAAAGAATGAGTGAAATTGAAAGCATCCAATTGGACACGTTGTTTTAAAATGGTTCCACTCTCTAGACTAGGAGAGAGTCAGTCCACTACCTAGAGAGGTCAAGCTCTAGGATTTCATAATCTTGTCTACTCATTATATTCACTTATAAGAGTTACAACAAATGACCTTCCTTTTTTGAGACAAGGATACCCAACTTCTCTTTAAGGTCAAGGGAGCCAACAACCTTACAATGAAGGTCTGACCTATCCAAGAGCTAGTCTTCTACCTCACAAAGGTCTTACCCACTCTTGCAATCAACTAGATGCATTCACTAAGGTCCTCCCCTTCATGCAACGAGTCTTCGGCCTTGAGGCTTTACCAACTTGGCTCCTTCCATCTTCCATCATGATCATTTCCTTCACTCGGAGTAACCTGTAGCACCTTCTTTTCTAGCTGAAGGAGCTTGCTCCTTCAGCTTCTCTTGGAGAAGGTTTCACCAAGAAAGAGCTTTTGAGAAAGGGATGGGATAGATGGAAGCTTGAGAGCTTCACAAGCATACAAATGGGTAGCTGTATTCACACATGACCTATCTCACTCATAATGATGAATTGAGTTGTAATCAAGAGAGAGAAAGCGACTCAATTGGACTAGTTGCACTCAAATATAGAAAGGACATTGAATAGCATGAAAGTGCCACCTTGGAATGAACGTCAAGAGGTCCTACTTAAAGTTGGGGGTGTCCACTAGAGTTTGGGAACACTTGTTCATGTTTACTAACTGTTTGGAGGGTTATAAAAGATATAATTTCGAGTTTTGCACCCCTCCAACAGTTAGAATCACTTTTTCTATGCTCTCCGTACAGTGCATTCAGTCAAGTTTCAATAAAGATAACTCAACTGATCACACTATGTGGCAAAACCAATTTAAACTATCGATCGAGTTTGTCCTGAGGTAACTCCAATGATCCACTTAAATTGAGTTTAGTCTGTAGAGGGATCAGTCGAGTTCTGTGAAAGTGAAACTTGACCAATCATCATTCATTCCCAAAATCCATCAATGATCGGTCGAGTTAGCAACTTGACTGATGGAGTGCCTGTGATAAATTTTACAAAATGAATTTTTAAGTGATCAAATGTTGTAATAAAGTGTCCCTAATTTTTTCTCATCTTAGTTATAAGTCATATCATCATTACAAATAATTACAAAAATGTTCTAAGGTGTTTTGGATTGTTTTCCCAAAAAGCACATTTGCATTGCTTTTGACTTGAACTAGACCAAAAGCTAGGGCTTGAGAAATTTGATCCTTTTCATGTACCTCATGCCTGAAATCGATCTTAAGAAAACATATTTGATACATTTGAATGGAATGGTTAAGTCATTATTAAAATATGGAAAATGTTCAACTCTATGTACACATTCTCCCCATTTTTTATAATTACAAACCATTCCTCAATATATTGGAAAGGATCTGAAATTAAAACTTTACCTTTGAGATAGGATGTGAAAGTTGAACCTTATACCTTATGAATTGCAAGGGGATAGATGATTGAACAATGGGAATTGTCCCCCGCCCCTCAATTCATGCTTGCATAAACCTGAATGGTTAGTCTATCCACAAATAACCATAGGACATATAAATACTATATGGTCCTCTAGAAAGTCACATGATAAACTGTTAATAGATAAAAAAAGAATCATATGAGTGTTAAAACAATATGGTTGAGAGAACTTCTCCCCATTTGTCATCCCAAAAAGGCAAGGAGGTAGAAGAGCTAAAAATATGTCTTCGCCAAAAACACAAGCTAAAGAAATTAACCATGTATAACACACATCAAACAAAGATGAGGTAAAGAGAAACAATCAATCTAGTGTCATAGTCAAAATATGGAATACCATACCACAAACACATACGATATAGGTCAACCAAAGAGTTAGGATAAATAAGATTAATATTAAAATACTAGAACATGCCCTCCTTACAAGAGCCATAAAACTAATGATAGAACAAAGGAATGATAAAATAGTACATCTCAGATACATGTGCCCAAATGTCGCAGTATGGATGTTGTGTTTCAAAGGATTGGTTTTTCCACCCAAAAAGGACTAGCGACACAACTTTTTGCCTATTTGTCTTCTATTTCTATGTAAAATTTAAGTACATTGAAACATACAATAAAATGTAAGAGTCTAAAAAGATATGTCTAGTCAGCACCTAAAAGACTAAGAAACTAAGACATCAAGCTATATCTAACCTATCTATGTCTACATAATCATCATCCACATCATCATCTCTAGCCTCGGGCTCATAGTCCTCATCTTCATCTGATCATGCAGTAGAGACATCAAGACCACCTTCAACACCAGAGGCACCAACAAAGCCATTAGAACCAACATCGAAGCCATCATCCTTAGTGGCCTCCTCATCATCCTAATCAGGCATCTCCTCATCGGCAGAAGGACCGAAACCACGATCAGGCCACATATCATTCTTCTCATCCCAAGTCATGCCAAGAGCATATAACTCTTGTGCATGAGGGAAAGAGGGAGAAGAAGTGCCAAAGCTGACAAGTAGCGTAGCAAGATGACCAACAGGCAGAGGAAGCACTCTAGGGGTAGGGGTAGGGGTAGGGGTAGGGGTAGGTCCACCAACAACAGTAGATGTGGTAGAAAAAGCGGTAGGTGGAGGGGTCAGGTAGAAGTGACTATATGCATAGGAAGCATAGTCACCTCATGGGTAGGGCTAGTAAGAGAGGTAAGGGTGGCTACATGATAGGTTCATGGTAGACATGATCTGGTAGAGGTCTTGATGCAGGTGATCCTGACCCTGAAGGTTGTACGCCTGATGGTGCATCATATATCCCATAAAGGTTTCATTTTATATAGTGAACGAGACACCCGTAGGTCGGGATGGTGGTTGAGCTTGAGGTGCCTAGGTGGAGGTAGAGGCTATATGTGTGGTGGAAAAGGTAGGCATGAATACTACAACAAACATACTCATTATTGGCCTTTCATAAATTCCACTAAAAAAGCCAGTAAACAAGTTTAGCGGCATTTGTTGACATTTAAAAAAATGCCTATAGTGACAATGCCACTAGGAAGATAGTGGCTTAAGTTGTAAAAGCCACTAAAGGTTTGTCTTTAGTGGCTTCGAATAAATGCCACATAAAGGCCACTAAACCATCATTTGGCATTTATAGAAAAGCCACCATCCATCATTTGGCTTTTATACAAATGCCACTATTTTGTATAATGTTGTTGTATAAAACGGTTTTTATTGAATGTAGTGGCTTATGAAAAAAGCCAGTAATGACATACTAGTTCTGCATTACTATTTTTTTATGTATTTTAGTCAGTCAATTTGTAGTCCATGATCAAGTTTTCTAATTGAATGCCAATTGAAGCCAAAACCATTTTTCTAGAAGTATTGAACTTTTTATTTATAATCAAATGACAATTACATGGGGAGGACATTTTACCTTGCCCCTTATATTCAATACAACACCATCACATATGACTATATATGGTACATATTCTATACATGATCACTAACTGGATATCAACTCAATTTGCACTTAGAGACCCCCGAAAGGAATACAAACTCATTTTCTTACAAAAACATACAGCTCCATTCTAGAATTCCAAGTAGTTGTGAGCTACTGCAGGATTAGACCAGCTACACTGCAATGAAGGTTCATCCTTCTTCTCAGCTGAAGTGATAGCATATGATAATTTGGCCATAAAGTCATCAACTCAGTAGGATCTACCTTCTTCTCTTCCACCATGGCAACAAAAGCCGTAGGTTAAAATGCATAGCCTGAAGCAGTAGTAGGGGTAGCAACAACTACAAACTTGCTAGGATCCTTCCATGAAGTGAGAAAAAAGTTGATCACTTGCATGCAAATGTAAGACAAAAAAACATATAACACTAGAATGCAATAAGATGGTATCAGGGAAGATAGCACCATTGCCAAATTTATAAATAAGGTCATCTTCAGTAAGGTCAAGGACCTCAGGGCTGAATACAGATCCACTGTCATAAAATGACATCACAACCAGTCCATATGAGAAGGGCCTCATGCCGAGCTTTGCAACAAGGGAAGCCTCACAAGAACCCACCTTCTCACCTAATAAGTTCGAAAGGGGTGATAATTTCAAATGTACCATTGACATTATGTCAGCTTAATAGAGTTTGCCACACACCAAAGCCTTAGACTTTTAGCTAAGCACACTGATGCGATGATTTTGAGTCACATTTATAGACTTGTTTTACTTGCGTTTTATGCATTTATTGGTCATTTTGGTGGTTAATATTGCATAATTCACTTACTTTAGTCTATGATCCTTCTCAGTGTCAAATTTCTCTTATTTTATTGTTTTGAACATAAATGATTACAATAATAGGTTTTAACTCGGCTGATGTGGTTTTGTTTTGCAATTTTAGGAAAAACACATATCTGCTGCTGTCGATACCATCTACGGTTGTCGATACTATCAACACAACCACAGGCAGGCAGCCGCAAGGAGGAGTGCAGAGTCGATACCATCGACAGGGAAGTCGATGGTAGTGACGTACCATCAGGTTGCCAGCGACCATCCAGTCGATACTATCGACCCCAAAGTCGATACTATCGACACGTTTAGTTTCAGCGACGGAAAAGGGATAAAACCAACGCCTAAGGGTGTCGATACCATCAACCCGCGTCGATGGTATCGAGTCAGCATCATGCCCAATGAAGAAAAGAAAAGAAGGCTTGTCGATATCGTGAGGGGTTGATACCATCGACCCGCGTCGATGGTATCGACACCATCAGATCAGAGTTTGTTTCAGATCGGCTCTAATCCAACGGTTGTGATATTTTTGTAACCTAACTCGGTGATTATACCTAATGAAGGCGGCTAAGAGCAGGGTATCACGTCATTAGCCGCTGCACACGTCGCGAGAAGGTGTGGAGAGAAGAATAGAGCCCAGAAGCACGCCCCAGCCGTTCCGGAAGCCAAAGAAGACATTCTCCACCGCCGAAAGGCTGTAGATCATGCATTCTATGCCGAGGAATGCTTGGATCTTCTCCGTTCAGGGGTTTCATTACTTATTCATGTTTTTCTCAATGTTTCCCCTTTCTTCAACCATGTTTGCTCTGAGACGAACATGCTGGGCTAATCCTCTTTATCTTTAGGATCGGGAGTAGCTCGGGGAGGCATTGTATGAAATTTTTATCATAGTAATTCACAATTTATCTCTTAAATCCATGGTATCATTTCGTTTTCTCAATTATATTGTTATACTTGATCACCATAATGATAATCTAATGCCTTTAATTACTTTGAAATAAGAATTGACGTTGAAAAGAGACGAAATTCACATTAACTAACAAATCCCTTGAACAAGGTGATGTAAGGTTAATGGTGGAAACCCAGAGGTCGATTCTAATGCACCTAGTGTAGGGTATAGGTTACTATGATGGTGGAATCGACCTAGACATAGTAGTGAATTGTACCACAACAATGGACAATTCTGACTACAGGCCACTACCCGGATTGAGAGATGAACCTGAATTATTATATGGAAATTCATATAATAAAAACACGCAATGAAACCACAATCCTAAAGATCTCCATTTGAACTGATTAAACTAAACACTTAATCAATTTCTTTGTTTAATTTTATTTTCTTTTATTTCACAACAACTCTCATAACCTTTTTATTAGTCTAGCTGATTGCGAGTAGTTAGTAGTAGTCTACCGATAATTTAGTGTCCCTGAGTTCGACTCGGGCCTCACAAGGGCCTATACTACATTGACGTATGCACTTGCGTTCTACGCACGGTAAAATCGTGTCAAGTTTTTGGCGCCGTTGTCGGGGCCACGACAATTGTCAGCACTACGAGTGCTGCGAGCGGCCACTCTAGGCCACATTTTTATTTTATTATTTTATTATCATTTTTGAAATTCATAGTTTATCTTTCATATTTCGAAATTGTCTAGCGCGGTACTGAACCTAAATTATTATCTTGCAGGTACTAGTGCATGGTGAGGACGCGTAGCACTGACTACACACAAAAATCACTAGAGGTTCCACTGCCGAGACCAGATGATGAGGACAACTATATTCAAGACCAACCATACGAAATAGATTCCGACCCAGAACAAGAAGCCATGGCAGAAGAACAGACAATATGGGAGAAAATAAAAGCTTCTTCATCATCCGCTTCAAAGGGGCCAATAAAGAAGCAAGCGATGAACATTCCGACTTATAAGATTGATCCTGCATTAATAAATTTGGCCAAATCCAATGCATTTCACGGGCTCAAAAATGAAGATCCGGTGACTCATATAAGCCAATTCGTGGAGAACTATGACATGATTAAAATTGACAGGTTCCCACAAGAGATGCTCTATTTGAAGTTATTTCCGAGTTCTCTGGTGGGAAATGCACGAGAATGGCTACATAATCTTGATGATGAGTATGTGGAATCATGGAACCACATGGTAGAAGTATTATTTGAAAGATTCTTTCCGCCCGAGAAGACAAATAATCTGATCAGAAAAATTCATAATTTTAGTCAGAAAGCAGGAGAAACTTATTCGGAAACTTGGGAGCATTTTCAGATTATGCTGAGGAGGTGCTCACACCATGGTTTGGACAAGGAAAAACAAGTCAAGATTTTCTATTTTGCTCTTTTTGAGCATGATAGAAGCAATCTGGATTCTGCAGGATCTGGGTTTTTCTTGAACAACACTGGCACTAGGTGTTGGGAGATTCTGAAAAATATGGCAAAGAAGCAGTCCTGGGGCGACAGGGATGCACCAGAACAAGTCAAAGTTGTTGGTGAGTCCAGGGCCATCAAGGAGTTGAATGACAAATTAGACCTTCTAGCTAAGAAATGGCTCGCCAAAGAAGATGCAGAATCCGACGAGGAAGCCCAGGTCAAATTTATGCAACAACAGGGCTATAGAAACAATGATTATGCTTGGAGGAAGGACAGGAAATTCTCATGGAAGGATCCAAACAACTTCCTACAAGATCCAGATGCAAAGCCACAACCAAGGGCTGAAGACAAAAGAACTGAGTTGCTTAGTCAAGTGGTGCAGCAAAATCAGGAGATGATGAGCATGTTTAGTAAGCAGTTGCAGTCCCAAGGTGAGATTTTGACTAAATTTAGGCAGACATTGCAAAGCCATGGAGTGCAGATGAGGGCACTAGAGACAACTGTGACCCAAATTTCCAATGAGGTAGAAACCATGAAGCTTACAAATCAACAAAGACAGGCTGGGAATGCAGATGCTGTTCAAGTACATCATCAAGTAAAGTACATATATGTGATTACTGAGGTAGAGCCCCCAATGGTGGAAGTCTAGGATAAAAGTAAAATAATTTTTGATACGGAGGCTACACCGAGAATACCATATCCTCACAGTCATTATGGACTACCTGGCGGATATATCCCGTTCAGAAAATCCCGCCAAGAGCCCACCACGGCCGCGCCCACACCTAGGCAAGAAGAGCAGGTGAAGACCATGCGTCAGGGTGAAGTTACAGTCACTGAGGGAGAGGAGCCGCCACAAGTTACACCTGTTATAAATGATGTACCAAAGTCTATGCCAGAGGCTGACATTGAAGCAAGCTTAGGGGAGGAGTCCCCAAAAAGCACATATGTGCCACCTCACAAGCGTCTGAATGAGGCGGTTATGTCTGTTTCGGATAGTTCGAGGCTGAAGAAAGCACATAGACATTACAGGAAGTTCTTAGAGATGTTTGGGAAGCTCCATATTAACATTCTGTTAGTGGAAATGATAGAGCAGATTCCCGCATATGGGAGGTTTATCAAGGATATCATCACCAAAAAGAGGCGGATCAAAGACACAAATGTTTGTCGGGTGAATGAGATGGTGAGCCCAATTATCCATGGGAGTTTACCACAGAAGAGGAAAGACCCAGGAGGCTGCTACATTCCATGTTCCATAGGCGGTCAATAGTTTCCACAAGCACAGTGTGATTCAGGCACCAACATTAATCTTATGCCAATGTCCATGTTTCAAAAGCTTGGGTTGAAGAAAATAAAAAAATCAGCGACAACTATTGAGTTGGCGGATGGGTCCATTGTGAAGCCCTATAGAGTGTGCAAGGATGTACTTGTCAAAGTAGACAGGTTTATCTTTCCGGTGGATTCCATCGTCATGGACATGCCACAGCTTAAAAGTTGCGAGATGCTATTGGGCACACCGTTTCAAGCGACGACTGATGTTATCACCGCTATCGGAAGAGGTACATTGACCTTGGGGATTGGCCAGGATCGAGTTGAGTTCAAACTTCTGAGTGATCCCCTAGGGACACTCTCCGAAGCTCCAAGATGAGAAGCTTGATTTCGTCTAGCCTAAGAGGTTAAATAAGGGCACTTGTTGGGAGGCAACCCAGCTATTGGTAGTTTCGTTTAGTTTCTTTCACATTTGTACATTAGTTTGATTCGATTTTGTTTTTTTAGTATAACAAAGATACCTTGATCGTTTGTTCAATGTGCAGGACTGAGGTAGGGTCGATACTATCGACCCTTGTGTCGATGGTATCGACATGGGCATAGTTAGGTGGCTGCAAAAATCTCTCTGAGTCGATACTATCGATAGCCTCGTCGATGGTATCGACCTACCATCAGGTTGCCCGCCAGAACGGGGTCGATAGTATCGACATGGATGTTGGTACTCGTGAGATCCCTGAAGATATTCAGACGAAATTTGTCTCAGTGAAGTCAATACCATCGATGGGCCTGTCGATGGTATCGACCCAGTTATAGGCAGAAAGCGGCGACCGGGCCTCGCGAGGGTGTGTGCCCTAAGCAGAGTCGATACCATCAACTTGCGTCGATGGTATCAACGCAACACATCACCGATCTGCGAGAAGAAATCAATGGCGATCGCTACATCAAGAGAATCGATTTGTGGGATGGGTCAATACCATCGACACCCGTCGATGGTATCGACACATCATCGATCTAGGCCCCCACATTAGGCTATCAACAACCGTCGATAGTAGCGGAAGACTGGATTGTGTTACAGGTGTCGATACCATCGACCCATGTCGATGGTATCAACGGGTGCACAACAGCGCCGTCCGTGGTTATAAAAGAGACCGATGGTTGTCATATGATGTCACACCTTCGGAGCCTTTGCCCTCCACTTGTGCCATGCATCTTGTTGTGCGACCGAAGCCCAGCTATGAGCATCCAAGGAGCGCGATCTTCCCCGAGCCTTCACCGAGTGGAGATGGTCTTCTCTAACCTTCACTAAGCTCCATCTTCTAGTCCTTCTTTCTCAGCGACGATGGTGCGTACAACCAGTGCATTTTCTTCATGGGCGGATCCTATGGAGATCCCCGAGTTCATTCCTCCACCTACTGCATCTATTCCGCTTCCGAGGATTGTCCATCCTTCCACAGAGGTCCGTAAGGTCTATGAGGAACTGATGAAGAGAAATATTGAGCCCACGTGCTATGTTGATCGGGCGATGCTCTGTGAGTTTGGGTTCGAGGCCAACCTCACCTACGTCTTGAAAGGGCAGGGGAGACACACATCCAGGAGGCCCGACGAGCTACAGTACCATGCTGATGGCTAGCCATTCTTCGGCGAGTGGCCGACTTACAAGGAACTCGTGGCGGAATTCATGGCATCATTGGACATCAATGTGGTGCCCAATGAATTGATCGCCACTGACAGAGAGTGGAGGAAAGGGTGGGTGTCATTCAGACTCTACAACAACAACTACACCCTCACTCTCACCCAGTTCAATTCAGTTTATAACTGGTTTCATAATGACTACCAGTACTGGCGGCCAGACAACCGGACAGACTACGATGCTATCTTCGCCCAGCTGGTGACTGCGCCCTCTGGCAAATCTGTGAGTTATCACAATGCGAAAGTTGCGGACTTTGAGCATCCATTTGTGCGGATTCTTCACCGCATGATCTGCACCACACTGTTTGCTCGCGGTGACCTATCTCTCAGCAAGTTTCAAGAGACAAATTTGTTTTTCCTGCATAAATTGCTGAAGCGCGAGGACTGCAACTGGGGCGCGTTCTTCTTAACGCGTGTGTTGGCCATGAGGAGGAGTATGCGGAAGGCTCCAATCCACTTTGAAGGGCTCATCACACTACTAGCCCTCTATCTTGGGTTAGATTTCTCCCAGTTTACTCCCCTTTCTAGAAAGAGAAAGGTCAACCTCCAACATCTGCACCGCTCCAACCTCCTCCTGCTCCGTGATGGCTTGGCATATGCACATTGCCATGTCAATGAAGCATATCGAGAGTGTTCACTTCCAGACCCCGTCTTCAATATTGAGGGCGCTCAGCATTTCCGATGGCCTGCAATTGCCATTGACGATTCTGATGAAGACGGCGATGATGATGACAACAATGACGAAGGCGACGAGAATGAAGAGGAAGAGGAGGCTTTCACTCCTCTTCGGGCACAAGTAGCACCCCGGAAGCATCCCCACATGCATCCGGGTGCATCATCTTCTTTGTAGCCTCTGCCACCGCAACCCTCTCATCATGGAGAGGATGTCTATTCCATGTAGGGGATGCATACAATGCTGCAAGAGATCCAGCACACCCAACTGCAGCATACATCTTCATACGTCGGTATTCAGGATACAATGAACCGGCTGTAAGATAACCAGAGGGCCATTTTTGAGAATGAGTGCCTTCTCCTCGACAACCAACAACACATCCACGACAGGTTGCATAGGATGGAGATGCAGCAGCAGCCCTTCTACGATCATTACTGGAGCTAGAATTATTTTGGGGGGTATCTGCAACCTCCACCAATGCCCTAGTATGATCCGAGCTTCCAGGGGCAATACCCATCGTGGGACCCCATGGCTCCACAGTACCCGCCTCCTCCTGAAGAATGATCAGTATCACTGTTCCACCTTTTAAGGTCATTTTTGACTATGAGGCCATAGTCGAATTCAAGCTTGGGGGGGAGTTGGAACAACTCTATCCTTTATTTTTCCCAGTTTTTTTTACTTTTTATTGTTTTGTCTTTTGTCATTTATTTCTTTTCATTCTTAGTTTGTTTGTAGGATCCACACTCTATCTAGTATAATTGTGGATGTCTAATGTCTTGTGTCATATCGTTGCTTGTACATGGGAATCATGGGTAAATTTAATTTTTTTTAGTGTTTTTGCAAGCTTGTGTTGTTTAACTTTGAGCACATAACTTAAGAAAATGATTGGGTTTGTCAACTCTAAAATAGGATATCACAACTGTACATTCCTAGGATTCATGAAAAGTGGACGAAATTGGTTGTTTGAGCCTAAACTGACCAAACGATAATGAGACCTTAATTTGAAATAAGAGAGAGAAACCTCTTAATTACTACACAGGTCAGTATGGAGGGACACATATTAATTTCCAAAGGTTCAGTCAATTAGTCTTGTGATCTATCCACCCCATTGTTTTCATATTCCACCTTATGAACTGGAAGTACATTACGGTTTTAATCTCTTTGATTGCATCCCATGTAGGTAGGTTTTTCATTGCAATTATTTTCACATATTTTGCATGAAAATGAAAAAAAATTTAGACTAGTTATACATGCACATATTCTTTAGTGCGTGTCATTTAGTTGCATACCTATCATTTTGTAGCTGCATTCACATTTTTTTGCATATAGTACATCATGCATCTTATGTCTTCTGAAACATAAAAGGTGATGAACTTGTTCCATACCTTCTGAATGCTTCAAATGTATAAGTTATGCAACAATAAGTGAGCTTGACAAATGATTCATGGTCAGCTATGAAAATAAGGGCTTGAAAAAAAGTAATAAGGAAAAAAAGAAGTTTGGAAAAAAAGAGTATTGAGAAGCAAGTAGGATTGAGCGGGAGAAAGGAACATGTTCTAACTGCATACTATGAAGAATAAGTACATGATGTAGTTCTCTTAGATATTCCATCTCACCTTGAGATAGGATGATAGTGCATGCATCATTCCACCCAAATGTAGGCATTAGGGCATTTTCACTTGTATATGCATCATTTAGTTCACTATTGTTTTGTGCATGTTAAAACCGTATAATGCTTCCATTTCTTTCACTAGCCACCCATTCCATCCACCCGTTGCTCGAATTGGTAGGCCACTGTGATTTTCTCCTCACTCGTTAATACCACGAGAGCTACTTCCATGTAGATGGAAGTTAGGGTGAGCAACGTAGTATAGGAGATCACAAGATGCACTGAGTCTGGACTGGAGGATTTTATTATGTTAACTGCCTTATTTGATAGTGTTCGTCAATTTTGAGGTAGATATCTTTTATGGATGATTATTGTTGCCTTTAGGGTAATTATCATTCCGTGGTTAGTGAGGGCCAAAATGTGAATGTCTGGAGGGGATCATATGGTGATGTTTCCTGTGATAATCTATTATTTAGTTGACCCTCGCAATTCTATTCTACAGTTTTGTTGCTCGAGGATGAGCAATTTTCAAGCTTAGGGGAGTTTGATGCGATGATTTTGAGTCGCATTTATAGACTTGTTTTACTTGCATTTTATGCGTTTATTGGTCATTTTGGTGGTTAATATTGCATAATTCACTTACTTTAGTCTATGATCCTTCTCCGTGTCAAATTTCTCTTATTTTATTGTTTTGAGCATAAATGATTACAATAATAGGTTTTATCTCGGATGATGTGGTTTTGTTTTGCAATTTCAAGAAAAACACATATCTGTTGTTGTCGATACCATCCACGGATGTCGATACTATCGACCCAACCACAGGCAGGAAGCCGGAAGGAGGAGCGTAGAGTCGATACCATCGACAGGGAAGTCGATGGTAGCGATCTACCATCAGGTTGCTAGCGACCATCCAGTCGATACTATCGACCCCAAAGTCGATACTATCGACACATGTAGTTTCAATGACAGAAAAGGGATAAAACCGACGCCTAAGGGTGTCGATACCATCGACCCGCGTCGATGGTATCGAGTCAGCATCAGGCACAATGAAGAAAAGAAAAGAATGCTTGCCGATATCGCGAGGGGTCGATACCATCGACCCACATCGATGGTATCGACACCGTCAGATCAGAGTTTGTTTCAGATCGGATCTAATCCAACAGTTGTGATATTTTTGCAACCTAACTCGGTGATTATATCTAATGATGGCGGCCAAGAGTAGGGTATCATGTCATTAGCCTCTGCACACGTCCCGAGAAGGTGTGGAGAGAAGAACGGAGCCCAGAAGCACGCCCCCGCCATTCCGGAAGCCGAAGAAGATGTTCTCCATCGCTGAAAGGTTGTAGATCCCGCATTCTACACCGATGAATGCTTGGATCTTCTCTGTTCAGGGGTTTCATTACTTATTCACAATTTTCTCCATGTTTCCCCTTTATTCAACCATGTTTGCTCTGAGATGAACATGCGGGGCTAATCCTCTTTATCTTTAGGACCGGGAGTAGCCCGGGGAAGCATTGTATGACATTTTTATCATAGTAATTCATAATTTATCTCTTAAATCTGTGGTATGATTTTGTTTTCTCAATTATATTTTTATGCTTGATCACCATAATGATAATCTAATGCCTTTAATTACTTTGAAAGAAGAATTGACAGTTGAAAAGAGACGAAATTCACATTAATTAATAAATGCCTTGAACAAGGTGATGTAAGGTTAATGGTAGAAACCAAGAGGTCGATTCTAATGCTCCTAGTTTAGGTAATAGGTTACTACGACAATGGAACCGACCTAGACATAGGTAGTGAATTGTACCACGACAGTGGACAATTCTGACTACAGGCAACTACCCAGATTGAGAGATGAACCTGAATTATTATATGAAAATTCATACAATGAAAACCCACGGTGAAACCACAATCCTAAAGATCTCCATCTGAATTGATTAAACTAAACACTTAATCAATTGCTTTGTTTTATTTTATTTTCTTTTATTTCAAAACAACTCTCATAACCTTTTTATTGGTCTAGCTGATTGCAAGTAGTTAGTAGTAGTCTACCGATAATTTAGTGTCCCTGAGTTGGACTCAGGCCTCACAAGGGCCTATACTACATCAACGCGTGCACTAGCGTTCTACGCACGTTAAAATTGTGTCACACATAACTAAGCAGATTCTAGAAAGGGGGCAAAGCTGACAATCTTGACAATTATGTAAAAGCAAAGGATTATAATCAAACTCAATCTCGTCCAGTGTTCTCATAAAACTATAGTCTATACTTAATAAGTTGAAAGAATTTTTGTAAGGTAAGAAAACATAAAATGATTAATAACAGCAGAACCTGGTGAAGGCCTTCATGTTGTTATAGATATATCTCCCTTCGTCAACTGCAATAAATATTGTACTTAAGTTATCTTCAGCAAGAACCATGTCTTAAGCCTCCTTGGCAACCTGGACTGACACATAAAAAGAGAAGAAACATCATTATCGATAATAATTACTAAAAGACAAGAAGATAAATATACAAATTCCCATAGAGAATATAATCACCTCAGTTCTAGAAATTCCCATGGCAATACCAATGTCTGCCATTTTTAGAGCAGGTGCATCATTGATACCATCACCAGTCATGGAAACCTCCACATATAAAAAACAAGTAACTACAAAAAATGCAAGAAGACTTTCCAGAGTAGGAAGCAAAAAGACATTTACAACCTTATCTCTCGAGAATGGCCTTTAATCTCCTGGAGAAACCATTCTTCCTTGAGGCTTCTTCGTAGACTTCTTCACCAAAGCATAGTTCTGACATGCTGACAATGACTTCATGTACCTCTGTAGAGAAATTAGGATGAAAAACTGTAGAAGTACACAAAGTCATTGTCAACATATCAGTAACAGCAGAACTAGCAGTAGGTTAGTGAAGAGGATTGCATAAAAATGAAACTCTGATTGCATACACCTACATTAAGGCAAGGAAAAAGGTGATCATCATTGTTAGTAAGTTGGACATTAGAATTTATGCAGAACATACTACTTTAGATACTACTTTTAGATACCACTTTGGCTAGGATGCAATACATCGAAGGACCTCAGGGATGAATACAGATCCACTGTCATAAACTTACAGCACAACCAGTCCATATGAGAAGGGCATGATGTCCAGCTTGGCAAGAAGGGCATCCTCAAAAGAACTCACCTTATCACCTTTCCTAATAAGTTCGACAATGGTGATAATTTCAACTGTACCATTCACATTATGTTAGCTTAATAGAGTTTGCCATGCTGCAAAGCTGTAGACATTCAACTAAGCACACAACTAAGCAAATGATAGAAAGGGTGCAAAGCTGACAATCTTGACAATTATGTAAAAAGCAAAGGATGGTTATCAAACTCAATGTCGTCCAGGGTTCTCATAAAACTATAGTCTATACATAATAAGTTGAAAGATTTTTAGTAAGGTAAGAAAGCATATAATGATTAATAAGAGGAGAACCTGGTGAAGGCCTTCATGTTGTTATAGATAGATCTCCCTTCGCCAACTGCCATAACTATGATACTGAAGTTATCATCAGCAAGAACCATGTCTGAAGCCTCCTTGGTAACCTGGACTGACACATAAAAAGAGAAGAAATAATCATTATCGATAATAATTACTAAAAGACAAGAAGATAGATATACAAATTGACATATAGCAAATATACTTACCTCAGTTCCAACAATTCCCATGGCAATACCAATGTCTCCCATTTTCAGAGTAGATGCATGATTGAAACCATCACCAGTCATGACCACTACCACATATAATAAACAACTAACAACAAAAGATGCAAGTTGACTATGTAGATTAGCAGGAGGCTTCAAGTCTTCAAATGTATACTAACATGGCCACCATGAATAGATTCACTATCCCCTGATAAGCAAGAAGAGTTTCCAGAACAGATTCACTATCCCCTTCAACTAAAAAAAAGCAAAGTGAAGTAGTGAAATATACATTATCCAGGAATCCTTAAAACAATCCGAAGCAAAACTAGAAACCAATGTTGGCTAGGCTGCAATACATCAAGAACATGTAAGCATGCACCATTTTGTTGGATTGCATGTAAGACCAGTTCCTGAGTGAGGAATCCAATCTTTAAGTCCTAACAACAACTCTGTTCTTGGAGATTAAAAGGCCAATCACAAGAGCTGAGCTGAAGGCTTTCACAAGAGATGAGATGACAACCTTAGCTCTCGAGAGTGGCCTTTGATATCCAAAAGCATGCCTTTTTGAGTCCTAACAGCAACTCTGTACTTGGATATTTAAGGTCATTCTTTGTACATGATCTTAGCAGATGATCCCTCCATAGTTATTGGCTTTTAGGGCCCGCATCACAACCACATGTTACAGAAAGGGTATTATTGTAGATGTTGTTTTAACAATTAAGGGAACATGGAGGAAATGATATTACTAAGAGCACCCATTATGTCTTGAGGCTTCTTCCTTGACTTCTTAACCAAAGTAGAGTATGGAAATGTTGAAAATGACTTGTTGTACCATGGAAATGTTGAAAATGACTTGTTGTATCTCTGCAGAGAAATTAGGACGCATAGAAGCATGTGACTAAAATATCTCAGTTACATTTCAGACATCTTAATAGCCTAAATATTGAGCAATCATAGAAGCTCAACCACAAACCATCTTGAGGCAAATCACCACAGCAAAATATGTTGTGTAAATCTCACACACAAGATTCCAAAAACACTACTCATAGCTAAAAACCACTTTGGCTAGGCAGCAAAATATGTTGTGTAAATGTCACACACAAGAAGGTAAGACACTGCTCATAGCTAAAAGCAAAATAGGATTGTCATTTGGCAACATTGTCTACGGCAATGGACATGAAACAACAATATCTGGATCATTATGTACTAATAAAAAAGTGGACCAAAGAAACACAACTATAGCTTTCATCTCTCTACACAGTATCCAAGAATGCAATTATCTATCTTTACACTTCATGACCTGCAACAAATGGAAATGACTTTAGATACTAGTATTGTTTTCAATTATGTCATATTATAAGCAATACTACATGCTCACTTTGGCAGTAAATGTGATTTCGGCTATGCTATGACATTGCCAATAAATTCATCCATATATTGATATTTCTCAGAAGGTCTGACTAGAGGTTCGTTGGCCATCACCACAACCTCTACATAAACACCAACACATGATGAGCCTAAAATTGCACCTCCCACCATTTGCAAGGGGTCAACCTTAGATACTCGACCGATTGTAACTTTATCATCTAGATCTGCGATACTCATCACATACACTTCCTATAAACAAAATACAATTTAAATAAAAAATTTATATAAACGTAGAATGATGTGCAATTTACACAAATACAAACATACTTGTCCCTTATAAATTGTTGAATTTCTCATTTCGATCTGCAAAATTATTTTATCTTTGTCATAAGGACATCAAAATTCAACATGGAAAATAATTGATACCACACATATCGTATAAAATGAATTCATACCTAGCCAATGCGTACATGTTGTGCTGATTGACTATTTCCTGCTCTAGACAAGGCTAGTATCTGCTCTATTTTTACATTTTGTTCTTGAATTTTAGCTTCAAGTTCCATCCGTTGTTGTTCAAGCTGATCCTGGAAATGCTTCCTTTGCGCTTCATCAGCTTCTCGGGATTTACAGTTCTTGCCCCAGATATCAGAAGGTGATGGTCCAAGTCCATAACCACGAACATATCCTGGTCTCTCTTCTCCCATAACCTGCCTATAAATTTCAGTTGAAGTAACATCAGGTTGGTTTCTACGTAGCTCGTCACCTACCTCAGAAAATTTTTCCTACACACAACAGAACATAGGAGATGAATTTTATACCAAACATATAAATGTTTCCATGTAGTAATTGTAACATAATACTATAGGATAGGAATCCTTGTACCAAAATTTTGGCGGATTCAATATCAACTTTGCTCCCATCTTTTTTACGATGAGTTTTCTCAAAAAACTCAATGGGATCAACTTCCCCGCCTATTTCCATCTCCAACTGTATCATTCAAACAAGTTTATTGCTAACATCATTTAAACGGATGTCTCCAAATTGTCCAATTGGATCACAATATTGACTAACTTACATCATGTTTCAGACAAGAAAATGACTTGGTTCCTTTTGTGTGGCTAACCTTTTGAAATTTTCTTCTTGTCTTGTTAGTTATACACTTCCTCTGTGAAAAAAAATTATAGTATTGTCCATAGTAATTATCTGTGAGGTAAATTAAATATCAATTAATAGATACAAAAAAATACCTTTCCTTTATTTCTGCTCCAGTAATCCACAAGAAATTTCGATTGAGATGTTTCCACGCGGGGAACGACTTGTTCAAGTTGTTGTTCATATGGACTATCTTCTATGAAGTATAGTTTCCGTAACTCCCACTTGTGGTCCTTCCATTTCTTTCCTAGTCTCTTCATTGTCCACTCCTTTAATTCTATGTCCATCATGAATTTACTCTACCGACAATAAGGATATCAATTAGAAGCTTCATTTAATCGTTTAAAAATAAAATTTAATATTGTACCTTAATAAAATTCCATATGGATTCTTTTTTATTTGCTGGAAATTGTCTCTTGTCCTCATAGTTTAAAGGACAAAGATTGAGATCTCTTGCAATGGTTGTCAAAAAACTTGATAAGTGACATTGGTTTTTACCCATTGGTTGTCCAAATTGATTTATCTCAATGGGAATTTGATTGCTGACCTTTCTTTTACAAACTTGCAAACATTTTGTTCGACCACATGTGTGATGTCTTTGACCTAAGAATTCATTTATATATCATTAGATGCAACACTATAAATGCAATGATATGAATAAACTGAATACCTAGCACATCAGTAGGTGTTGGCGTAGCATTCAACGACTCATCATGGTGATCAGAGACGTCATTTTGCTCCATGGTTTCTTGAAATGCATTGATATTTTGGTTATTGCCAGTTCTACTCTCTACTCTTCTTGATTGATTGGACATGGGAACATTGACAGTAGGCACCAGGGGTCGATGTCTTTGACCTGAGCATTCATTCATAAAGGATACAACATAAATGCAAATTATATATCTTTAGATGCAACACTATGAATGCAATGATATGAATTAACTAATTACCTAGCCCATCAAAAGGTGTTGTTGTAGCATTCAATGACTCTTGATGGTGATCAGAGAGGTCATTTTGCTCCATGTGGTCATGAAATGGATGGTTGTTTTAGCTATTGGCAACTCTACTGTCTACTATTCTAGAATGATTGGACACCGAAGCATTGCCATTAGGCACCCGTGGTCAATGTCTTTGACATGAGCATTCATTCATAAAGGATACAACATAAATGGAAATTATATATCACTAAAGGAAGCACTATATATGCAATGAATTAACTGATTACCTAGCCCATCAGAAGGTGTTGTTGTAGCATTTAACAACTCATCATGGTGATCAAATAGGCCATTTAGCTACATGTGATCATGAAATGCATGGCTATTTTGACTATTGGCAGCTCTACTGTCTACTCTTCTTGAATGATTGGAAACTCAAGCATTGCCATTAGGCACCCGTTGTGGATGTCTTGACCTGGGCATTCATTCATAAAGCATACAACATATATAGAAATTATATATCATTAAATGCAACACTATAAATGCGATGATATGATTACCTTGTCCATCACAAGGTGTTCTTGTAACAGTAGAGCTAGCAACAGTGTTATTGAATTTCCTCGGTCTATCGTTTTGAACATTAGGTGGAAGGGAAGCTAAATTTTTTTTGGAGCGATTACTGGATGACAGGTTCAAAGCTTTCCAACAACCTTGTGGAGTAATGCTAGGTAAATGAGTCCCCATACAAGAGTCAATGATGTTGTTCTGGTCATTCCTTGTAGTTGTCTTATTATGGAAGCTGTCACTTAACTATTCTCTCATCCTGAGTATTTCAAGTCACACAAAAATGAAGACACTTAAAACAAAATTGAATGACATAAAAGGTATTTACTACTCGTTCGGTCATCCTCTGCCATCCAACAATTATCCATTCTTAAAAATAGTAAAAAATATAACATTTATGAGTAAGTCTGTCATACAAAAAACATAGTTATAATAAGGATAAAAGTAGAACATCACTTTGAGGCAATCCTCAAAGAAAAACATCACTCAAAACTACCCCAGAGAAAAACATTTGCAAGCCATCATCAAGATCACATTGGGTACCTTAAATTAACAGTACTTGATTGATTACTAATGTTCATTAAGTAATACAACACAAATTACATTTTTTGATTATTTCCTAATTTAAAAGTTAAAAAAATTCATCAACAATTGTGACGGACGTTATGACTGTGACGTGTCCATTTTGTTGATGATGTTGTGTCGAGGATTGAGTCGCTGGAAGACGAATCTGAATTTATGGTCATGGGGTACAAGGCGGTACCAACGGGCAAGGATTGCACCTCTGGCATGCTGAATTCATCGAATGAAATCTCCTCAGATTCAGTACAGCCTGGATCGTGCATATACAGTCTCAGGTGAGAAGCCAAACTGTTGTTGTAGTTATGTATATAAGCCTGCATGGTATTGTCACCAATCGGACGAAACAAAACCTTGTCCGTACGGCCAATTCGCATTCTCCCAATCCACCCACGCCAACTGGTTGTGGATACCAGATTGTTGTCACCATCATACTGAATCTCGATTACATCTGTCGAGTTCCCAAACTTTAAGGTCATTTGACCAGCCGTGTAGCGTCTTCCATCCAGATGACGCCAATGTCTAGGAATGGTGAGTTGTGCAAGTGTACGCTCGTCTAGGGTGATGTCCAGCTTTTCTGCTTCAGGGAAAAGGAGTGGGGGGTAGACGCCCAAGCCATAGTGACTATTGTGGGTGAACAGAGATTGCAAAATATTAGTACTAACAATTGTAAGTATATATAACGATATTATAAATTTTCAAAAAAAGTAGTATAAATTTGCAAAATATAGAGCAATATATTTTTTAAAGTGAAGCAAGTAGTCCATAAACATATTCCCCATGGTTTCTATCAACATCAACAGGAATGAACCCAATAGAGAATGGGCAACATCATTATCTAGTTTGATGAAACCTGGTTAGGGACCATACAAGTGTACTACTTGTATAAGATCTGAGTGTAGAAGACCCAGAACTTAGAGGAACTGGTGTGCCATCCAGCTGATGGTTCGTGGCCCAAGGCGAGAGGTTGGAGTACATATATAGTAAGGATGTATAATTGGCTATAAACTACTTGAGTAACAGAACATGCCATCAAAAGACAAAAATTGATTTAGGATGTGGAACTGAAGTAACCATAATGCAATGTGTTTACATTAAAGCAGTACTAAGATAAGACGTACACTCCAAAAAAAACATGAATCAACCACTATGTAAACATCACTGCATAGAAGCCATGCAATTTCGTTCAATATAGAAATCAAGAGGGCAAACCAGACTTCCTATGGAAGAGAAAAAATTATTGTTAATAGCAACTTGTCTGCATGCCCTTGGTATCTTACTTCATTGTTGCTTAAAGACCCTAATTTTCAGGGATGGTGAAGGTTTTAGTCAATTGGTAGTGCAGAAGAATATATACCATTCAAGTTTATGATAATCAAAGGAAAACTAAAGAAACCACACCCAAAAAAACATGTATACTATAAGTAATTATACAAAGGTCTTATTCTTCCTTAGACATTTCTGAATCCTAGAATATTACACAAGAAATGACCATCTCATAAACCTTGTTCTCTCCTTAGCCTCTTCATACATACATAAAGATGAGTATCTCTCCCCTTCATTAGCCCAATGGTGGGAACCCCTATTCTCATCAAAGAGCGCCAACCCACCAAAGGTGGTGGCCTAGGTAAGGATACATTACTTTCCTATTCGTTAATGATTTACAAACAAAGATACAGGAGATGTGCAGATGGAATCATCATATTTCAAGACTGTAAAATAATCCAAGTTTAAATCTAACAAAGAAGGATGGTCGATGGCTTGATATAAATGATTAAGGAAGTGATTGCTGGATATAAAACAACGGAATCATCATATTTCAAGACGATCTTCATAAACCGATTATCATATATACCTTTATAGAATGGAAACTGTGAGAATGGATGGGAAATACCATGTGTGTTTATTGTTTCGTGGGGTGTACTTACCTATCACATGCCGAATCAGCAGGGTGGAAAACCGCCGCAGTCCTCGTCGGCAAGTTGGGAGACTGATCTCTTCCCCGGAGTCCACTCCAACCCTTGGCAACGTCGTCGGCAAGTTGGGAGACTGGTCTCTTCCTCAGCATCCCCTCCAACCCTTGGCAACATCGCCGGCACCTTAGAGAAGAGCAGAGAGCATTCCAGCAGGTAGCGTCCACGGTCTGGTAGATTAGGGCGAAAAGGCTATCCAGGTCGAATTCGCGGGTTCTGCGAGTAGAGAAAATGTCACGAGTAAATGTCTCTGCCCAATGCATGGAGAAGAAGAACCATTTTGCAAGCCGGGGGAAGCCGCACAGAAACAAATTTTTTTTTACTAATTGTGGCTCGCTCATTTGATTTGGAAATTTTTAAATGCCACTAATTAATTATAAAAATGCCTTAATTGGTAAGTCTTTTCTATAAACTCCATAATACGTGGTTTAGAGGCATTTAAATTACAAATGCCACTGCATTACATAGATAGTGGCGTTTTTTTTAGAAAAGCCACTGGAATAAAAGCCGCTAATGGGTATTTTTGCTGGAGTGGAAGGTCTTCTTGATCGTGGTTTCACTAATACAAACTCCTTTTTGGCTAGGTTTGTAATTGAAATCATGGAAAAGAGATTTTTGGGTAGCAAAAGTGAATGAACCACAAATCAAGGCTGGGTGGGTGGGTGGGATACCACATGTGTTCTTCCTAGATTCAAAGTTGGTCATTTGATGTAGGATATATCAGAATCATTTGACTCCAACATTCTACAACAAATAGTACATGATTACAACAGTGTTTTTTGCAACGACCGTTTGATTTTTCTTCTTGTGGGTATTATAGTTAATGAATAATGCAAGCATCCTATTTTTGATATATAGGGAAGAGTATGGCATGGTTGAATTCATGTTATAGGGTACCTGAAGCTTATGTAAGAACTTTTGGATGTCACAATGAGTGAGGTTTAAGTGCTTGCAGAAAGCTTCGGGGTCCAAAAGATCAAATTAGTCAGGATAATCCTTTCTCCATGAGTCATTGACCTTTGTTCCATTGAAGTATATGTTCAAGGAATCTTTAGAGATTTTGAATTTAATCCCAACAATCATGGAGGTGAGGATGACCTGGCTATCGGTTGGTGGAAAAATTATGTCATAGTTCCAAGTGAGATTCACATAGAATTCATGGACCGCCTTGGTGCTTGTGATAGAATTATGAAAGCACCAACATTTTATGCACAAGGCTCCTAGATGATAGGTATAGACAAGGCCAATAATCTCTCTGATAACATCATTTTTTTTAGAGGAGGCTCAAACAAGGCTCTAAAAGGATAGGGGTTCCTAGTAACGAGCTTCATGTAGTGATTCAGAGCTTTGAAAGAGACAAAGGAGGTGTCGTCAAAAGAGATCAAGCAAGGGTTGGTTGAGTACGAGGGTACACTACCTAGGTTAGCCTCTTTCTTCGGTTGGATGCTATGTGAATGGATTGGAGAAGCAAAAAACAACTAAAACAAAAGAGAACCGTGAAAACATGTCATCTAGCCACCTACATAGATGTGGGAAGAGATAAGGGAGGCTAGGTTAGTCAAGGGAAGGGAAGGTCACACCTAGGATTGAGGTTAAGAGGGGCTGGAGCTTAGGAATTGGTCAAATTTTCTCTAGTTGAGAGGGAGAAATGGCGGCTCAAACCTATTTTAGGTTTGTTTGAACATGGAAATCGGTCGATTTTATCCTGAAAAAACTCGACCGATCAAGAGAAAAACCCTTGACCTCCGCCTGGGATCGGTCGAGTTGGCAACTCGATCGACATGTAGCCTGTTCAAAAACTTAGAAACTTAATTTCTATCTTTTATGGTGATAATAAATTTTATTTCTTTATCCTATTATGCATTTTAGACATATTAAGTCACATTCACTCATCATAGTGTACTATTTTGCCATAAAACAAGTGTTTGTGAAAAATACCCAAAACAAGTAAAACAAGGTAGGAAACACGATAACCATAACACATATCAAGCAAGAAATGATCAATTTTGAGCAATAGACATATAGGTAAGATAAAAACTATCTAGAATGCATGTCAAGATCATCAAGAGTAGTAATAAGCAATTTTGATCTAATGAAAGTAAATTTCTCTCTAGCTACAAGCTTAGTGAAAATGTCTGTAAGTTGATTCTCTATATCCACATGCGTAACATAAATATACTTTTGGGCAATGTGGTCATGAAGAAAGTTGATGACAAACCTTTATATGTTTAGTCCTACTATGAAATATAGGATTATAAGACAAGTTACTTGCACTAGTATTATCACAATAGATAGGAAAAGCATCAAAATAGATGTTAAAGTCTTGGAGCATTTACTTCATGCATAGGACTTGGGCACAACAACTCCCATATGCAATGCATTCATCCTCAGTAGTTGAAATAGCCACAATACTTTGTTTCTTAGAGAACCAAGAAACTAAGTAGGGTCCTAGGAAGAAGTAACTACCACTTGTGCAACTTCTATCAATCAAGCATCATGCATAGTTTGCATCACTATAAGCAGTAAGAGTAAAGTCCCTTGAATTGGGATACCATAGTCTAAAATTTAGAGGTTTTGGCTAGATACCTTTAAATTCCTCTTAACCATTATAAGATGTGATTTCCTAGGTCTTGATTAAAAGTGAGCACACAAGCCAACGCAAAACATTATGTTATGTCTAGAGGCAGTTAAATAAAGTAAGCTTCCAATCATACCTCTATAGAGATACTCATTTACCTTTCCAACTTCTTCATCTCAATCAAGTTTGGTGGTGTTTGACATGGGGGTGTCCATTGGCCTGGTGTTCTCCATCCCAAAGTGCTTTATAAGATCACTTGTGTTCTTACCTTGGTTGATGAAGTTCTCATTCTTTGTTTTCTTCATTTGAAATCTAGGAAAGAATATAAGCTCCCCCATCATGCTCATCTCAAACTCACTTTGCATAAGATCATTGAATTCCTTGGAATGATCAAGATTTGTCCATACTAAAATGGTATCATCAATATAAATTTGAATGATAAGAAAATTTCCAGAAGTGTGCTTTAGAAACAAGGTAGAATCTACTTTGCCTATGATATAGCCATTATCTAACAATAAGTTCTTTAGTTTCTCATACCAAGCTCGAGGTGTTTGTTTGATACCATAGAGAGCTTTTTGCAACAAATAAACATGGTTAGGAAAATTATCATGTTCAAATCCCGAGGGTTGTGCAACATACACTTCCTTCTCAATTGTATCATTCAAAAACACAATTTTAACATCCATTTGATAAAGCAAAAAATTCTTGTGACTAGAAAAAGCAAGAAACATTCTAATTGACTCAAGTCTAGCGATAGGTGCATATATTTCATAAAAATATATACCTTCTTGTTGAGCAACTAACCTTGCTTTGTTCCTTACCACTTTTCTTCTTTCATCCAACTTGTTACGGTAGACCCATTTGGTGCCAATGATCTTTCTATCACTTGGTCTTTACACAAGACTCCACACTTTGTTTCTTTCAAACTGTGCCAACTCTTATTGCATGGAGAGGATCCACTCATCATCTTTAAGAGCTTCTTTGACATCATTTGGCTCCAACTGGGAGATGAAGGCGCTATCTGCTTGTTCTATATTGTAGACATCCTGTATCCACCCTCTCAAAAGGATTACCCATGATGAGCTCTTTAGGATGATTCTTTGCAAAGCAGGGGGTTGGATCCGTCTTTTCTTCATTCTTCTCTTCTTCATCAACTAACACCTCCTTTCCTTTATCAACAATGTTGATCCCTTTTAAGAGAGGGATCACCTCACCTGCAACATCATTATTTGGAATAATATTTTTGGAAATAGAGGAGTTAGTCTCAATAATTATAACATTTTTGATATTGTAAGGCCACTGGACTACCACTAACAACATCCTTAAGTACATGAGAAGAACTAAGGATCAGTTCCTTGTCTACAGCGATGAGGAAGAGTTAGTGGTAAATGGTTACACCGATGCAACCTTCCAAACTGACAAAAATGATTGTATATCATAGACTAGATTTGTGTTTTGCCTTAACAATGAAGCTATTAGTTGGAAGAGTTCTAAGAAAGAGAAAGAGGCTGATTCTACAACAAAGGTTCAGTATATTTCTACATCCAATGTAGTAAAGGAGGCTGTTTTGATCAAGAAGTTCATTTTTGAACTTGGGGTGGTTCCAAGCATCAACAATATAGTAGAGACATATTGTGATAATAATGGAGATAATGCACAAGCTAAAAAACCCAAATCACATCAGCATTCCAAGCACGTACAATAGTGGTTCCATCTCATATGAGAAATCACACAATGAGGAGATGTGAAGATTTGCAAAGTACCAACTGAAAGCAATGTTGTTGACCCCTTGACAAAGGCACTTCCATAGAAGAAGCATGAAGGTCATGTTAGATCACTTGGGATTTAGTTCATGGGTTATTAGCTCTAAGTGTAAATGGGTATGTGTTGGTATGTAAACCCATATATTCCATCATATGGTGATTGCAATGACATATCTTGTAAATGATTTGATTATTAATACATGCAGTCTTTCATTTAATCTATTTTATTTAGTTATGAGATAATGATGTAACATAATAAAGTCTAAAGAATGATGTTATTAAATGATGTATGTCTTCAGGTTCAGGACCCAAACAATGAGATCATGTGGATGTTAAGAGTATACACATTCTTGTTATGTCCCTACTAAGTTGTCATTGTGAAAGCATGATAGAAAACAATAACACATGACTAGAGTGTGTGTTGGTGGATGATAGAATCTCATTAAGTCATGATATGTGATATCAAACCAAAACAATAGATACTTATTATAGAACAGTGTATCAAACAGACCCACCTTGAGAGTTATGCATGGAGACCATTCAATGGTAGTTAGAATCATATCTCATAGTGAGGGTGGTGATTGTGGTTCTTAGACCTTAAATCACTACACTCATCACATTTTGTTCAATGTACTTTGACATCATCCAATGTGACCTTGATTAAGGATTACCATAAAGGTGATGCTCGAATACATTGTGACACATGGGGAATGACTGTGAGTAATGTAGATGGGATTTGTCCCTCCTATAGGAGTTTAATATCATATACACTTGATAAGAGAGATTGTGAAATACATAGCCATGCTCAGGTAAGTCAATATGTGATATTGTAATCCCATATATTTAAGACAGTCTTCTCAAGTTCAAATAACATGGATTAAATGTTGAAGAGGATGATGATTTCATGTCTCGAGTTCAATCTTGATATCAGTGACAAAGGAACTATACAAACATTATAACACTAATCGTAGATTGTAGGTTGAAGTTTCTCTCCAACTTTCTAATTACTTGGGTAGAAATGATGTCTTTCTAGATACCACTCATTGCTTGTGATGTCATAAATTAGTTATGGACGTTCACTGCCATCATAACTTAGAACCTATAGGGCCACACAGACATGATACACCTAGAATAGGATTTTACTAATGAATGTGATTTAAACTGGATTACTAAGTGTAAGGTATTCAATTTAAACAAGATTGACAATCAGGACTATGAAATGACTAGTTGAACAAGTGAATCAATTGACTCAGATGTCTAAACCGACCAATTCAGGTTGTGAACTGGCCATTTGGTTGATCAACAATATTGGATCAAGGATTGATACTAACATCATGTTGTGCATTGACCATATATTGAAACCCTATTTGAATGCAAATAGGAAACATGGTGAACTAATCATTTCAAGGATTGGACAGGTTGACTCACATGTGAATCGACCATTTTGCATGTGAACCTACCAGTTCATGGTTCTAGAAAATTCATAAAATTTTGTCTCTTCAACTATCGATTGATCTGGAATTCAACCATGACTCTTTTATAAATAGAGGGGTAGTTGAGGCTTTTAGAAGACACAACAGTAAGCTCTATCAAATGTTGTCTTCTCACATTTTTGGTAATGTGAGAACCTGAGAAAGTCTAACCGTCAAAGGAAGGGAAAATAAGGGAGAGACAACAAGGGAGAGCAATTTGACACTAGCACATTGACTAGAAGAGACAACTCCTTCTTGTCCATTCCAGATGAACAACAAGAGTTCTTGGTGGTCTGCGTGGACTATTACATAGGAGAAAAGGCTTTTACCACCAACTACAAGGATGCAGCCAACCACCGTCTGTGGTGATCAATGAGGAAGCTACTTCCGATAGACATCTGGGTACAACTTAAAGAAATAAGCATGCTGTAATAAGAGATAGTCGCTAGAATTTCTCTAGGACTCGGTAAATGCCCTGTAACCCTCATTCCCAGTTCATAGAGGTTGATAAGATCTATTTTCTAAGGGGAATATGGAAGCAATTGTTTCCCCTATCATATATGATGCCATATTTCCCAACTGTTGTATCAGAGCCACATAAATTTACTATATTTTGGCATTTAATCAATATGAGCAGAATTTTAGTTTTATCATTTATTTATTACATAAGATGTAAATATTTAAATGATTAATGTGCATATACAATTAAATACTACATACAATCCATATATATAATTTCTACGTGTCTCCCTAAAAGAGGTTTGATGGTGGATGTTATCATGGTTATGACCAACAACCCTAGATCTTTGTACTTGGTTGGATGATTGTTATTCTTGTTATATATCTTGACACGATTTTACCGTGCGTATAACACAAGTACACGCGTCAATGTAGTATAGGCCTTTGTGAGGCCCGAGTCGAACTCAGGGACACTGAACTATCAGTGGACTACTACTAACTGTTCACAATCAACTAGACCGGTTAAAAAGGTTTTAGGAGTTGATTAAAAAGAAAATAAAAATAAAAGAAAGCAAAACAACTGATTAACTGTTCAGTTTAGTCAATTTAGATGGGAATCTTTAGGATTGCGGTTTCACCGCGGGTTCTCGTTGTATGACTTTCTATATAGTTAAACACATTCATCTCTCAATATGGGTAGTGGCCTATGGTCAGAATTGTTCACTGTCGTGATATAATTCACTACCTAAATCTAGGTCAGTTCCACCGTCGTAGTAACCTATAACCTAAACTAGGCACATTAGAATCAACCTCTGGGTTTCCACCATTAACCATACATCACCTTGTTCAAGGAATTTATGAGTTAATGTGAGTTTTGTCTCTTTTCAACCGTTAATTCTTCTTTCAAAGCAATTAAAGGCATTAGATTATCATTAGGGTGATCAAGAATAATGATATAATGGAGAAAATGATATTATACCACGGATTTCAGAGATAAATTATGAATTACTATGATAAAAACGTCATACAATGATTACCCCGGCTACTCTCGGTCCCAAAGACAAAGGGGATTAGCCCCGCATGTTCATCTCACAGCAAGACATGATTGAAGAAAGGGGAAACATGGAGAAAAACGTGGATGAAGTGATGTAAACCCCTAAACGGAGAAGATCCAAGCGTTCCTCGGCGTAGAACGTGCGGTCTACAACCTTTCTGCGGTGGAAAAGGTCTTCTTCAGCTCTCAGAACGGTCGGGGCATGCTTCTGGGCTCCGTTCTCTTCTTCCCCTCTCCTTGTGATGTGTGCAGCGGCTAATGACGTGATAGATGACTCATGACCACCGTCTTTAGGTATAAACACCCAGTTAGGTCGCCAAAATATCACCACCGTTGCATTCGGCCCGATCTGAAACAAACATTAATCTGACGACGTCGATACCATCGACGCGGGTCGATGGTATCGACCCCTCACGATATCGGCAAGCCTTCCTTCTTTACTGTCATCCCGCCTGATGCTGACTCGATACCATCGACACGGGTCGATGGTATCGACACCCTTAGGCGTCAGTTTTGTCACCTTTCCGACACTGAAGTTGTGGATCGTCGATAGTATCGACTGGCTGATCGCTGGCAACCTGAGGGTATCTCACAACCATCGACTTCCCAGTCGATGGTATCAACTCTGCCTGACTCCTTGCGGCTGTCTTCCTCTGACTGTGTCGATACTATCGACGGATGTCAATGGTATTGACAATTGTATATATTTATTTTTTCTGAAATTGCAAGACAAAGCCAAATCAGCTGAAATAAAACTCATTATTATAATCATTCATGATAAAAAAGATAAAATATGGGAGATTCGATACTGAAAAGGATTATAGACTAGAGTAAGGAAATCATGCAATATTAACCACCAAAATGGTCAATAAACACATAAAAAACAAGTAAAACAAGTCTATAAATGCGACTCAAAATCATCGCATCAAACTCCCCTAAGCTTGAACCTTGCTCGTCCTCGAGGAACAAAAGTCTAGAATAGAATTGTGATGGTCAACTAAAGAACAAATTATCACACAGACTTCGCCATATGATCCCTGCCATACCTTCACATTCCGGCCCTCACTAACCACAGAATGATAATTACCCTCAAGGTGACAATGATCATCCATAAAAGATATCTACCTCAAAATTTATGAACACTATCACATAAAGCAGTTAACATAATAAAATCCTCCGGTCCAGACTCGGTGCATCTTGTGATCTTCTATCTACGTTGCTCATCCTAACTACCATCTGGATGGAAGCAACTATCTTGGTAGTAATGAGTGAGGAGGTTATCACAGTGGCCTACCAATTCGAGCAACAGGTGGATGGAATACGTAGCTCTGGAAGAAATGGAAGAACAATACAGTTTAACATGCACAAATAACAATAATGACCTAAATGATGCATAAGCAAATGAAAATGCCCTAATGCCTACATATTGGGTAGGAATGATGCATGTTCCTACTATTCCACCTTATATGGGATCAAATGTGTAAAAACTACATTATGTGCTACTTCTTCCTATTACATGGGTGAAACAAGCTCTTTTCTCCCTCTAAAATCAGCCCTTTTTTTCCTTTCTATTTTTTTTCAAGCCCTTGTTCACAAATTGCAACATGTACAATATTTTTCGAATTCCTATTTTGTCCTTTTTTTTCTTTCGGGCTTCCTTCACATAACTGTAATACTTAAGGCATTACACTGTATTTTAGAGAGTATAGAACAAGTCACCTTCTTCTCTTATTTTTTAGAAGAAATAAGGCACATACTATACTACATGCTCAAAAATATGTTCAAATGCAACTACATGAAATTAGTTATGCAACTATTATGACATGCACTCAGGAATGTATGCATGCATGATATCTCTACAAATTTTTTTCATTTCTTTGTCAAATTTTTTATGCAAAATCTACCAAAAATGCACTCCTACCTAAATGCTATGCAATCAAAAGATGAAAACCGTAATGTGCTTCCAATTCTTATGGTGGAGTATGAAAACAATGGGGTGTATAGATCACAAGATTAATTGACTGAACCTTTATAAAACATTGTGTCCCTCTTTACTGACCTGTGTAATAATTAAGAGGTTTCTCTCTCTTATTTCAAATTAAGGTTTCATTATCATTTGGTTAGTTTAGGCTCAAACAACAAATTCCGTCCACTCTTCGTGAATCATAGGGATGTACAATTGTGTTTTCCTATTTTAAAGTTGACAAACCCAAATATTTTCTTAAGTCGTGTGCTCAAGGTTGAACAACACAAGCTTGCAAAAGCACTAAAAATTTAAAATTTACCCCTGATTCCCATGTACAAACACAGAGATGACACATGACATTAGACATCCACAATTACACTAGATAGAGTGTGGATCCTACAGAAAATTAAGAACTAAGAAAAATAAATGATAAAAGACAAAGCAATAAATGATAAAAACTAAGAAAAATAAAGGATAGAAACTGTTCCAACTCCACCCCAAGCTTGAATTCGACTATGGGCTCATAGTAAAAAACAACCTTAAATGGTGGAACAGTGATACCGGTCATTGGTCTGGTGGTGGCGGGTACTGGGGAGCTGTGGGGTCCCAAGATGGGTACTGGCCTTGGAAACTCAGATCATACTGGGGCATCAGCGGAGGTTGAGGATACCCCTGAAAATAGTTCTGGCTCCAGTAGTTTTCGTAGAAGGGCTATCGCTGCATCTCCATCCTATGCAATATGTCATGGATATTCTATTGGTAGGCGAGGAGGAGGCGCTCATTCTCATAAATAGCTTGTTGGTTCTTGAAAAGTCAGTTCATGGTATCCTGAATACTGGCGAAGGAAGTAGTATGCTACTACTGGTTCTACTGAATCTCCTACAGCATTGAGTACATCCCCTGCATTGAATAGACATCCTCTCCTTGATGAGAGGGATGAGGTGGCAGAGGCTGTGAAGAGGATGATTCACCTAGTGGAAGTGGGGACGCTTCCGCAGTGCTACTCGTGCCCGAAGAGGAGTGAAAACCTCCTCTTCCTCTTCATGATCGTTGCCGTCATCATTGTTGTCATCATTACCACCGTCTTCATCAGAGTCGTCGATGGTGATGATGGGCCACTTGAAATGCTGAGCTCCCTCGATGTTGAAGATGGGGTCCGGAAGCGCACATTCTTGGTATTCGTGATTGACATGGCAATGCGCATAAGCCAAGCCATCACGGAGCAGGAGGAGGTTGGAGCGGTGCAGATGATGTAGGTTGACCTTGTTCCTATTGGAAAGTAGAGTAAGCTGGGAAAAGTCCAATCCAAGGTAGAGGGCTAATAGTGTGATCATCCCCCCAAAGTGGATAGGAGCCTTCCGCGTACTCATCTTTACAACCAACACGCACGTTAAAAAGAACGCGCCCCAGTTGCACTCCTCACGTGTCAGCAATTTATACAGAAAGAATAAAGTTGTCTCTTGGAATTTGCTAAGAGACAAATCGCCGCGAGCAAAAAGCATCATACAGAGCATGCGGTGCAGAATCTGCACAAAAGGATGCTCAAAGTCGGCGACGGCAGTGTTGTGGTATCTTACAAACTTTCCGGGAGGCACAGTCACCAGCTTGGCAAAGATGTCATTGTAATCAGTCTGTTTGTCCGTCCACCGGTGCTGGTAAGGGTCATGATACCAGTTATACACATAATTGAACTGGTCGAGAGTGAGGGTGTAATTGTTCTTGTAGAGTCTGAAAGACACGCGCCCTTTCTTCCACTCCCTATCGGTGGCGATCAGATCATTGGACACGAAATTGATATCCAATGACGCCATGAACTCCACCACGAGCTCCTTGTAAGTTGGCCACTCGCCGAAGAATGGTTGGCCGTCAGTGCGGTACTCCATCTCGTCAGGCCTCCTGGTCGTATGCTTTGCCTGCCCCTTGAGGATGTAGGCAAGATTGGGCTCGAACCTGAGGTAACAAACCATGTACCGGTCAACATATCGGGTTGGCTCGATCTTCCTCTTCATCAAATCCTCGTACACCTTCTGGACCTCCGCAGAAGGATGAACAATCCTCAGACGAGGAATGGATCCCGGTGGCAGAGGAAATCGCCATCAGAACTGCCCATGAAGAAGATGCTCCGTCTGTCCGCACCATTATCGCAGAGAAAAAGGGAATAGGAGATGGAGCTCGGTGAAGGTCGGAGAAGATGATCTCCGCTCGGTGCAAGGCTCGGTGAAGAGATCACGATCCTTGGACGCTCATAGCAGGCCTCCAGTTGAACAACAATGCTCAATGCACAAGTAGAGCGAAGAAGTTCTGAAGGTGTGAAGAGAATTGACAATCAATCCCTCCTTTTATAACTCTATCCGTCGCTGCTGTGGATCTGTAGATACCATCGATGGGGTGTCGATGGTATCGACACCTGTAGCACAATCCGTGTTTCACGAGTATCGCCGGCTGTCGATAGCCTGATGTGGGGGCCCAAATTGATGACGCATCGATACCATCAACTTGTATTGATGGTATCGACCCATCCCACAGATCGACTTCCTTGATGTAGCAATCACCATTGATTTCCTCTCATAGATCACTAACATGTCGTGTCGATACCATTGACGCCAGTCGATGGTATCGACTCTTCGTAGGTTAAACACCCTCGTGAGGTCCGACCGCCACTTTCTGACTGTAGCCGGGTCGATACCATCGACAGGCCCGTCGATGGTATTGACTTCACTGAGACAAAATTAGATGTAAATCATCAGGGATCTCACGAGTATCGACACCCCAGTCGATACTATCGACACCAATCTGGTGATTTCTTCAGCGTCACTGATGGTATCGACTCAGAAAAATTTCTGCAATCACCTAACTGTACCCATGTCGCTACCATCGATACAATGGTCGATGGTATTATATTATCATTAGGATGATCAAGCATAATGATATAATGGAGAAAAAGAAATCATACCACGAATTTAATAGATAAATTATGAATTACTCTGATAAAAACGTCATACATTGATTACCCGGGCTACTCCCGGTCCTAAAGACAATGGGGATTAGCCCCACATGTTCATCTCAGAGCAAGACATGATTGAATAAAGGGGAAACATGGAGAAAAATGTGGATGAAGTGATGTAAACTCCTAAACGGAGAAGATCCAAGCATTCCTTGGAGTAGAATGTGCAGTCTACAGCCTTTCGGCGGTAGAAAATGTCTTCTTCGGCTCTCGGAACGGTCAGGGCGTGCTTTTGGGCTCCGTTCTCTTCTTCACCTCTCGTCGTGATGTGTGCAGCGGCTAATGACGTGATAGATGACTCCTGGCCGCCGTCCTAAGGTATAAACACCAAGTTAGGTCACCAAAATATCACCACCATTGGATTCAGCCCGATCTGAAACAAACATTAATTTGACGGTGTCGATACCATCGATGCAGGTCAATGGTATCGACCACTCACGATATCGGCAAGCCTTCCTTCTTTACTGTCATCTCGCCTGATGCTGACTCGATACCATTGACAGGGGTGGATGGTATCGACACCCTTAGGCGTCGGTTTTGTCACCTTTCCGAACTGAAGCTGTGGATCGTCGATAGTATCGACTATTGTGTCGATAGTATCGACTGGATGATCGCTGGCAACCTGAGGGTATCTCACTACCATCGACTTCCCAGTCGATGGTATCGACTCTACCTGACTCCTTACGGCTGTCTACCTGTAACTGTGTCAATACTATCGACGGATGCCGATGGTATCGACATCTGTATATATTCATTTTTCCTGAAATTGCAAGACAAAGCCAAATCAGCTGAAATAAAACTCATTATTATAATCATTTATGATCAAAAAGATAAAATATGGGAGATTTGATACTGAAAAGGATTATAGACTAGAGTACGAAAATCATGCAATATTAACCACCAAAATGGCCAATAAACACATAAAATGCAAGTAAAACAAGTCTATAAATGCGAATCAAAATCATCGCATCATATCTCAGTTTGCATATTGAGCCTCTCTCTATTTCCATATGTAAAAGTATTAATTATTTCCTTAATATCCTCCCCAAAGATGTAAGTTGAGACTTACCTATTATGATATAATACGTTAAATAGGATTAGCATAGGTTCTTTGCTTTTATGGCAAAAATGGTGTTATGCTCTAGATGAACCGACCATTTGTAGATATAGTATGTATATGATACATATTAGTATGCTATGGTTGGATATTTATATGTATTTATATAAACATAAAATCCCTCAATCCAATATTAAGTGTTAGATGGTTCCCATAAGAAACACACCTGGAGATACTGATCAACTAAGCATGGGAAGGCCAAGCGTAGTGCATTATCCATCTTGTTGAAGTGTGATGGTAGTTATGTTGGTCTTACAAATAGTGTGCATTACTTTTGTGTTGGCTTTTGGGTCATACTTAAATAGGTGACCTTAATGAGATTAACGGCCTAGAAGCTTGCAGATGACTATGACAAAGGGTTGTGCATACCATATATCCAAGAATTACATCAGATGTTATTAGTAAACATTGCCTACCTTAATACTTGGTTATGGACCCTGGTGTTGGTCAGATAATAGTTCAATTGTTTTGGGTCTTGGCCCACTAGAAGGTTGTACATTACAATCTTCCGAATTGATATGTCAGGGCTATATATTTGAACAAATTAGTGTGAGTGATAATTAATTAAAGGTTTAATTAAACATAGTTAAATTTTATTTTAATCAAATCAAAATTAAAAGTGGTTTAACAAATTGCAAATTTTTCTTGTAAAATTAAATGGCAACCAATGACACATTTTCCGTGCAATCAGTCATTGATAAGGACAAGTTCGATGGAAATAATTTCCATGACTCGTTCAGGACATTGAGAATCATTCTCAAATAGGAGTGCAAGCTCTATGTCCTGGAGACACCAGTGCCACATGAACCTTTGCCCATTGCACCCAAGGCTGACAACGATGCTTACAAGAAGCACTCTGAAGATGTTGTAGATGTCAAGTGTCTGATTCTGTTCTCAATGAACTATGAGTTGTAGAGACAACATGTGAACATGGATATTACTGATATGGATACATATCTTAAGAAAATGTACCAAGATTTGGCAAGACAAGAGAGAGCTGATGTCTTGAAGGCGTTGTTCAAGTGCAACATGGTAGAAGGAGATCTAGTAGGTCTCCATGTGCTCATGCTTATTGGGTATGTGGAGAACCTTGCTAGATTGGGATTTCCCTTGGGCCAAGAGTTGCCACAGATGTGATTCTTTAGTCACTTCTAGAGTCATACAACTAGTTTGTCATGAACTACAACATGAATGATTTATACAAGACATTGTTAGAATTACTTGGCATGTTCAGAATAGCTGAAGTGAAGATGCAAAAAGACAAGATCAATTCTATGATGATGATCAGTAGAGGAAAGGGGAAGTCCAAGGCAAAAGGCAAAGCTAAGAAGAGTTTTAAAGCAGGACATAATCCCAAGTTTTCTACACTCAAATAAAAGGGAGGTGTGACCAAAGGAGGAAATTGTGACTACTATTACCATCCTGGACACTAAAAGAGGAATTTCTAACTCTACCTGGAGGAAATCAGGAAGAAGGAGGGGATGAGTTATCCACCTCAGGTATATATGCTATTGAGATAAATTTGTCTACTTCTTCATCATAGGTACTATATACCCGATGTGGATCTCACATATGTTTGAATATGTAGGATTAAAATAGAAGTAAGCCTTTAAGAAAGGATGAGGTTGAACTATGTTCTGAGAATGGATCAAGAGTTGTTGCCACTATAGTTGTAATCTTTAATTTATCTTTTCCCATAGGGCTTGTGATAGAGATAAAGAACTTCTATTTTGTACCTGCAATTAATAGAAACATTATTTATATATCTTGTATGGACAAGGATCAATTTGAATTTCATATAAAGAATGGCCAATATTCTATTTCATAATATGAATTATATAATTCTAGAGCCCCCATGTTCTATGGTCTTTATTTATTAGATCTAAAGACAAATGTCTATAGCGTAAATACCAAATGATTTAAACTTGACAACTCATACAAAACATACCTTCAAGGGCACATATATGAGAATTGCATTTTTAGACTCCATAAAGATGGATATCAAGAATCTTTTGGTATCAAACCATTAGATACATGTGAGTCTTGATTGTTGGTCAAGATGACAAAGACTCCCTTCACTGGTAACAGTGAGAGGGCTAGTGATCTATTCAGACTCATACATAATTATGTATGTGGCCATTTTAAAACAAATGATAGAGGTAGTTATCAATACTTCATTACCTTTACTGATGATCTCAATAGGTATGGTTATGTTTACTTGATGAATCATAAGTCAAAAACCCTTGAAAATATCAAGGAATTTTTGAATGAAGTACAAAGCGTACTTGGTAAAAGTGTTAAGACACTTTGATCTTATTGAGGTGGAGAATGCCGAGGCCAAGAGTTTGAGGACCTTCTGTGAGACTATGGTATCGTATCACAATGGCCTCCACCTAGAACACCACAACATAATGGTATGTCATAAAGAAGGAATTGCACATTGCTAGATATGGTCTAGAAACTATGGATTTACACTAAACCGTGTACCATCTAAATCAATTCAAAAGATGCCATATGATATATGGTATGGGAAGCATCCCAATGTGTCTTTTATGAAGATTTGGGGATGTGAAGCTTATGTGAGAAAGAAATTTCCCAAATAGATTGGACCCAAATTAGATAAATATTATTTTTTGGATATCCTAGGGAAACCAAATGTTTACTACTTTTATACTTCATATGACAACAAAGTGTTTGTTTCCATGGATATTGTATTCCTATAAAAGGAATTCATTTCCATAGGAATCAGTGGGAGGAAAGTAGAACTCAAAGAGGTTCGATACCAACAACCAAACATTGAACCTACATAGGTACAAGTGGAACATAGAGAGTCACAAATAGTTTTGGAATCTCAAATTCCTCATGTAACATAGGGAGCTCACAGATCTAGCAGGATATGCCTTGATCTAGAAAAAAATGGTTATCTTGTGACCAAGATGGTAATGACTTGGTTATTGATGATGAGCCAACAACCTATCTAGAAGAAATTAAGGGACCATAATATGAGAAATGGCTTGAGGCCATGATATTTTACATGGAATCCATGTACACCAATAAGGTATAGACCTTGGTGGATCCACCTAAGGGGTAAAATCCACAGGGTGCAAGTGGTCCTTCAAGAGGAAGACTGGCATGGATGGTAATGTACAAACTTGCAAAGGTCAATTGGTTGCAAAGGGTTTTAGACAAGTTCAAGGAGTTGACTATTAGGAAACATTTTATCCAATATCCAAGGTTAAGTCCATCAAGATCATGCTTGCTATCGCATCTTATTACGATAATGAGATTTGGTAGATTGATGTTAAAACCACATTCCTTAATGGAATCTGCTTGGGGATGTGTACATGACATGACCTGAGGGTTTTATAAATCCAATAATTGCAAATAAATCCTATAAGATACAAAGGTTAATGTATGGATGGAAGTAAGAATCTCAGATCTAGAATCTTCAATTTGAAAAAATAGTCAAAGAGTTTGTCTTTAGTCAAAATAATGATGAATCATGTGTTTACAAGAAGGTTAGTGGGAGCATGATTGTATTCCTTATATTGTATGTAGATGACATACTATTGATGGGAAATGACATCCCTACTTTATAGATGGTAAAGAACTGGATAGGAAATAGTTTATCTATGAAATATTTAGAAGAAGCATCATATAACTTAGGAATCAAGATCTATAGAGATAGATGTAGAAGGCTTCTTATGCTAAGTCAGATAACATACATTGACAAAGTGTTGAAGAGGTACAAAATGGACAACTCAAAGAGTGGAAACCTACCAATGTCTCATGGTGTTACTATCTATAGAACGCAGTGTCCCAGTTCTTGTTAAGAAAGGGAACACATGAGAATTGGATCTATCATGTATGCAATGCTATGTACTCGACCTAATATCTTGTATGGCATGAGAATGATAAGAAGATATCAGTAAGATCCTGATGAAGGACATTAGACTACTGTTAAGAACATCCTTAAGTACATGAGAAGAACTAAGCATTCGTTCCTTATCTACAATGGTGAGGAAGAGTCAGTGGTAAAGGGTTACACTAATGCAACCTTGCAAACTGACAAAGATGACTATATATCACAGTTTGGATTTGTATTTTGCCTTAACAACAAAGCTAGAAGTTGGAAGAGTTCTAAGAAAGAGAAATACATTGATTCTACAACAAAGGCCAAGTATATTTCTACATCTAGTGTAGCAAAGGAGGCTGTTTTGATCAAGAAGATCATGTTTGAACTTGGGGTGGTTCGAAGCATCAACAATACAATAGATCTATATTGTGACAATAGTGAAGATATCACACAAGCTAACGAACCCAGATCAGATCAGTGATCCAAGCACATACATTAGCAGTTCCATCTCATATGAGAAATCCACAATAAGGAGATGTGAAGATTTGCAGAGTACCAATTGAAAGTAATGTTGTTGACCCCTTGACAAAGGCACTTTCATAGCAGACGCATGAAGTTCATGTTAGATCACTTGGAATTAAGTTCATGGGTGATTATCTCTAAGTGGAAGTATGGTATGTATGCCCAGATAGCCAATCATATGATGATTGTATTGACATATCTTGAAACTAATCTGATTATTAATAAAGGCAATATTCCATTTAATCATTTTTATCTAGTTATGAGATAATGATGTAACATAATAAATATCTAGAGAATCATGTTATTCGATGAAGTATGTCTTGAGGTTGAGGACATGAGCAATGAGATCATATGGATGTTAAGAGTATATACATTTTTGTTATGTCCCTAGTTAGTTGTTATTGTGAATGCCTAATAGAAAAATAATAAAACATGACTAGAGTGTGTGTTGGTTGATGAAAGAATCTCATTAATTAATGATATGTGATATCAAACCAAAAAAATAGATACTTGTTAGAGAAGAATGTATCAGATAGACCCACCTTGAGAGTTATGTATTGAAACCATTCAATGGTAGTTAGAATCATGTCTCATAGTGAGAGTGGTGATTGTGGTTCTTAGAACTTAAATCACTACACTCATCACATTTCATTCGATGTACTTTGACATCATCCAATGTGACCTTGAATAAGGGTTACCATAAAGGTTATGGTCGAATACATTGTGACACATGGGGAATGACTGTGGGTAATGTAGATGGGATTTGTCCCACCTATAGGAGTTTGACATCCTAGACACTTGATAAGTGAGAATGTGAAATACATAGCTGACGTGTATTTTACTACGCGCTAAAAACGCAAGTGTACGCGTCGAGTAGTACAGACCTTGTGAGGCCCGAGTCGAACACAGGGATACTCGGAAATGTTGGAGACTCCTACTAACTATTTGCAATCAGCTAAGCTGAAAAACAAATTGGGGTTTGTTGAATAAAATTAAAATAAAACAAAGCAAACAATCGATTAAAGGTTAATTTAATCAATTCAAAAGGATATCTTTAGGATTGCAGTTTCACCGCGGGTTTTCATTGTATTAGGTTTTATATAACGCCTCAATCTTCTCTCTCTATCCGGGTAGTGGCCTGAAAACAGAATTGCCCACTGTAGTGGTGCAATTCACTACTTAGGTTTAGGTCGGTTCCACCGTCGTAGTAACCTATCCCCTAAACTAAGTGCATTACAAACGATCTCTCAGTATCCACCATTAATTTTACACCACCTTGTTCAAGGGATTTATCGATTAATGTAGGTTTCGTCTCTTTTCAACCGTTAATCCTTCTTTCAAAGTAATTAAGGGCATTAGGTTATTATTATGGTGATCAAGCATAACAATATATGGAGAAAACAAAACTATACCACAGATTTAAGAGAGAAAATATGAATTACTATTAGAAAACTGTCATACAATGAATCCCCAGGCTACTCCCGGTCCTAAAGATGAAGGGGATTAGCCCCGCATGTTCATCTCACACAAGTACATGGTAGAAATACGGGAAATCATATGAAAAACGTGAATTGAATGGGAAAACCCCTGAACGGAGAAGAATCGGTTGATCCTTTGCGTAGAACACGTGCTCTCCTGCCTCTCGGTGGTGAAATCCGTCTTCGGCAGCGTCCAGATCGACTGGTATGAACTTCTGGCCTCCGTTCTCCTTTTTCCTGCTCCTCGACACTTGTGCAATGGCTAATCCGATCCTCGTCTGGGCGGCCGTCCTTAGGTATAAGTCCCTCATTAGGTCGTTAATTAACTCCAGCCGTCCGATTGAGATCATTAGAAAGCAAACTCATATCCTACGTTGTCGATACCATCGACGCGAGTCGATGGTATCGACCCGCTGTAGTAACGAACCCTTCCTTTGTCGCGCCCGACATCATCTCGATACCATCGACACGGGTCGATGGTATCGACTTCCTTTAGGCGTCAATTTTGTCGTTTTGCGACGCTGTAGCCTCCGTGCGTCGATGGTATCGACTTGGTGTCGATACTATCGACAGCTTCTTCGCCAGCAACCTGAAGGTGTCTCGATACCATCGACTTGAGCGTCGATGGTATCGACTCTTTGCTGCTCCTTTCAGCTGGAAACCTGTGGCCTCGTCGATGGTATCGACTTCCTTCGATGGTATCGACGGAAACAAATACTCGTTTGTCCTGAAATTCAAAGACAAGATCACATAAATTCATACAAATAAAAATAATTTGACAATTAATGCTCAAAATGATGAAATAAGGGGATTTGACATAAAATAGTGGCAAAGACCAAATTGGATGAATTATGCAATATTAACCATAAAAATGACTAATTAAAGCATAAAACACATATAAAACATGTCTATAAATGCGACTCAAAATCATCGCATCAAACTCCCCTAAGCTTGCACGTTGCTTGCCCTCGAGAAACTAATCCTTAGAATAGAATTACAAATGTCAACCCAACATCCCATATGACTCCCACTGAACATTCACAAACCGGCCATTTCTAACCACAGAACGGTCATTACCCTAAAGGCGACAGTAATCATCCATAAAAGAAATTGACCTTCAAACCAATGAACACTATCACATAAGGCGGTTAACATAATAAAATTCGCCGGTTCAGACTCGGTGCATCCTGTGATCACCTATACTACGTTGCTCGCCCTAACTACCATCTACATGGAAGCAGTTCTCCTGATATTCATTAGTGAGGAGAAATTCACGGTGGCCTACCCATCCGAGCAACGGGTGGATGAAAATGGGTAGCTCATGGAAGAAAGTGGAAGTATTGTACAGTTTCAACATGCATAATACAAAAATGTCCTATATGATGCAAATGCACATTAGAAATGCCCTAATGCCTAAAATTGGGTGGAATGATGCATGCACCAACCATCCGCCTCAAAATGAGATGGATATCTAGTCAAGCTACATCATGTACTTGATAAATGTATATTTATTCCTTTTATTTGTATATTTTTTATATTTGTTTAGGATTGTTTTGTCATTTATTCTCTTAATTTCATAATTAGTTTTGTTATTTTATATTTTTCTCTTTAATTGGAGTTTTAATTCTATTTTCTTGGGTTTTGTAGGAAAATCACACAATTTGCAGCAGTCCAGAAATTCGTATATACCCTCCACCAAAAGTGACATAACTCTCACATTCAAACTCCAAATTGAGTGTACAGGTATTCATTGGAAAGGGAATTTAATTTCCTAAAATAAAGTCCTATTATTTGGACCGTTTCTGTGCTTTTAACGGGAGAGAAATACGTTCGAAGGCGCTGCTGCGAGAATCTGCATTAAAGGGAGTTACATGGTCAAGATAATTAAAGACAACAAACTTTCAATTTGACCAGATCCAGAAAATTCGAAAATTGGTCTCCCTCTCTTTTTTCCCTCTTTTTTGAGGGCAGCCTACCCCCTCCTCCTCCTATAAAAGGAGAGACTTTTTCACTTGTAAAAGGCATTCCATTCTTCATTCCATTTCATCGGATTTTTAGTTTGTATTTCTTCTGGTCTTGTTATGTTTGAGTAAATTTCTCTGGGGAATGGAAGTAGCCCCTTAGCCCGGTTCTATTCAATATAATCAATTATATTTCTCCATCGAACAAATGTTTTCTCTCTGTTTCTTTGTGGTTATTTGGATGATCTGATATATTTTTATCGAGTGATATGACCGTGGATCTCTGTAAGAATGAAACAATAGTCCCTTAATTGTGATTATCATCTTTTTGTCTATTTAATCTTTGTTGTAATCCTTGGTGACGTGACCACCTGATCCTTGGGTTTGAACACCGGTTTGAATTCATATGCTTTTTGATATGACCGTGGATAATGGTATGTTGGACGGTTGGGCAATGATCCGTGAACGCCGGGACCAACGGGTTCACGGGAAGTCTGACCCTTGTGAGTTTGTCCGTAAGGACATGTAAACACAAGGTCCTGATTTGATCCTTGGAGTTTAGAATTTGATTAGTTGAATAGGAACGTGGTTTTGGTGGTGATCTTCCGGACCCCAGATCTTTATTTCTTTGCTTAGTTAAATTTTATTTCAGCACTTTTATTTTTGTTCTTAGTATTAACAACTCTCTCAAATCGGAATTTAATTTTTGTACTTGCAATCGGATTTGGATTTCGACTTTTCCTTTCCGCCGTCCCTTGGATCGATACCTATCTATACTAAGTTGACTTGTTGTTCACAACAAGTTGACAACCGGGTTAGAAGGTTAAACTCTAGGACTTTTCCTAGTGATTGTTGCGTGTACAACGACGTGCATCAATTTGGCGCCGTTGCCGGGGACGGCACAGTTGTTTTTCAGATCTGGTTGCCTGTATATCTTGTATATTCCTTGTTCATATTCTCTAACTTTCATAACTTTAGTCTTTTTTATAATTTCTTTTAGATTTTTGTAATTTCTTTTTACCTTCCGAGCAAAATTCCGGAAGTGTATCTCCTCTTTCTGCTGAGTTTCCATTCCAGCAGTACTGCTTTCTAGTTATTTTTTTTAGTAATTTTAGTTTATTTCATAAATTTTTTTTAGATTTATAATTTTTAGCTCTCTTTGTAATTTTTGACCAACCTTTTATCTTACAATCTTTCTTCTCTCATTCATTGATTCACATATCTTTCAGGAATTTATTTTTTTTCAAATGGAGTGGGCATCCCAATATCCCCCACAATGTTATTATTGTGGTCTCTACCACCATGCATCTCTTGCATGTCCAACTCTAACCCATGTTTATAATAGCACCCCTTTTAATTACGAGCCCTTTCATCCTAGTGGGTATAATGTGAATCCACATTTTTCTGAGAACCATTATGGGGAACCTTGCTATCCATATTCTAATGGGGGATATGATCAACAAAATTTTGTGGGGTGTAACCAACAAAACCTTGGGGGTTATGAACATGTTTATGAAACCCAATGTAATCCTCAACAAGAAGAGAGACTTAGGGCCCTAGAGAAGATAGCATTAGAAGTAGAAAAAAAACTAAAAGCCAGCCAAGCCTTCTTAACTACCCTGCTAGAAGCCCAAACTCAAAATATAGATTGTTCAAATATGTTTCCTCATGATTTGGTGACACCTTATAATATTGAATCTTCCTACCAAGATGGACGCAATGGAAATTACAATCCACCATCTTCTGGAGATTATTATGAGGAGCAATGCCACCCAAAACAATATGAGGAGTACTATGGACAAGGACACTATGGGGAGTGTGGTGAGGGTGACCAAAATTTTGGGGTGTATAAATCCTATGGTGAAATGCAAATTGATCTTGATCCGGAAGAGAGACTTAAGGCCCTAGAAAAGATGGTAGCAGAAGCACAAGCAAAACTTGAATCCAGTCAAGGCATGTTAGCTACCTTTCTAGAGGATCAATCACAAACTCCCCCTATAGAGCTTGAGCAACCCAAGATGGTTCTTCCTGACGATGACGATGATGATCCTTATTTTGTGTCATATATGTCAGATCCTGAAGAAATAGAACAAACCATGGAGCCATATTTTGTGTGTGATGAGGACGTTGGTATCCCTATCTTTCCTTTAGAGACTCTTTTACTTGAATATGAAATGTCAAAGAAGGAGAGTCATTATGAAGATCCAACAACTCCACCAATCCACAACATAAATATGAATGATACCATAGACCAATATCCTTCTTTTGAGTCTATTTTGAATAATCAACATCTAATTCCCTTTATGATTCTTCCCAAGCCATTACAGCCAATTTCCATCCCACACATGGCTGATCTAGAAGGGGAGATACCACCGTTGGAAGAATCCCACTCACCCCCTTCTATTGTTTGTAAGGAAGTCGTCCTCATCCCTCTTGAATCCTTGGGGACCCCTTGTACAAAAGAATTAGAGCCATATGTTATATCAACAATGAAACTTACCAAACCCAATGTTGATGACATTATTTTTGAGGAGAAGCAAAACAATTTTGTAAATAATTTGAAATCTTTTGCATCAATTCTCTCATATGCAGGTCGTTATGATGGTGGAAAACCTGCGCGAAATCCTCCACTCTATCCTGCTCTAGCGACTTTACTGGTTGGGTACCCACCAAACTCCCCAAATCCACATCCATCTTCAACACTTCCCCTTCTATTGATGGAAGATCTTTGGATCCTATTGGAGGGAATGCGAGGTGAAAGAAAATATGAGCACCACACTGAGCTTCTACAATTACCCTATCATAGGGTACACTATGAAGCTCCTCAGATAAAGGTCCCAGCCCTCATACACATCCCCTTCAACTGGACATTTTTTGAGCTACCAGGGCCACCTGGAGAACCCTCGCTCTTCTCTTCCCTCCATCTCGGATTTTGATTTTGCTCGGGACGAGCAAAAATCTAAGTCCGGGGTGGAGGTGGGTGGTATGTTTATATTCCACCCCCTTATCTTTTTTTTTTCTGCATTATTTTTCCTTTTTTTTGTTTTGCATATAGTTGCTTTGTGCATGGCCATTATCTAGCCGGTCATGTTTTTATTTCTTTTGTTGTAAAATGGCCTTTATCTAGTCGGCCAATATGAATAGATGTTTATCATTGTACCCCTTTGAATTTAGTAAATGTTTTGCAAAAATTATTACAAATTGCCATGTCTGAAACCACCATGTCACCTAGGATCCCAAAATAACATCACTCCCTGGAAAAGTTGGCAAGCCGTATGGAATCAATCAAAACCAAACACAAATTTTCACTATTTTTAAACTGTTGATTAACTTGATATAAATCTTGTATAATGTGATTGACATGAATGTTCTTTCTGATGTAATGACACTTTCAAAAAAAAATGTGTGAAGTTATAAGCACAAGGACACCTTTTGTTTCCCCCTTATTTTCTTTCTAAAAAAGAGAAGCAAAGAATCACCACCAGACAAAAATCAAGTCTGGGGTGGCATGCTTCCCATATAAAAAATTCCATACCCCACAAAGGGGCATACCATCAAAAGATGCCAAAAGTGCACATGAAAAAAAATTGTGACCAATGTAGCCACAACTCCACAAATTTAAATCCCAAGTCGAATAGAGGAGGGATAAAAAAAAATTCATCACTTCCTTCCTTTTTTTTCACACCCCCAAATTTCATCTTGTTCTTGTGCAACAACTCACATAAAAAAATATAATAATAAAAATAAGAGTGTCAAAGCAGAAGTAAGATGAAGCATGTTTTTCGACAAAATCTTGATTTAGAAACAAGATATGATATTTGTTTTTAATAGAGAATATAGAATTTTGTGTTTTGTGGTTTTAGGAGATTGGGTTGCTTGGCCAAATTTGGAGGTAAGAAATAAAGTGATGTTACAAGGGTGAGGATAGACATGTTGTTAGTATAAATTGGAATAATTTGTGATTTTATTTGTTTGAGGACAAACAAAGATTCAAGTCCGGGGTATTTTGATAAATGTATATTTATTCCTTTTATTTGTATATTTTTTATATTTGTTTAGGATTGTTTTGTCATTTATTCTCTTAATTTCATAATTAGTTTTGTTATTTTATATTTTTCTCTTTAATTGGAGTTTTAATTCTATTTTCTTGGGTTTTGTAGGAAAATCACACAATTTGCAGCAGTCCAGAAATTCGTATATACCCTCCACCAAAAGTGACATAACTCTCACATTCAAACTCCAAATTGAGTGTACAGGTATTCATTGGAAAGGGAATTTAATTTCCTAAAATAAAGTCCTATTATTTGGACCGTTTCTGTGCTTTTAACGGGAGAGAAATACGTTCGAAGGCGCTGCTGCGAGAATCTGCATTAAAGGGAGTTACATGGTCAAGATAATTAAAGACAACAAACTTTCAATTTGACCAGATCCAGAAAATTCGAAAATTGGTCTCCCTCTCTTTTTTCCCTCTTTTTTGAGGGCAGCCTACCCCCTCCTCCTCCTATAAAAGGAGAGACTTTTTCACTTGTAAAAGGCATTCCATTCTTCATTCCATTTCATCGGATTTTTAGTTTGTATTTCTTCTGGTCTTGTTATGTTTGAGTAAATTTCTCTGGGGAATGGAAGTAGCCCCTTAGCCCGGTTCTATTCAATATAATCAATTATATTTCTCCATCGAACAAATGTCTTCTCTCTGTTTCTTTGTGGTTATTTGGATGATCTGATATATTCTTATCGAGTGATATGACCGTGGATCTCTGTAAGAATGAAACAATAGTCCCTTAATTGTGATTATCATCTTTTTGTCTATTTAATCTTTGTTGTAATCCTTGGTGACGTGACCACCTGATCCTTGGGTTTGAACGCCGGTTTGAATTCACATGCTTTTTGATATGACCGTGGATAATGGTATGTTGGACGGTTGGGCAATGATCCGTGAACGCCGGGACCAACGGGTTCACGGGAAGTCTGACCCTTGTGAGTTTGTCCGTAAGGACATGTAAACACAAGGTCCTGATTTGATCCTTGGAGTTTAGAATTTGATTAGTTGAATAGGAACGTGGTTTTGGTGGTGATCTTCCGGACCCCAGATCTTTATTTCTTTGCTTAGTTAAATTTTATTTCAGCACTTTTATTTTTGTTCTTAGTATTAACAACTCTCTCAAATCGGAATTTAATTTTTGTACTTACAATCGGATTTGGATTTCGACTTTTCCTTTCCACCGTCCCTTGGATCGATACCTATCTATACTAAGTTGACTTGTTGTTCACAACAAGTTGACAACCGGGTTAGAAGGTTAAACTCTAGGACTTTTCCTAGTGATTGTTGCGTGTACAACGACGTGCATCAGTACTCAATTATCCTAAAATGCAAGTGATATTACGTTCCTTTCTCCTTCTTATTTCACTTTCTTCTAAATTTTTTCTTCTTTTTTTTTATATTGCAGATTTTCAGCTTTTTTTTTCAGCCCACATATCCATAATTTCTTAAAGATAATTTTATTGGGCTATTTTCTTCATACTCAGAATTTTTTTTTACTATTTAGAAGGTATGGAACAATTTAATTCACCATTTGGGAAAAATTGAGATACATGATATACTTTATGCATGAAAATCATGAATGAGACTACATGGCATGCACCTAAAGGTAATGTGCATGAATCACTATATTTTTTTTCTTTTTATGCAAACATATGGAAAATACCAATGAAAGTCCTATCTAAATGCTATGCACACAAAAGGAATTAAAACTGCACTTTACTTCCAATTCTTAGGTGGATTATGGAAAAATGAAGTGGAACGATCACAAGACTAGATGACTGAACCTTAGAAAAATATTATGCGTCCCTCCTTACTGACCTGTGTAGTAGTTTAGAGAGTTCTCTCTCTTACATCCAATTAAGGTCTCATTACCATTTGGTTAGGTTAGGCTCAAACAACCATTACTGTCCACTTTCATGAATCATTAGGAGTTACAGGTATGAAATGTTGTTTTAAAGTTGACATAACCAATCATTTTCGTAGGATGTGTACCCAAGGTCAAACAAGACAAGCTTTGCACATGCACAAATAATGAGATGACAAAAACTTTATGACATCCACGATTACACTAGATAGCACGTGGATCCTACAAAAACTAAAATTGCAAGAAACAAATAACAAGAGAACAAAAGCAATAATGCTAAAAACTGAAAACAATAAAAGATAAAGCTGTTCCAACTACCCCCCTAAGCTTGAATTCGACTATGGCCTCATAGTCAAAAACAAACTTAAGATTGGAACAGTGATACCAGATCAGTCCTGTGGTGGTGGAGGCGGGTATTGCGGCGCCGTGGGGTCCCAAGACGGGTATTGCCCCTGAAAGGTCGGATCATACTGGGGCATCAGAGGAGGCTGTGGATACCCCCCAAAATAATTCTGGCTCCAGTAATGATCATAAAACGGCTGTTGTTGCTGCTCCATCCTGTGCAGCCGATCATGGATGTTCTCCTAATTTGCAAAAAGAAGGCGCTCATTCTCGAAGATTGCCTGCTGGTTGACGAAGAGCCGGTTGGTGGTGTCTTGAATACCGGCATAGGCAGCTGTGTGGCTATGCTGCGTCTGCTGGATGTCTTGCAGCATATTGTACATGCCTTGCATGGAATAGGCATCCTCGCTGGGCTGCGAGGGCTATGGTGATGGCGGCAGAGGTTGTGACGATGAAGACGCACCCGGATGCATCCTAGGGCGCTTCCGGGGTGCTACTCATGCTCGAAGAGGTGTAAAGGTCTCCTCTTCCTCCCCAGCCTCGTCGTCCTGTCTGTCGTCGCCGCCGTCATTTCCGCCTTCTTCATCAGAGTCGGCGATAGCTATGATTGGCCATCGAAAATGTTGTGCTCCCTCAATATTGTAGACCGAATCAGGCAGCGCACACTCATGGTACTCTTGATTTACGTGGAAATGCGCAAAAGCCACTCCAGCTCGGAGAAGAACGAGATTGGCTCGGTGTAGATGTTTCAAGTTGACCTTGCTTCTCGTAGAAAGAGGAGTCAGCTGATCGAGATTCAAGCCCAAGTAGAGGGCTACCTTGGTGACAAGCCCCCCAAAATGAATCGGGGCTTTTCTCGTGCTCATCTTCACTTCCAATACTCTTTGTAGAAAGAATGCACCCCAGTTGCATTCTTGGCGCTTCAGAAGCTGATATAAGAAGAAAAGATCCGTCTCCTGAAATTTGCTTAGTCCCAGATCACTTCGAGCAAAGATGGTGGAACTCAACATCCGGTGCAATACCCGAACAAACGGGTGCTCGAAGTCGGCTACCGCAGCGTTGTGGTAGCTCACCGACCTCCCTTGTGGCACCGTCACCAACTCGGAGAAGAGAGCGTCGTAGTTGGTGCGGTTATCCGGCCGCCGGTGGTCGTACGGAGAATGATTCCAATTGAAGATCTCGTTGATTTGATGAAGCGTGAGGGTATAGTCACGGTTGTACAGCCAGAAAGACACCTGGCCCTTTATCCATTCACGGTCGGTGGTGACGACGTCGTTGGGCACGACGCAGACGTCAAGTGACGCCATGAACTCTGCCACCAATTCTTTGTAGGTTGGCCACTCGCCAAAAAATGGCTGGCCATCAGCATGGTACTGTAACTCATCGGGCCTCCTGCTTGTACGTTTCGCCTGCCCCTGTAGAACATAGGCCAAATTGGCCTCGAACCTGAGGTCTCAGATCATTTCCCGGTCCACATACCGGGTGGGTTTGATCCCTTTTTAAGATCTCCTCATAGATCTTCTTCACCTATGTGGAAGGATGCATCATGCGTGGCCATGCAACCGACCCGGGAGGAGGTGGCACAAACTCCGGGATCTCCTCCGGGTCCACACGTGAAGAAGATGCACCATCGACATGAACCACGTTGGCGATGAGAAAGGGATTAGAAAGAGAGATCGGTGTAGAAAGGAGATATGAATCTCCGCTCGGTGACGATCGTCGCTCGGTGATGCTGGTCTTCGCTCTTGGATGGCTCGGGGGAGTGCTCGGCGCAAAGGGAGGAGATCACTCTGAAGGTGTGACGTCAAATGACGTAATGATTCTCCTTAAATAGACTTGGCTGGCGCCACTGTTAGCCCATTGATACCATCGACGTGAGTCGATGGTATCGACGCTGGTCGATGCTATCCGCCCCTCACATGGTATCGACGGTCGTCGATTTCTGAATATTGAAACACAGATCGCTGACGTGTCGATACCATCGACCTGGGTCGATGGTATCGACGTTGCACCCAGATCAATGACGTGGAAGCCGCGGTCGCCGTCGATTTGTTTGCGCGGATCGGTGACATGGATGGTCGATACCATCGACACGGGTCGATGGTATCGACTTTTCTTCATTGCGACACTGCTACTTTGCATTTCAACCTGTAACCATGTAGATACCATCGACGAGGCCATCGATGGTATCGAGTTGACTGAGACAAATCATTCTGAACTTCTCTCCAGAGATCTCGATGGTATCGACGCCTATGTCGATACTATCAACTTTTCCATTTCGACCACCTGTAGGTACGTCAATACCATCGATGTGGCCGTCGATGGTATCGACTCAGAACAAAATATGTAGTCATCAACCTGTACCATTGTCGATACCATCGACCAGTGTGTCGATGGTATCGACTCTGCCTCAGCCTGCACAATGAACAAACGGATCAAGGTATCTTCTTTACACTAAAAAAAAAATTGAACAAAAATAAAGCAACCTATGATTGTTAATAAACTATCCTAGTGTACCGATGGTTGGGTTGCCTCCCAACAAGCGCCCTTATTTAACGTCTTAGGCTAGACAGCTTCTGGGCATCTCATTCATCTGAAAGTGCAATGAGTTTAACCTCATTCACCTTCCTCTTGTAATTCTCACCAAAATAGAGCTTCAGCCTCTGTCCATTTACCAAGAACGTGGTATCACCATCACGCACTAGAATCGCGTCGTGTGGTTTGACCTCTTCCACCACGAATGGTCCACTCCACCGGGATTTTAGCTTCCCGGGATGCAACTTGAGTCGGGAGTTGAACAACAAAACAATATCTCCTTTCTTGAACGTGCGCAACTCGATGTGGCGATCGTGGATCAGTTTCGTGCGCTCCTTGTATATCCGGGCATTCTCATATGCCGTCATCCGTAACTCATCCAGCTCATTCAATTCAAACATTCTCTTTCTCCCAGCTTCATCATAACTCATGTTTAGCCTTCTAAGCGCCCAATGGGCCTTGTGCTCCAACTCCACTGGTAGGTGACACGCCCAGCCATACGCCAACCTAAAAGGCGTGGTGCCTATAGGTGTTTTGTAAGCCGTTCTGTATGCCCACAGTGCATCCGGTAGTAGGGAACTCCAGTTCTTCCTCATGGATGCCACCGTTCGCTCTAGAATCTTCTTAATTTCACGGTTGGAGACCTCCACTTGGCCTTGAGTCTGCGGATGATATGGGGTGCCAATGTTGTGCTTGACCCCATATTTCTTCAATAATGTCGAGAACTTCTAATTCCTAAAATGTGTACCCCCATCACTGATTATCATTCGGGGTATACCAAACCTACAGAAAATATTCTCCTTAATGAACCTGCACACTACAGTGGAATCATTAGTCCTTGTCGGGATTGCTTCCACCCACTTTGACACATAATCAACTGTTAACAAAATATATAAATTGGAGTTTGAGGACACAAAGGGTCCCATGAAATCTATGCCCCACAAATCAAATACCTCAACTTCCTGAAATACATTCAGGGGAATCTCCTGTCGTTTTGAAATATTACCTGCTCACTGACAAGGATCACATTGCCTCACAAAATCGTAGGCATCCCGAAACAAAGTTGGCCAATAAAGGCCACTTTCCAAAACCTTAGTTGTCGTTCGCGAGCTGGCGTGGTGTCCTCCCGTAGGTGATGCATGACAATGATGGAGAACACTCTCGTACTCCACTTCAGGCACACACCTGCGTAAAATACCATCCTTGCATTGCTTAAGAAGAATTGGATCATCCCAAAAATAGTATCTCAAAGAATGAAAAAATCTCTTCTTCTCCTGATATGACCAATCTTCCGGGATGATCCCGCAAGCTAAGTAATTTACAATTTCAGCCAACCAAGGCTCTTTAGAGTTAATTTTCAAAAGCTGTTCATCCGGAAATGTCTCGGTTATGGGTATATGTAAATCTTTTTCATCCACCCTATCTAACCTAGACAAATGATCAGCCACTACATTTTCAATCCCAGATTTGTCCTTGATTTCAATGTCAAATTCCTGTAAGAGCAAAATCCACCTAATGAGTCTAGGTTTTGCATCTTTTTTCTCCATCAAGTATTTTATTGCAGCATAGTCAGTCCATACAACTACTTTAGATCCAACTAAATACTGCCGGAATTTTTCGAAAGCAAACACAACGACAAGTAATTCTTTTTTCAGTAGTTGTATAATTCAATTGAGCATCATTCAGAGTTTTTGAAGCGTAGAAAATTATGGCGGGCTTATTGTCTACCCGCTGCCCCAATACGGCTCCTACCGCAAAATCCAAAGCGTCACACATTAATTCGAAAGGTTTTGTCCAATCCAGTGTTTGAACAACCGGTGCAGAAATCAGTTTTTCTTTCAAAACATTGAATGCATGTAGACACTTATCATTGAAATCGAAAACCACATCTTTCTCCAAAAGCTCGGATAAAGGTTTTGCAATTTTAGAAAAATCCTTTATGAATCGCCGATAGAACCCGACATGTCCCAGAAAACTTCTCACCCCTTTTACAGAATTTGGTGGGGGCAACTTAGAAATGACCTCAATTTTCACCGGATCCACCTCTAGACCTTTGCTAGACACCTTGTGTCCTAGCACTATTCCCTCAGTCACCATCATGTGACATTTCTCCCAATTAAGGACCATGTGTGTGTCCTCACAACGCTGTAACACTTTGTCTAGGTTATAGAGACATTCATCAAACGATGCACCATACACCGATAAGTCATCCATAAAAACCTCGAGACAACGCTCTACCATGTCAGAAAATATGGCGAGCATACAACGTTGAAACGTCGCCGATGCATTACATAAACCAAATGGCATTCGACGGTAAGCAAAATTCCCATAGGGACAAGTGAACGTAGATTTCTCTTGATCCAAAGGATCAATCGAGATCTGGTTGTACCCCGAGTACCCGTCTAGAAAACAAAAGTGCGATCGCCCGGCAAGACACTCTAGAATTTGATCAATGAACGGTAAAGGAAAGTGATCCTTAAGTGTGGAAGCATTCAAACGACGATAGTCAATACAAACTCGCCACCCGGTAACCAATCGGGTGGTGACAGGTTGATTCAATAAATTTTGAGTGACAGTAATTCCCCCCTTCTTAGGGACTACCTGTGTGGGACTCACCCATGTCGAGTCTGATATAGCATAGATAATACCTGCAACAAGAAGTTTAATGACCTCCTTCTTCACAACCTCCATCATGCTCGGATTTAGACGTCTTTGAGGTTGAATCACAGGCTTGGCTCCCTCCTCGAGCCGAATCTTGTGCTGACATAGAGTAGGGGAGATCCCCTTGATGTCTGCAACGGACCACCCAAAAGCTCCTCGGTGGTTCTTCAGCACTATCAACAATTGCTCCTCCTCGTCCGCACTCAAATAAGCAGATATGATCACCGGTAACTTGTCTTCCTCAGCTAGAAAGACATATTTGAGATGCGGGGTCGGTGGCTTTAATTCCAACTCTGGCGGGCTGATAAGAGATGATTGAAGCGGCGGGGGAAGAGCACTTAAATCTTCATAATGCCTCGCATAAAAGCATGGAAGCATCTGAAGCATTTTAGCACACTCCTTGAGTGATTTACTCCGCATCCAATCATATGTAATATTCAACAAACAAGGCTCCAACGGTAATTCCGGATATGCATCAGAAGCAGAAATAGCAATCGCATCATCCTCCAAAGAAGGCAGAATGTCCTCATTCTCATCATTCGGAAATCCCACAGCTTTACACAAAGAAACTACCTTAGTCTACTCCATGATATCCACAGCTAAGGTTCCATTATCCACCTTGCTCATCACATGAGCCATGTCCAGAAATGGTTTTCCAAGGCAGAGTGAAATATTGCAGTCCAGACGTTTCACCATATTGCATTGTTCTTTTGCTTTAGATGACGCAGTGCTAGAGGGCATGACCATCTCAAAGAGGTCATCTGCTATGCCCAAGGTCAAGCGACCTCTCCCCATCTCTAAGATCATGTCGGCTGTAGCTTGGAAAGGACGTCCAAGTAACAGCTCGTTACCCTGTTCATCCTGCATCTCCATCACCACAAAATCAGCCGGGAAGACAAATCTATCCACCTTTACTAAGACGTCTTCACAAATTCCATATGGCTTCACCACAGAGTTGTCTGCCAATTGAATCGTCATATTGCTCGGCCGTGATTCCTTCAATCCCAGCTTTTTAAATGTCGAAAGGGGCATCAAGTTGATGTTTGCCCCTGAGTCACACAATGCTTCGCCAAATTTAACCTTTCCGATATAGCAAGAAATGTTGAAACACCCTGGATCCTTTCTCTTTGGCGGCAAAGTGCCCATGATGAAGGCACTCACTTGCTCCTTTAGCACTACGACCTCTGTATCCGGAATTTTTCTTTTCTTGGTAATGACATCTTTTAGAAACTTCCCGTATGAAGGAATTTGCTCAATGGCTTCCAGTAAAGGAATATTGACTGAAAGCTTCCTAAAACTGTCCAAGAACTTCTTGAACTGTGCATCTACCTTCCTTGCCTTCACGCTATTTGGATACGGGACCGAAACAGCTTGTGCCCTTTGGTGAGGTGGCACATAAGGCGTCTTTTTCTGAGGTTCCTCCTCTGCAACCTATTCTTCAGTACCATCCACGACTATGTCTTCAACTTGCCCTGTGACTAGTGTGGGCTGCTCCGTAGTGGTTTCACCTTCAACTTCATCTCGCGGTGTGCTTGTTTCATCAGTTCTTGGATTCAACACTTTCTTACCGCTTCTAAGCAGGATAGCCTTAGCTTGCTGGTTTCCCCCGGGAACATTGGTATTCCCCGGAAAACCCGGATGTGCCAGTTTCTTCAAACTAGCTATCTCGGCTGCCATCTGTGCCATGGATGTCTCAATGGTCCTCATTTGAGCCCCATGGCTCTGCAATGTCTGCCCGAATTGATTCATGTATTCTCCTTGCTGCTTGATTTGTTGTCCGAATGTGTTCATTAGCTCTTGATTTTGCTTGATGACCTGATTGAGCAACTCCGTGCTCTTGTCTTCTGCAACTGGCGAGGGCTTGGCCTCCAGATCCTGCAGAAAATTGTTCGGATCCTTCCACGAGAACTTTTTGTCCTTTCTCCATGAGTAGTCATTGTTCCTATACCCTTGTTGTTGTCTCATATATTTGACTTGAGCCTCATCCTCGGACTCATTATCCTCCTTTTGCAGTAGTTTCTTTGCGAGAAGATCCATCTTCTCATTCAGCTCTCTCATCGCCTTGGAATCACTGACGACTCATGCTTTCTCTACCGGGCCTCTTTCGCTTTCACCCCAGGACTGCTTTCTAGCCATGTTCTTGAGTATTTCCCAGCATCTGGTGTCTGTATTGTTCAGAAAAAATCCCGACCCGGCTGAATCCAGATTACTCCTATCATGCTCGGAGAGAGCAAAATAGAAGATTTTCACCTGCGTCTCTTTATCCAGCCCGTGATGCGGACACCTCCTCAGCATAACCTGAAATCGCTCCCAGGTCTCAGAATATGTTTCACCAGCCTGTTGGGTGAAATTATGAATCTTCCGGATCATGTCATTAGTCTTCTCAGGAGGGAAGAACCTCTCAAAGAAGACCTCCACCATATGGTCCCAGGACTGCACGAACTCATCGTCTAGATTATGTAACCACTCTCGTGCTGCTCCCGCCAATGAACTTGGGAAAAGCTTGAGATATAATGCATCTTGTGGAAACCTGTCAATTTTTACCATGTCGCAGTTCTCAACAAATTGGCTGATGTGTGCAACAGGATCCTCATTCTTCAGCCCATGAAACACATTTGATTTCACCAAATTTATCAATGCTGGATCAATCTTATATGTCGGTATGTTGATCGCCTGCTTCTTTATAGGCCCCTTTGAAGCTGATGAGGAAGAAGCTTTGATCTTCTCCCATATGGTTTGTGGCTCGGCCATGTCTTCTTGTTCAGATTCAGAATCTATCTCTTCTTGGTGCTCTTGTTCGTTAAAATCTTCGTCCTCAGGTCCCGACAGCGGAACCTCGGGTGTGGGATTCGCGTAGTCAGTACTGCGCATTTGCACCATACACAACACCTGAAATAAGAAAGTTCAGTTCAGTACAGTGCTTTGACAAGTATAAAAATGAACGAACACTAGAAAGAAAATATTTGAAGTTGAATGAAAAATAAAAAAAATATGGCCTAGAGTGGCCGCTCGTAGCACTCGAAGTGCCAACAATTTCGCCGTATCCCCGGCAACGGCGCCAAAAACTTGACGTGTATTTTACTACGCACTAAAAACACAAGTGTACGCGTCGAGTAGTACAGACCTTGTGAGGCCCGAGTCGAGCACAGGGATACTCGGAAATGTTGGAGACTCCTACTAACTATTTGCGATCAGCTAAGCCGAAAAACAAATTGGGGTTTGTTGAATAAAATTAAAATAAAACAAAAATAAAACAAAGCAAACAATCGATTAAAGGTTAATTTAATCAATTCAAAAGGATATCTTTAGGATTGTGGTTTCACCGCGGGTTTTCATTGTATTAGGTTTTATATAACGCCTCAATCTTCTCTCTCTATCCGGGTAGTGGCCTGAAAACAGAATTGCCCACTGTCGTGGTGCAATTCACTACTTAGGTTTAGGTCGGTTCCACCGTCGTAGTAACCTATCCCCTAAACTAAGTGCATTACGAACGATCTCTCAGTATCCACCATTAATTTTACACCACCTTGTTCAAGGGATTTATCGATTAATGTAGGTTTCATCTCTTTTCAACCGTTAATCCTTCTTTCAAAGTAATTAAGGGCATTAGGTTATTATTATGGTGATCAAGCATAACAATATATGGAGAAAACGAAACTATACCACGGATTTAAGAGAGAAAATATGAATTACTATTAGAAAATTGTCATACAATGAATCCCCGGGCTACTCCCGGTCCTAAAGATGAAGGGGATTAGCCCCGCATGTTCATCTCACACAAGTACATGGTAGAAATAGGGGAAATCATATGAAAAACGTGAATTGAATGGGAAAACCCTTGAACGGAGAAGAACCGGTTGATCCTTTGCGTAGAACACGTGCTCTCCCGCCTCTCGGTGGTGAAATCCGTCTTCGGCAGCGTCCGGATCGACTGGTATGAACTTCTGGCCTCCGTTCTCCTTTTTCCTGCTCCTCGGCACTTGTGCAATGGCTAATCCGATCCTCGTCTGGGCGGCCGTCCTTAGGTATAAGTCCCTCATTAGGTCGTTAATTAACTCCGGCCGTCCGATTGAGATCATTAGAAAGCAAACTCATATCCTACGGCATCGATACCATCGACGCGAGTCGATGGTATCGACCCGCTGCAGTAACAAACCCTTCCTCTGTCGCGCCCGACATCATCTCGATACCATCGACACGGGTCGATGGTATCGACTTCCTTTAGGCGTCAGTTTTGTCGTTTTGCGACGCTGTAGCCTCCGTGCGTCGATGGTATCGACTTGGTGTCAATACTATCGACAGCTTCTTCGCCAACAACCTGAAGGTGTCTCGATACCATCGACTTGAGCGTCGATGGTATCGACTCTTTGCTGCTCCTTTCACCTGGCAACCTGCGGCCGCGTCGATGGTATCGACGGAAGCAAATACTCGTTTGTCCTGAAATTCAAAGACAAGATCACATAAATTCACACAAATAATAATAATTTGACAATTAATGCTCAAAATGATGAAATAAAGGGGATTTGACATAAAATAGTGGCAAAGACCAAAATGGATGAATTATGCAATATTAACCATAAAAATGACTAATTAAAGCATAAAACACATATAAAATAGGTCTATAAATGCGACTCAAAATCATCGCATGAATAGCCATGCTCATGTGATCCAATATGTGATATTGAAATCACATATATTTCAGACAGTCTGCTCAAGTTCAAGGAACATGGATTGAATGTTGAAGAGGACGATGATTCCTTGTCTCAATTTCAATCTTGATATCACTAACAAAGGAATTATATGAACATTGTAACACCAATCACATATTTTAGGTTGAAATTGCTTTCAAACTTTACAATTACTTGGGTAAAATGATATCTTGATAGATACCACTCATTGCTTGTGATGTCATAAATCAATTATGGACATTTACTACCATCATAGCTTGGAACCTATAGGGTCACACTCACATGATACACCTAGAATAGGATTTTACTGATGAATGTGGTTTAAACTGGATTACTAAGTGTAAGGTATTAAATTTAAACAAGATTCACAATCATGACTCTGAAATGACTAGTTCAACAAGTGAATTGATCGGCTCAGATGTTTGAACCAAACGGTTCAAGTTGTGAACTAACCATTTGGTTGATCAATGAGATTGGATCAAGGATTGAAGCTAATATTGAAAGATTATTTGAATGCAAATAGGAAATATGGTGAACTAATCATTTCAAGGGTTGGACTGGTTGACTCACATATGAACCGACCAATTTATGGTTCATAGGTTCTGGAAAATTTATAAATTTTGTCTCTTTGACTCCCGATTGATCTGGAATTCTTGACCCTGACCCTTCTATAAATAGCGGGGAAGTCAAGGCTTTCAGAAGAAACAACAATAAGCTCTACCAATTATTGTCTTTTCAAATTTGTGGTAACGTGAGAACCCAATCAAGTCTTATCGATCAAAGGGAGGGACAACAAGGAAGTGGAAGTCGACGATAGCACATTGACTAGAAGGGACAACTCCTTCTGGTCTATTCCATAAGAACAATAGGAGTTCCTAGTGGTCTGTGTGGAATACTATAGAGGCGAGGAGGCTTTTACCACCCGCCACAAGGACGCAATCAACCTCTATCTGTGGTGATCAATAAGGAGGCTACTGTCGATAGCCATCCGGGTACAAATTGAAGAAAGAAGCATGCTGCAACAAGAGATAGTCGCTAGAATTACTCCAGCACCAGGTGTATGCCTTTTAACCCTCATTTCCAATTCATAGTAGTTGACGAGATCTACTATCTAAGGGGAATATGGTAGTAAATTTTTTTGTTCCTATTGTCATATCTGATACCATATTTCCCAATAGTTTCTCTTGGTTGGTCTATGATTAAAAGTAAAATTTTTAACCATCAATAAATGTTAAAAAAATTCAAACAAAGCATTCACTAATGTATAAGCTAAATAACATAACATATTATATTTTAGAGTACTTTGGTTTTATACTGTTGATGTTTTGGTTGTTGTGGACATATACAACTTCTCATGAGATTTTGGTTTTGTTGATTTTTTTGGAGGTTATTTTTTGGGGTGGTCTTAATTCTTTGATATTGTGAGGCTATGGGTTGGAAACTGTGGTCATCTATTATGGCTTATCTTAATTAATTGTGAGGATTCCTTGTCCTAAGTAATTTTATAGGGTTTTGACAAAACACTATCATTAAACTAGTTTAATAAACTATTTTGTAGAAAAGAAACATCAATTAGATACAAAATGTAACTACACATCATATTATTCATCTATATAATGGTAAAAAACCATGCCTGAAGACCCCCTCATGCATATAGCATACACATATATATATATGTTTAATTCAATCCCATCATCATATATTGCAATTTCAAACATAACCATTCTTTCATGGTTTATAAAGGTTTCGATGTGAGCCAAGCACTAGCCTAGTGAAACTATAGTTCAAGTTGGTTTCAAGGTGTGGTTTGATTTTATTCTCAGTGATTATGATGTGTTTGACATCTTGATTCACAAGAAGATGCAATACTATGTGTTTTACACTATTTGTGTCTCCATAGGAAATTAGGGTTTTTATTGATATTGGGGAGGTCCATGATTTCCAAATTGTGAAGTCCTCTTATTGGCGAGAGCATCTTTACCAGACTATAGAAGAAATATGGATTTATAAGACCATCACATGCTTAGCTAATCTATGAGACATTCCATCTTATTCTTTGTCTACCAATGGTCTATACAACTTGAAAAAAAGAGTTCTCTAGAATTTCTTTCAAACTTTTAAGGAGAGTGTTCTAAACCAAAAAAAATAAGCATATATACTGGTGGAGTTGTGAGCAGGCGGCTAGTTTGCTAAAGACCAAATATTACTCCAACACAGATTCATCTACATCTAAAGAGATAGTGAATTTTTTGAGATAAAATACCTATCATGTGCATTTCCCTCATCCATTCCTTCTTCCTTTCATTTCATTTGTTCCCTTTACCCATTCCTCGATGCTCCCCCCAGTTCCTTCCATTATATTTGCTCATTTTGATTGCCTTCGACTTCCTTTAGAGTCCCTCTTCATCATTCAGGTTAGTTGTGTGGCTTGTTCCTATGTGTCTCCTCATCTTCCACACCCACCACTTAGAATTTTTTCTTCTAGGAATCGCTAGCATGAAAAAATTTATTTTGGTGTCCTAATAGATATAAATTCTCTCTATCCTACAGATATAATGTTAATCCATGAATATGGTTAGTTCCAAGAAGAGACTCTTTCTCTCTAGAAAAAGTAACTCGCCTTAACATTTGAAAATCTTAACACAAAAATGATAGTTATAACACCATGTCTTACTCAACCTACCCTCAACATCAGTGGCAATCACACATTATGTAAACCCCAAGTAACCAGTCTTTACCATGGAAGATGGATGACACTATTTACCATTATTTAGATCCTTCTATCAATGTTTAATATCTACTTAATAATAAAAAGAGCTGTTCAATTTCCTAAATAGTGGTTTTCCATGATCGACAAACATAATCTCAATTTGATTGATATGTACTATGATAATATCATTTATTTCACCCATACAGAGAAAGACAACAATGGACACACCTGCATTGCGAATAGGTGGATCATATGGGAGTCTTCTGCATCACATATGTGATCTTCATCACATTGTAATGGTGTAGACCTAGGCCCTCTTGATCCATGTTAAATATGTTGTTTGTAGTCCATACAAGACTCTAGGTTTCCTGAAGTACATTGATTCCATATACCTCATTAATCCTCACCTTGAATGGTCTAGTGTCTTTTCTAATGATGAAAGGGCCTATTTGGATCCTTACCCAGACGATGAAGACTACTTCATCTGTCTTAATATCAAACACCTAAGATGCCCACTCCATATCCCTTCAAGAGTTGACTTAACAAATAGACTTTCCTCACCAACAACATCCAGCCCCACTTAACTACTGGCTCCATCAGACAAACCTAAGAACTCTAGTACCGTCACTAGTCTCATTGTATCCACCATAAACAACTCTGATTCTACCCATGATGCCTTTTCGCAATCTAACCATCCCTGCATTGACTTGATATCATCAAGTTACTCTCCTTCAAAATGAGGTTATCACCTCTAATGACGTTATTTTCACTTATCAAGGCTCCTCATGGACCTCTTTTAAGGTTTATAGATGGGTATGTACTTGAGTTGATGCTCTTCTTCCTCTTCCTCCTTTTCTTTCTATTTAATTTTTAGATCCACTTCCAATCGTTGCTACTCTCAGTCTTTTCCAACATCCTTTCGTTCAACCTCCCTTGATTGTGAAACTTTAGGTTCCCACAAAAAATAATACTTTTAAACACATTAAAAATCACAACACAAATGACATATTTGCTTGTTATCTGGCATTCTTGGAAACAAACCATGCAGTTTCTAAAGGAAGTTTTTCTTGTAAAATAATTACTTAAAAGGGTTTGATCTCAAATTTAAGATAGTCTTGGACTTAGGATTTCTTTTTACTTATGATTACATGCCCATCCTTTCCTTAAATTCCCTAATAGGAAGAATACTATCAAAATCACAATCATATACGCCATGTGAACCCATTCTCAATTGTATCCAAGTTGCCAAAGCATCCTTCCCAATACAATACATTTAAAAAATTGCCCCTTCCCTTGACATATTACAAAGTCGCTTACCATATCCAATGACATTGAAAATATGTTATCTTGTAATATCAGTTCCCTTAAACACTACTCCAACATTCAACTTTTCTCGTACCCTTTAATACAGAATCCTTTGTACATGACAAATATTTTACCACCCCTAGACACATACCATCCCTTGAACCCTCCAAACCCTAAAAAATAACATCTCCCAAAAAGGATATGATAAGACTACACCTGATATCTCCATCCATCCTCATTATTTCCCTAAATAAAATCCACCCTCAAACCCATATTTGCATGATAACATTTCTGATATACCCTCTGACACAAAGTCTTGAAAAAGATATGATCTCCACTCTCCAACTACAAACACCCTTTATCATCCATGTGACACCTCCCCATTCAATATTGCATATGCTATTCTCCTCCCTAACCCTTACCTTTTATCCCCTAGCATGGACCCTATCTCTCAAAATGCTCATGTATTGACACCAACTTTCTAACAACTAAAAGCTTCTTAGAACTTGTCCCAGACCTTGACTTCAATGTTGATTTTTCTCATAGTGGAACTTTAAGAAACCTAATTCATTCACTTATGAGAAATTTCTACCTATGTTGACATTAAGGTTGGTCCTATAGACTTGATCCCTATTCTCTTCATTATCGAAATAGAGTTCAACAAACCAAAAACTGTTTCAAATAATGAACTTATGTGTATTGTTGACTCATCTAATGACATGGTAAAGGTCATGAGAAATTATTTCATCATGAAGTTCAACTCAAAGGGAGTGGATGATAGATTTTATAAAAAAGCACTACTCTTGTAGCCACAACTTCCCCTGACTTCACCATATACAACTTCATCATAACCTACCACATTTGGATCTATGGCATTTTTTATAAGGTAGCACAAAACTTGGATGCCCTCCTTGCCAATGTCCCCAAGGATTTTACACTCATCCTATAGATTTTTGTCATGGAAAAATAACCCTACTTGCGCCATCAAGATTTACTTGACCTCATTCATTCAACATCATTGTGGGATATTCATCTTAAACTCTCATAGTATCTAAGTTCAATTATCCCTGTGATGAAATTCTTTTATTCTCTAATAATCCTCTTCATCCTCCTCTCTAGAGGTTCATGTCGGGCCATGTAGATCATTGTCTGCATCAAAACCACCATCCTCTTATTTTATTCACCAAGAAAAACAAATACCTTTCAAGATTGTCCATATCCAAAAAGATGAAGTTTCCCTACTAGATTTCCAATCTAAGTAAAATCCTAAACCAACTTCCTCATGCCACAAAAACTAGCATATTTGGCTCCATAAACCTAATAGATTGTGGTATATATATCCCTATAAAAATGAAATTATTTTATATCAGATGCTTCTAATATATATGATAACTCCATCTTCTCCTATTCAACCTTCGCTACTTGTCCTTCATTAAACAAACCATCCTTCAAATTTCAACATTTTATCAAAGAACAAGCTTCTTGATCTAGCAACTACCTTGAATTTTTATCCATGGCTATGTTATTGTATTTTTGGATATTCCACACTCAAATTTTGATGATGTAAATATTTTTATTTGTTATTAATGTGTGATTCAAGTGTTTTGGGTGATTAATAAACTTAAACAAGATTTAACATAAAAAAATGTCCAATCATATGTGTGTTTGTATGGTTGTACATCATGTTGTACCTAGATGATGCTTTATATAGGTGCAAATTGTAAAACTTGATAGGAATGGTTGAAAAGTAAGTGGAAAATGATCCTAAACCTAGTTTTATACTTAAAGAAACCCATTAGGATAGGTATACAAAATTTCCATATTTTTTGACCAATTATTCAAATTTTAGGACTTGGAATAGATTGTTCTCAATCAAACTATATTTTGATCAAAATGCATCCCAGTAAAAATTTAGGTCAAATGAGACATCACAGTTAGACTAAACGTAACCTCTGAGGTGTTTTTCTCAAAATTATTTTGGAATAGGGACAATTCAGTAGTAAAATTCAGCTAGTATGTAACTAGTCTCTTATTCCCAGTAGTTAACCTAATAGTTAGCTTCCCACGAAACTTGTCCTAAACACTCCAAAAATATATCTTACCCATTCCTAAGTGTTCCATATATATAGGAGTGATATATAGACACCCAAATCACACTTGCAAAAGACAACAACATACTATCCTTTCAAACTTAGATTATCATATTGAAATCTCCACCTGCCTTTAGGCTAGCCTAAGCTTTAGCTTGGCATAAGTGCCCTACTCCACCAAATATAGCCTTACCCAAATCTATGAGGAGTAGATCATCACTTGATCATCAGTGATTGATTCAATTGTATACCTTGAGAGATTGAGTTGTAATTCTCTTCTTCCCTTCTTGTTTCTCATTTGGTTTGGTGCCTCATACTACTTCTTGGTAGAAATTTGCAATGAATTTATTTAAAGCTACTTCTTGCGAGAAGGTTGTGTCAAAAAATGGTGAGGTAATTTGTGATCTTATCCAAAGATAGTGGTCTTCAGATATTATATAAATAAGAAAATAGTTATCCTTGAGCTAAAATGGAGGTTGGTCTTCAACTAGAAAAAAAGGTACTATTATTTTGTATCCATATAGAAAAGGTAATAAAATACAAGTTGGAAAATCCTAATTGGTAACAACTAGGTAGTATACTAATAGAAGTTAGGCTAGAACCACTCAACATGTTATGTCTCTTGTAATTTCCTATCTTATCCATTACTTCCTTTACTCTTCCCATTACAATATCTTTATAGCAAGTTGCAATTAACCAACCTTGTGTTTTAAATTTGAATAAAATATGTTTTCTCTATTCACCCCCCTCTAGATATTTCAAATGGTATTATAGGAAGTGTTCAAGGAGATTTATCAAGTCCTGAAGATGAGTGACAATATTTCAAGAAAACTCAACCTTCAAGGTATGGTAATAAACTAATCAACCCTCTCTGACAGCTCCAACTACACATATTTGAAAAGGTGCATGCAATTCTTAATTTAAGATGTTAGCTTTGACATTTGGAGATGGTCATACTACCATACCTACCTAACAATGGAATGTGGCTATGGTAAGAAAATGTGATATTGAATGCTAAAGATATAAGTATGATGTATCATTTCCTATCTCCTAGTGAGCTTAATAGTTCTCCGCTTGTGAAACTTCTTATGATATTTGGAGAAAATTATATGTTACTCATGAAGGAACCAAGCAAGTAATGATACTAAAATCAATATGTGTAGTCATAAACTAGATTTATTTAATATCTAAAAAATGAAAATATTTTTGATATAAGCTCTAGATTAACTTCTATTATTGATTCCATTAATCCCTTGGAAAGGATATACAAGACCATGAGCTTGTTACTATGATTTTGTATTCTTAAAACCATAATTATGAAAACAATGTTACTTCCATCAAATAATCTTGAGATCTTCATACTTTGCAACATGAAGAACTTATATACAATTAGAAACTTATGAAGTCAAGCTCCAAGAATGTGAGATGGAAGATGAAAAAAAAACCATAATAATAAAAAAATAAAATCCCTCAAACAAAGGGTTTTAAAACAACTATATTCTTCATTAGTGGCTGATATAGTAGTGAGGAAGAAAAGAACTACAAAGGTAAGAAGGAAATAATTTCTTAACAAAAGTTGTAGATCATTCTCTACTAGATGTTGTGATTGTAGGGTAAAGGTACATTGGAAGGATGAGTGCCAATACTAAAAAAGAATAAGAAGAATTTCAAGGACAAAAGGAAGAAACCATATCATTCTTCTTGCGTTTCCTCTTCAATTCTAGGATTAAATGATGAGGATGATGTTTTCCACCATGTAGTTGAATGTCTAATCATTGAACATAATGAAAATGGTGAATAAGAGGAAGAAGGTGCTAAAAGTGATGATATTGATTCTCTCTCAATTTTTTTCCAAATGTGAACTTATTGAACTTGTTGAAATTATATCTGAAAAGGATGAAAAATATAAGAAAAAGAGAAACAAATTGTCTATTGTTGTTGATTCTTTGAATATAGAACTTAGTGATCAAAATGATCATTATGGTAATGAAAATAGAAGCATTGATGGGCTTGTTTCTAAAAATGATTCCTTGCAAACTCAAATTTATACTCTTTTAGATAAGTTGTGTGATATGGTAAAAAACTTATCTTTTTTTCACATGTTGGCTACGATCTTATTCTTAGTATTAATGATGCTTTAAATGATAAAATTTCTATGCTTGAAGACAAGTTTGCTACTACTATGAGATGCTTAGTATCTATCACGAAGTACACCTTTATGCTTGCCAGGTAAATGAAAATCTTAAGAGATCATTAGATAAATTGCTAAATAATATATATATGTTGAAAAACATATTCTTTCCCATGATGTGCCTGCAGGTACAAGTCATCTTCATTATTTTCCAAGAAGTGAAAATAGGAATAATAAGCAAGGGATATATATGTAAAACCAAATGCTAGTTCTTCTTTTTCCATTAACCATATTACATGTTTTCTTGTGGGAGATTTTCTCACACTACTTTCTCATTCCCTTTTAATAGAAAAAATGACAACAGCATGGTTTGGGTACCAAGAGCCTCTCTCTATAAGAGAATTTGTATGATGATAAGCTTCATTAGACATATATTTGATCATTCCATGTTTTTACAACTTTCAAATGGTTTATCATTACTACTAATGGATAGATTGACACAAAATATGATATCATTTGATAGAGGTCTGCATTTCTATTAGATTAATGTTTGCACTAGACCGCCTCTCAGTGAAAATGTAGCTTGACTGAGGACTAGTTCAGCTGAATCATAACATGACCAAAATGTTGATTGTCAAGTTTTATTTTGGCAATATTACAATTGTCATCTATAACATGACCAAAATAAGGGTCTGAAGTACCTTATTTAACATGTTACAAGTGTGGCATTAGCACTTAAATGGATATCCCTATCTCAATTGTTAGTTTCTGGGTTTGAGCTCAATTTCTATGAGTATGAGATTAAGAGGTAGGTTAAATCATGTGATTTATCTTGCTATATTGGTTATAATTTTGTTCTTAATGGCTTCTCTATATCAATTGTGGGCTTAACATAACTTAATATTGGCCTAGAGATTGTTTATTGGTTTCTCTTTGGTGTTTATGGAATCTCTCTATCATGATGACTTGGAATACCTTGCTTTGGCATTGAGATACATTTTAGAAAGACCCTAGTTTTGTTTTTATTGGCTCTCCTTGACAATCATTGACTAAAGATTCCCTATTATTTGAATGCATGATTTCTCTAGTTTTTGTTCTTAAAGAGGTTTCTTTATTATGAAATACTTAACATCATTCTCATTGGTTTTGAGACATATCTACACAAGTTCCTTGATCAAATTGTGGATTTTTTTGGATCATGTCTTACTGTCACATTTGTTACTTTCATTTGGTATTCTCTTCTTACATGGGTATGAGGTTGCCTCTCCATAAGATTATTTTTTTGAGGGGGAGTAACTCCTTGAGTGGGAGTTTGGTAAGTAACCATCCTTTTTGTCTTTGAGAAAAGGGGAGAAAAATCACTAGATTGATTTTCTTTATATAGTAAAAAAAAGGTGTGATGTTGTTGCTTAGGTTTTTGAAAATTTATTTTATGGAAATAGTTGTGAACATAAAAAGGGGGAGATTGTTGGATTTTCATATATGCCACAGTGTAATTTTTATGAGGAAAATATTTACTAACTACACTACTAATGTGTGAATTTAATGTTTTAGATGATCAAGGAACTAAAACAAGATCTTACGTCAACGAATGTGTAATCATATGTGTGTTTGTATGATTGTACATCAAGTTGTACCTAGATGATACTTTATATAGGTGCAAATTGTACAACTTTATAAGAATGTTGTAAGAACAAGTGATGAATAGCTCAAACCAGCCTAAACCTAGAGTTACACTTGTATACACCCATTATAAAGGTAGATAATTTTACCATATTAATTTTGAGCCATTTTAAAAAATTTATGACCTATTGGGACAGTGTGTTCTTGGTTGAGTTTAATATCAATAAAAATCCATAAAAGAATAGTCTTTATTCATGGGCCAATCCTGTGACGAACTCCTCTCAACTGGACCTCACAAATAGGATCAATTGTGGGCCTAGACGTCACAAATATGAATGATTTTGGGCCTAACCCTTCCAAATGATCCATGAAGATAGCCGATGTGACAAAGACTAGTGGCCCTCAAAAATACATTGTCATGGACTAAGTGACCCTCACAAACATTATATTGATGGACTATTTAGACTTCATAAATAAATTTTTGAGGGATTTTTAAATTCTCACAAATACATTTTTGGGGGACTTAATTCTCGTAAATGTTATATTTTTTAGGGGTAATGCCTCCATTAATATTATTTTGGTGGGGCTATGTGATACTCGTCAATACATTTTTTATGACTGGTTGATCGGCCCAAATCATGCATCTAAAAAGAGGCAAATTTAGACAAAGTTAAAGTAATAACTGGATACCTTCAGGACCCCAACAACTCAATTACGGGGTCAAAGTAGATATACAAGATCGAACATAGGGACATGGAGATTCTTAGTCACCTAATATTTGGTTCTTAGTCAGTTAACCAAAATTGGGAGTTGATACATGCAAGGAACTAGAATGAGTCTAGAAAAATAGAAGGGAACAAATCAAACCAAAACAAAATAACAATTTTTAACGAGTCCAACTAATTAGGAGAATGAAGTTCCTAGATATGTAACCATAAGTTCGACAGTCTATGAACCCGTTCCTATGTGTAGAGAACCTTCAAACTTTCTAGCAAGAAACTAACATCCAAACATAGCATGCATTATGGTAGCTGCTCCTGTGATGGTCATACCATCTCTCTTACATAGTGTGACTAAAACCCAAACAACAATCCCAAACCTCTTTTGAGGATACTGGACCAACGCCCCTGAAGATTTTAGATATTCTCTGGGTCCATAATGTCCAAAAATGTTAGGAACAATAGATAATCGATCTGGAACACCTATTGTGAATCCACACGAACTCAGTTGAAAATAGTCACATTTAAATGAATGTGGTCAAGTTCACTTGAATGTCGTCAAATTCGCAGCTCTGAGTCAGATCTCTCTGACTTTATGTTCTAGATAGATCCTCCCTTTGATGTCCTCCTCCCAAATTTCAATCCCAACTACCTCCTCTACTTATTTATACACTAAATCTCTCGATCTTAGTATAAACGAAGGTTCAAGCTAGAAAGAGATCAATTGAACCAACAATCATAACTAGAAAAGGAAGACAGAACATAAAACATGCTAGATCTGGAAGAAAAATACTTTATTATGATAAAAGTACATAAATCATCCCAAAATGGGCTACAAAGGCAAAAAGGAGCTCAACTAGCCATGGACAAGCATAGTTGGCATAGGACATACATGAATATACATTGTTTGTACAAAGAAAAAGGAAAGAAGTAGAAGAAAGATGAAGAAGGAGAGTTTTAGCCCATGGAAGAGAGGTTGCTCTCACTCCTTAGCCTACAGATGGGATGGATCTCATCCCCACAGTGTGCTCCTTGCTCTTTTGGACTCCTTGGTTTTCTTTCTCCTTGATATCACCCCAACAATAGCTTGAATGTGTGAATTGAGGTGGAACATGATGTGGAAATGGATGGAAGGTGGCTGAATGAAGGTGCAATATGATGGAAATGGAAGGTTGATTATGGAAAACCAAAAGGGATAGGTGTAGGATGACCTCATTAGCCCTCTCGGGCCCTAGAGCTCTAGGATGGAGCTCTGCATAAAGGTTAGAGTTACAAATGGTACTCTAAAAAGTCCGAACTGAACCACTTGATAAGTAGCCAGTGATGGGTATTTATAGAGTTAGGTGGTGTATATATATGAGTGGGGATGAATGCAAATCGAATTCAGGGAATGTGAGTCATATTGATGCATTCATTTTGAGGAAATGGATAAGAAGAAACCATTAGGACTAGCCTTAGGTAGGTGCCATTGGAAGACATCTTCAGAAGTGGCCACTGAAAGGCATCATCAAGTTCAACCTTTAGAACCAACCTTCGGTTGATGGACCATCAAAAGGTGGTCATCAGTTGGCGAACCTCCAGTTGTCTTCCAAGGAAAAAGATCAAAGGTGTGTAGAAATGAATGCGACTTAAATTTTAGAGACGTCAATCTAAATTTGATCCTTCGGTAGGCTTTTGTGAAAGCTTTCCTTCGGATGGCTGTCTGGCCTTCGGTTGGTAACTTTGTAACATTTGATCAGAAGACATTCCTTGGAAAGTGACTACCGAAAGGAACCATTAGAAGAGGAACCTTCAGGGGCATCCTTTGGTTGGTGTCATCTAAAGACACCATTTGAACATGATTAATTAACTATCTTCTAAGAAAAAGAGTCAGAGCACCAGTGCGTACTGCTACAAAAAGGGATGAATGCAACACAAATTAGGGAATTTGAGTCAATTATGCTTAGTTGAATCGGGAGGTTCAATGCAATCTGTAGTTTAATGTCTACAACTCCTAAAAATTGGCTAATTGAGCTATTATATCTTCAAAAAGGAAAAAATTACAAAATTCTAAGTATATAGAGTTATGATAGGCATATTAAGGCTCTAACGGCACAAAACTACAGATAAATATTTAGCATAAACGCCTAAATTTTGGTGTTATCACCGGTTTAGTCTTCATCACTACATTTTTAGAGACTAAAAACCTTCATCAATATATTAATGACTGACTAATAGACATTATTTATTTATTTTTATATCTCTTTATTTTTATTGATTTTTTATTCTAAACAAATTTAGATTATAAATATGTAAATTTTAAATTCCAAGAATATTCATATACTATTAACATGACATCATAACAACATTCACACACCAAAATTTTACATAACAATGTAAAATCCCCAAAACCAATATTTATAATCGAGCCAAAATAGTACCACACATTGCATGGTCAATATATATATATATATATATATATATATATATATATATATAACAATCAACACATCATGTTTGAAACTTCTAAAATCTAGAATGTCTTTAGATTCCTTCAGATTGTGCGGTTCTCTTCATCAACTCCATCCCTCATACGATTAGTGTCATTATGCTCCTAAAATGACACCAATCATTATGTTAATATAATTTGAAAGGCTAATAAATACACAAATCATAGTACAAAAAAGAAAGTATGCTAATAATAAAATTTTGGTGTAATTCATGGTGCATTGAGGGTATAAATCCATCTTTAAAAGAAGATCTACACTGCCAACACAAATAGGAGAAAAATATATGCTAACCCCTTATGAATATATTAAGGATAGTGAAAATAACAAAATAGAACCTTTTCTTTAGATTTAAAAAGTTCATCATATATGTTCACAACATGTTTATCCAACTATGTGCTCCAATGAGCGTTGAAGTGTTATATGTGTAAATTTATTGTGGAGTGTAGAGTCATGTATATACGTGGCAGACAAAACACAATTTACTAATAGCTAGTACATGAAAGAGCATTGTTCATAGAATATTAAATACCTCATTTGAATGGTAAACAACTAGTGTGAAGGACATTGAGGATGATGCTCCTTGTATGTTCTACATCTGAGAGTGACTTTGTGGGTTTTTATCAAAAAGTAGGCACCAACTTTCCATAATATCCTTTAAGAAATGAAATTATATTTCAATATTTGTAAGTGACTGTCAACATCCAAATTAGTATATAGTTTTTATGTGGTACATGTGGTTGAAAGCTTGGTGGGTGTCCACATGTAGCACTTTGCACGGGAAACATGCATCCAAAAGACCCACTTTCAACACCTTGCATTTGAAACACATTTTTATTAGGTCTATTTTGAATACCTTGCATGTGAAACATACCTAATGTAGCCCCACTTGAATTTCTTTGTCTAGGATGCATGCCTAATCCAACCCCACACAAATTTGATTTGTTGGGAAAGAGGTATACATCTGCACCACTTGTATTCTTATGTGTGAAATGAACCTAAACTTGGCCTATTTGTGCCACCTTTCATATGCAATACATCTCTAATAGTCCCATTTGTAGCACATGCATTTTGAAACCCATCAATATTGCCCATGTTTGTGGGGTGTTCTATTGCACACTAATTATTAACAACAACACCATACGACAACCATTTCTAATTTGGTCAACATATATCTTTTACATTCGTTCCTCAAGCAGCATTTCATATCTAATCTGGGTAGTTTTTCTTTTATTTCCTATCTCTTTGTGACCAGTACTAATATGTTGAAACCTAGCCTTTTTTGCAGGCTTTAAAACATACAAATGCGCTTCACATATCAACTTGTCAATTTCTCTAGGATATGATTCTTATTCATTTTCCATAAGGAACTTTCATCATTTCTAACACATATACAAACTTCTCTTACTCTTAGTTATCTAGTTGGATTTTGGTGAATTACAGAAAATTCAATGAATTTTTGTAACTTTGCCTTGAATACATCACATTCCATTATATTCTCCGTATACATCCAACTCTTGTCTACTAAAACTCCATTTATAGTAGAATAAAATATAATAGGTTACAAATTTTTGTAATAATAAGCTCATTGTTTTACGGTTAATCCTAATGTGACGTTATTCAAGCATTTTGTGATGAAATATCATGGGAAATTTCATTTTAAAATACCTTAAAAGTAGATTATTTTAGATATGGTGTTCATATTTAAGAATAAGGCTACAAATATATCCCAATTTATAGAATAAGTGTCTCCCCATGATAGGAAAGTTGTACATCTACTGTAATCTACTCGATAAAAAATCAATTATGTGCCTTAAGGATAATGTCACCTACTTCATTAAATGCAGAGGTAAAAAGGGTACATAACATGCATGTATAAATGGTTCTCAAGAAGTAGCTTCTATGAGTTTTAATTCTTATTTAAATTGAATGTCAAACCAATCTCGGTTGGCTATGCTTTATATACTTTTGTTAGGAAATTTTCCATAATAGTCATCGATCATTATGAAAATGGCAAGAAGGGAAAATTTCACATAGTCAACCTAAAATATAACTATATATGATAAATTGGTAACATAACTACATTTTTAGCACATTTTAATTTGATGTGTGCATATATATAGTCGTTAATCACAATAGCCCACACAATTTTCATTGTGGATGTTAGGTCGAACTCTATATACAACATCATATTCCATTTTTTGGAAATAGTGTAAATAATTATACTAATTACTGTAATGGAAATATGTATATGTTTTAAAATTATAAATTCATGAAATAAAAAAACATTCATATAATAATCATAATAAAATAATTATTGTTCCAACGAGTCAGAGAGATATTAATTAATCAAGAAGCATCTTGTCTCAAATACATCAATTATATCTGAAATAAGATGATAAGGAACTAAGTTATATGAGAGGGATAGATAAATATACTCTATTTGTGTAACTTATATTGTTCTATATACATAGTCTTCTCAAGAAATTTGACAGCCTAAACATATATCTTCAATGTAGTGCTAAACAAGATATGAAGAAAAAATAGGAACATCTAATCTTGTACATTACTTAGAACCTTAGCCCGTTAGTAGGGGCATGACTTGGTGGTCCTTGAGGATGCGTACATCACATGGTGAATCATGAAGAGGGGAATGGTTACAAAATAAAAACTATTGTTTGTTTACCAAGGTGATGGAGAAGGATACATATTTCTTAGTGAATTTGTGACAAAATTTGCCATGTTTTGTCCGTATGGAATATCGTGGTGAATCACGGAGAGAAAAGTATCTTCTAAGACTCCACTATTTATTTAGACATGATAAAAAATTCCAATGAATATGATTCATACTTGTACATGGTACTTTTTATAGAACAAAACCCTCCCCGTCTCCATACACGTGCAACAACTAACATTTTTAAAGTTTTCCCTCACCCTTATCCCTTTACTCATGCACATATTACTAAGCAACACATTTTAACGATCTTTTAATCCTTGTCACCATTCCTTCTCCTTCCCATTTCCCTTCCCCATCCCCTTCCCCTTGACCATCTATTGTTCACTATGTATCACACATGGCCTAAAGTGTCAATAATAGATATGGTGAAGATTCTAAGTTTAAATTACTGTTGGGACGACAAAAGGGCAAAAATGGGAAAAGAAACACGATCTTACCTAACAAAATTTTTAGCATATTAATGGAAATCTTGCGGTTGTTGAACTTCTACCTGTAGTACTCATTGATCCTCAAAAGGAGATCAAATTTCATGACTAGTAAGGCTAGATAAAAAACTGATGCAAGTTTTAGGGCAAAATTTTCAAGTTAAACTCCTAAAACCAAAGAAAGGTGAGAACACTGATCTTGAATGCTTAACCATGAGCTCTACTTGAGGCATAATGAATCAATTTTTAACAAACTTAAACCCCAAGAATGAAGACTTTTAGGCAATTTTGCAGGTGAGATGCACATCTTATAGTAAGGTCAAATACTTCACTAATACAATAGATCATAGAGTAAGGTTAAATAGAGAAGACAAAAACAATCCCATGATAGTAATAGACCATAATATTCCTTAAGTTAAGTGTCAAACTCACCTTTATGGGTCTAATTTTAGTTTTCCATTGCCACTATGCACTTCTTCTTGGTCACTACTTGGTCATGGAACATATCATAGCCGGTGGTTGTTGTTGTTCTCACCTTTGTTGTTCTAGGATTCACAAAAAATATGTATGCCCCCATTGGTTTATAACGGAACGTTGTTGGTTATATCGCCTAAATGTCACTTTCTGTTAATGGCGATGAGTCTGGAACGAGATCATCCCTTATAAAGATACTATCATGATATATAATCTTGATTCCAATATGATTCGAAAGGGGTAGTTTTTGATGTGCGGATGAAGCATGTAGAGGTTGACAATGGAATGGTGGTCAAAAGAATGAATTGGGATGGGAAACCATATTCCTGCTCGGCCACTTTTTACATGGTGTTGAGCCAGAAGATTGTTCCACTTGTACATTAAGAAAGACGAGAGAGTGGGGGAGAAAGCTTTAGAAATATAGTATGAGTTACCCAAATTTAGACCATGACTTATTTGTGCACTTGCATGATACTCTTAGTTTTATATTGACTGGTAGGAGAAAACAACCTAAACTTCTAAATACAATTCAATGCAAACCGTTGAGGAATAAATCCTTGCAGAAGCAGTAGCATGACAATCAAAATCTCTTTTTACAATACAGAAAGGCAAAAAAATCCTCCAGATGACAACAAAAACAACAACTGATTGAGAGGTAAAAATAAAACAGGAAAACTAACTCACCATAATCGTTGTCTTGGATGCATCCCTTCCCGTCTCTGGATTTCAACCACCAGCACTAGCGAAATACAAGTACGCCCCTAAGAAGTTGAAAGAAGCTGAAATCCTGGATTACTTCTACCATAGTCAGTCAAAAGCACAATAAAGAAAGACAGACTTATGAGTCTTGAGACAGATACACCATCAGTGTGGAGTTCACTTAGATGAGCTCACATGGAAGACGAGGCTCAAGCCTAATAGGGTTTTGTAGGAGGCGCGCTCTTCGCCGACATGATATTTATCCTAATAGGAAAAATTAACTGATGTATTAGGTAGGTCTTGGGAGGAAATAAGGAAGGGAAGCCCGCTAATCTTGTTGTAAGGAAGTATTGTAACTTATAATTTATTTATGAAAAAAAGGGTGTCACAAAGAATTTGGCATTCTGTTAAGAACACAGTTGAGGGACAAAGCCTTGTTGATTAGGATCGATTTTTCAATAATATTTGTTTATTTTGAAGGCCTCTCATCTCACAACTATTTTTTTCTAAAATCCTTATTTTTTGAAATATATCCATCCCAGTCAAACTTTAGATTGACTGACATCACCATTAGACTAAACATGGCATCATCAATGTTTTGGTCAAACTTCTTTTTAACAAGGACAATTTTGTAATAAAAATTAGCTGGTATGCAATTAGCCATTTTAATTCCACTAGCTACTCTATAATGCCTAGTTTTCTACTAAATGTGTTCTTAACACTCCCAACAACTATCTTAGCTATTCCTAAGTGTTCCTTACTTATAGAAGTGATACATGCACACTAAAAGCACACTTCAGCAAGCCAACTACAGTCTAGCCTTACAAGCTTATATTGCATATTGATATCTCCAGCTGACATAACTCTAACCTAAGCTTTACCTCAGAATAAGGGTCCTATTCCACCAAATATAACATTTCCTAAACCTACGTGCAGTTGATCATCACTTTTTCATTAGGGATTTAATTATATATCTTGTTAGATGGAGTTGTAGTTTCCTTCTTCCCTTCTTGTTCCTTATTTTGTCCAGTGGTACATGCTACTTCTTGTAAGAATGTTGCAATCAAGTTCTTTATCGCTATTGCTACTGAGAATGTTGTATTCAAATATGGTGAAGGTAAATTATGGTCTTCTCTAAAGTGGGTGGTCTTATGACATTCTAAAAATAAGACAATAGTTATGCTTGAGCAAAAAGGGGGTTAGTCTTTAGCCACAAAAACATAGGTAATTCTATTTTGTATCGGTGTACAAAATGTGATAAAATACAACTTGACAACAACTAGGTAGTGGACTAATGATATAAAGACAGGAACTTATCTACATCTTGTGTCTAATGTCGTTTCCTATCTTATCCATTACTTGTTTTATTCTTTCCACTACAATATCTTTTAAGCAAGTTGTAATTTACCAAACTTGTGTTTAAAATTACATAAAACTTAGATTTGCTCTATTCATCCCTTCCTTTCTAGAGATTTTTCTTATGTTATAAGACCCCATAAACTCCATCACAGATGGCCTTAGATGACATGATTGTAGAATTTCTCGCTACTCCCCCACCATTTGTTTCCTCTACTAATCGTATAGAACCATTCTCTCCTACTATCAACTTGACCATAATATCCTCAGATATATGTTGTAATCTATAACCTGATTTGGCACACAAGTAATATTATCCAATAGAATCTCTTGACTCAATATCCATAATCCTTTTCTCATCCACAAACCTCTTCCCCCAATGTTCATGCAAACTACATACTCCTCACAATTTGATCCCACAAACAACCACCTTTCATGCCCTAGCCTAGATGATTTCTTAGCTTTTTGTGATAACCTGGGTCTGGTTTTCTATAATGAGGATGGGAAAAAATATTTATGGTTCTTATTTACTATGATCTTATCGGTAATAACCACATTGACAATGAGGACTTCAACTTTCTTTTTGGGTCCCTCCACATATAATGATTACGTTCCTAGCTCGACTTTTTTTAAACTATGATGTTTATCTACTATTGGAATATTTACCAATTAGTTTGATCTAATAGAAAAAGGATTTTTAAACATCACATACACATCAAAAAAAGTAAATATCATCATATCTAAGAAATAAAAATACATCTTACACCCATATAAATTCATGTATTAGGGGGTCATGAAATTGATTCATGGTTTCAACTCCTGACTGAGGGCCTTAGTGGTGGTATCAGACATGGTTTGAAGAGTTATCTCCTCACCCTACACAATCACATCATATTGAAACTCTACCATAACCACTTTCCTAGATTACTCACCAAGCATTGCATGGTCCTTAGAAGGCTTATATGGTGAACCATTCTAAAATAAAATGGCTTGTCTAAATTAAGCCACTTACCTACGTAATAGTTTTCACTCTTCCCCTTGGATCCTTCATGGATATGTCAATATCATGTGTTATCAAATGAGTGCTTCAATACACATAGTCATCCCAATTTACATAGACTTCCTAAATGACTTTATAAATGGCTATAACCTCAATGAACTCAACACCTAGCTATGATTAAACATGATATGACAACATATCCCACCCTCCTTTATAAAACTACATAGATTCCAAAATATCTCTGTGCGGGTTTCTATTTACTCTTTTTCTTCTACTTGTTTTGAACCCAACTATATTTTATCATAACCCCATCGTTCTAGACACCAACCCTTCTTTTAGGGATGACAAGCCTTTTAGATTTTTGCATTTTTGTCTTTAAAAATTGTCTTAAAACAACATTATCCCAAGCTAAGTATATCTATCTTTAGACTCCATGAATCTTACCTAAAGCCAAAGCATACACCTTAAATGGTGCCTCTATGCACTTAAATTTTGTCTTAAAACACTATTGGCTGCATTTACAAAAACATCACTCACCGTACCAAATCTATCAGTGGCATTGACTAAGCAGATCCTCTACGCTTCAACCCCAAATCATCATAAAATCTATTATATCATCAACTGCCAGATACCACATTATGACCTCCTATCCTATTTTAACATCCTCAAATCTAAGTTAAAATCCTTCCTGATGAATACTTTGTTTTACCTTTTTTGTCACCTAAATCATGTTCCTCCTCCTTATTTTTTTGTAAAATAAATTGTACAATGAATGCAACAATAGTAGAGTGTGTCACAATATCAACAAAGAATGAAAAAAGTATGAAATTAGACAAAGTGAAAACCATTATTCAGGAAAGCGGTATGCGGTGTACGGGCAGAGGGGGTACCACATAGAGTATATGCGGCATGCGGGAGTATATACGGGAGTATATGCAGTTTTGGATTTTTTTTCATTAAGCTAATTATTATATAAAATAATATATTGAAAACATAAATAAAAATGTACATATATATATTAGGCAGTTATATGTATTTACATCTAAATATATTAGTATACATGTATGACATACCTATATATGTATTCATGTCTATATATCGAATGTTTTTGTAATGAATGTACAAATTCTGAATTATATGTATATCAATGTAAAAATATGTGTAGAGAGTGTGTATAAATGCAAGTAAATCAAAACGCATGTACACATGTAAAAATGTGTTTGTATATGTAGGTATATTACAATGTATATATACATATGAATGTGTCAAAAGATATTCATAAATTGTACAAATGTGTGTGGAAATTATTCTATGTATTACAATGTATACATTCAATGACTATATATTTAAATTTTAATATATATTGAAATGAGTGTATATGTATGCTTGTACGTATGAAACACATGGACATTAGTTGTGCGATTTTCAAAAAGTAGAGTTTAATCGGCCAAGCGGGAGTATATGCGGCCCATGACCGCTTAGTGGACTGATTAGCAATATACGGTACGGTAGGGTGACCGAATAGGCATAAGCGGGAGTATATGCGGTCGTGCGGACTGATTTCCCGAACAGTGACAAAAACTATGTAAGATATCTATGTAAACATACAAAATAAAATAATTTACATTCAATCTAATGGCTCCCCATTTATAATTATCATATCTATCACTACCACCAAAAAATAAAATTACTTTTTTTACATATTTCATATATTGATATCATTAGAAGGATCCTTTTCCACCATTTGGGAGTAGAAACCCCTTGGATAGAGTTTGGTGTATGGGGAATATATTCATCTTTAATAGCATACGTCTAAACTTCCTAACCAAACTGACACTGAATAAAAATGGTTCATTAATTCAGTAGCATCTCTAAGCAATTCACATCTATAAGGAAAATAGAAACCTTAACTCTATAGATGATCCTGAGTCAGCAACATTTTTAGCGCAAGTCCTCACGTAATGAATTTACATATGTTAAGAGATTTATATTTCCAAATGTAGATGTCCCAGATTACTTTAGGGTTCTTAGTTATGAAAAAAATCCAAAACTATCATCATATTTGTTGGATTATTATAACCCAAAAATAGTTTTAAAAGAGAAATCATGCATGATCAAGTATAGACTTCAAAAACTCAATATTTTTTTGGCAATGCCTAGATCTACTAAAATCCATTACCATTCTCAATAAGGAAATATGCTTCACTAGTATTATTTAATTGAGATTGAAACATCTTTAAGGAATTTCCCATTAGGCAACCAAGGATCCATCCATAGTAGGGTTTAGGCACCATCACAAGGAGTACGAGAAAGGTGAGGCAACATTATGTCTCTAACCAAAACCAAATCCTTCCCTATCAATAAAAAGTTCAAAGTTCACTGAATTCTCCAAGTCAAATCCATTTGATATAACTTGAATGAATCCATTACAACAAAAGAGTGTCTTTCTTTTGAGAAATATCCCACACATTCTTAAGCATGCATCAACAAAATCTAAGGTATGCTTAATGATTAGGACAACTTCATCTTTTGGTTTGCAAAAGTTAGGCCATGTGACTATATGAATACTATTATAAAAGATTTCTCATCCTGCAAAAACTCCATGCATATTTTATCAATTTCATCCACAATAATAGCGGGAATAGGAAAGACAGAGTCTTGTACAAGTATAAAGAAGCAAGGTAGAGTTTTTTAGTTCAACTCTTCCATCAACAGATAGGGATGAGCTTTCCAACCTTCATGATTACACTTACTATTCACTATAATTGGAGCAACAAGATTATAGTAATCATTTAAGTGAATAGAGAAAGGCCTATATATTTCATAGGCAACTTATTAACATGGATGTTAAAGTGAGCTTCATTAACAACATATTAGCCATGAGACTATATAATATCAAACTTTTATCAAAATTAATTTCATACCATAAAAAGAACCAAAATCATGTAGTATCTAGCTCAAGCCCAAGATGGAATCAATATCATCTTTGGAGAAAATAAACACATCATCTACAAAAAGGGCATGATACACAACCAAATAATTTGAGCCTTTGATGGGATCGAAGGTAAAGATATTCTCACCATACCTTAAAACACTAGATAACCTTCCATCTATATGAAAATAAGGTACAAAGAAATTGAATCTCCTTTTGTGTCACCTCTCTTAGGTTTGAAAGAAGTGGAAGGAATCCCATTATTCAATACTTTCATGCTACTAGTATTAAGAGTTTCATTGTTCTAGTGGGATACAACAACAAGAAAATTTTCATGTTGAGTAAGACACATTTCTAATCATTCCAAAAAAAGGAATTCTAGTACTTTGTAAGATTCCCTTTAAGGAACATTTTAGGTTTTGAACTCTTCATGACATTGTTCGACATTTCATTCACTAACAGGGAAAATTCTTTGCTTGATTCACCTTTAACAAATGCACCCCGACCATGATTAATAATCGACAACATAATAGATTGGAGTTTGTTAGATATAACCCTAGAGGATATTTTGTATGAGACGTTGCACAATGACATCAATCTCCATTCCTTATGAAAATAAGGATTCTTGAGTTTGGGAATAAAAGTGATAAATGTTTGATTATATGTGTGTTTGGATGCTTGTACATCAAGTTGTACCTATGTGATTTTTTTATAGGTACAAAGAATGTTGGGTCATATATGTGTTTGTATGCTTATATATCAAGTTGTACCTTGATGACACTTTATATATGTAAAAATTGTAAAACTTGATATGAATTATGTAAGAACAAGTGATGAAAGATTCAAACCTTCCTAAACCTAGCTTTAAACTTTTATACACCCATTATGATAGGTAGATAATTTTCCATACTAATTTGATTTGTTTTCTAAAATTTAGGACATAATGGGACAGATTGTACTCAATCAAATATCATTTTGACTGAAATACATCCCGATTGAACTTTAGAGTGATCGAGACACCATTGTTAGATTAAACATGACCTCATAGGTATTTTGGTCGAACTTCTTTTTGACCCAGGATAGTTCTTTAATCAAATTAACTAGTATACAATTAATCGTCCTCATCCCACTACTTATTATATAATGTCTAGTTTCCCACTAAAATCATTCTAAACACTCCTAAAAGCTATCTTATCTCTTACTAAATGTTCCCTATATATAGGAGTGATATATGGATACCCATAGTACACTTGAGCAAGCCAACTATATACTAGACTTCAAAAAATAGATTATCATATTCATATATTTAAATCCTACATCCTACATCCTAGCCTAAGCTTTAGCTCAGCGTAAGTGTGGTACTCCACAAATTAAAGTCTTTCCTAAACCTATGTGGAGTTTATGATCACTCGTTCATTAGTGATTCAATTGTATGTCTTGTGAGAATGAGTTGTAATTCCCTTCTAGCCTTCTTGTTCCATGTTTGGTTAGGTTTTTCATGCTACTTCTTTCAAGAAGGTTGCAACATATTTCATTAAAGCTAATTCTTGTGAGAAGGTTGTGTCCAAAGGTGATGAAGGTAGATTGCGATCTTCTCTAAAGAGGGAGTTCCTTTGGCATGCTACAAGTAAGACAATAGTTATCCTTGAGCTGAAAAGGAGGTTGGTCTTGAGCAACAAAAACACAGGTAATTGTATATTGTATCAGTATAGTAAATGTAATAAAATACATGTTGGGAAATCCTATTTCACAATGATTAGGTAGTGTACTGATGACATTTAGGCTGAAACCATCTATATCTTGCATCTCTTGTGGTTTCCTATCTTATCCAATACTTTCTTTACTCTTTCCGCTACAATATTTTTTAATCAAGTTGCAATTAACCAACCTTGTCTTTTGAAGTTGCATAAAATTCCTATTTTCTTTTTTTACTCCACTTCTAAATCTTTTAATTGGTATTATATTTAGGCTTTAAAGATCTTTAACAATTCATGAAGGTGGGTGATAATATTTTAGGCCAACTCAACCTTCAAGGTGTGAATGTAAACCACCAACCCCCTTTGATGGCTACAACTACACATATTGGAAGAGGAATATTTAGTTCTACATTCAAGGTGTTAGATTTGCCCTTTGTAAGATGGTCTTCCTACCATACTGACCACCAATAAAGGAGCTTCAATAATGAAATGCAGCTAAGGTAAGACATGCTAAATTGAATGCTCAAACCATACGTATGTCATATTCTTTCCTATCTCCAATTAGTTTAAAGAAACTCCTCTTATGTAACTGTTTATCATATATGGAGAAAGTTTACTATTACTGATGAAGGAATCAAGAATGTAAAGGATACTAAAATTTATATGATTAATCATAAACTTGACTTATCTTGTATGGAAAGACATAAAATGACTTCTAAAATGCTCTCTAGATTTACTTCTATTACTAATGCCATGAAATCCCTTAGAAAGAATATAGGACACCATGTGATTGTTACTAAGATTTTGTGCTCTCTAACCTAACTGTGAAAAGAAAGTTACTTCCTTTTAAGAACCTTTAGATCTTTCTACTTTACATCTTGAAGAGCTTATATGTAATTTAGAGACTTATGAAGTCAAGCTTCAAGAAAGTAAGATGGAAGATGAAGAATAAATCATACTAAGAAAAAGATAAAATCCCCTAAAGCAAGGGTTTCAAAAAACCCATCTAATTTGTCAAGTGGTTCATCTAGTAGTGAGGAACAAAAAAACTACAAAAGTAAGAAGTTAAAATTTTCTTCTAACAAAGATTGGAGATCAATCTCTAATGCATGTTGTAATTGTGGTGAAAAGGAACATTAGAAGGATGAATGGTAGAGCTCAAAAAGAGAAGAATAATTCGTAGGGAAAAAAGAAAAAGGAATGCCATGCTTCTTGGAATTCCTCTTTAATTTTAGGATCAAATAATGACGATGAAGTTTTCCATCATGTAATTTAATGCATAATCTCTGAATACAATGCAAATGATGAACAAGAGGAAAAATATGCTAAAGTGATGACAGTAAGGTATGTCTATTAGTTTTTTCAAAGATGAACTTATTGAACTTGTTGAAATTACATCTAGATGAGTTGAAAAATATAAGAAAAATACAAACAAATTGTTTACTATTGTTGATTCTTTGAATATAGAACATAGTGACCTAAATGATCAATATTCTAGTGAAACCAAAAAATATAGATGAGCTTGTTTCTAGAAAAAAATTCGTTGAAAAATTAAGTTTCTACTCTTTTAGATAAGTTTTATGATATCAAGAAACAACCTACCCGTCACATGTTGACTATCATCGTATTTTTAGTGTTAATGATGATTTAAATGATAAAATTTTGATGCTTGAAGATAACACTATTGGTATTAGGAGATGCTTAATTTCTACCACTAAAGACTCCTTGATGCTTTCCAGGGAAAATGAAAGTCTAAAAAAATCATTAGATAAATGTTCAAATAGTTGATATATGTTAAAAATATAGTCTTTTCCCACAATGGTCATGTAGGTACAAGTGGTATTGGTTATTTTGCAATAAATTAAAATAGGAAGACTAAGTAAGGGATATATTTGTAATGCTAGCTCTTATTTTTCCATTAACCATGATACATGCTTTTCTTGGGAGATTTGGTCAATATGCTTTCTCATGTCCTTCTAATAGAAAAAGTGACAACAACATAATTTGGACACCAAGAACCTCTCTCTGGAGGAGGATTTGTATGACCATAAACCTCACTGGATATCTATGATGATGATGATGATGATGATGATGAATGATGATGACGACGATGATGATGATGTAGAAGGGTTCTCTACCCCGGGAAATGTAGGATTAAACAGGAGTAGAAGGGTTCTCTACCCCGGGCAATGTAGGATTAAACAGGAGTAGAAGGGTTCGATATTTTTCACAAAACAAGCAACTTGCGCCAGCTGAACCGATCATTTCAACCCTGAAACGATCATTTGGTGACCTCAACCGATCGGTTCACACCTGAACCGATCGTTTGGCACCCTTGAGCCGATCGGTTCATCACATGAGCCGATCGGTTTGTGGTCCTGGTCCAACTCAATTGACTTTCAAATTTGTTTTTGATTAATCAAATATTAATCCTTGTCCAAATCGAATTTGTATAAGTGAAAGAAATTGTATTTGTAAAATAGTCTTCTGACTTTCCAAACGATCTCGGTTGGGCACATGAGCTGACTGGTTCAAAAATCGAGCTGATCATCTCATTGCACATGAGCCGATTGTCTCACCAGTTGAGTCGATCTATTCACCAACCCGAGTCGATCGGTTCATCTCATTAGTCGATCGGTTGGAGCAGCAGACTTGTGCAAATCAGTCAATCGCAGTTTCAATCAATCTGATACTCCAATCAATCGGTCCAACACCTTGAACACTATGATTTTGAGCTATCAACTGATTGAGTGTTTATTTGAACTACTAAACTCCTTTAGTAATCAATCTAAACATCATTTGTGGAAAAACTCCTCTTCCAGGTTAAATCCTATGTGTGTGACCCTGCAGGTCCATTTCACATTGGCAGTGAAAGTCCATAACACTTATGACCTCACAAGTAAAGAGTGGTGCCTAGTCGCACATCAGTGTTACCCAAGTGAAATAGAAAGTTGGAGAACAACTTTCAATCCTATAATCCATGAATGGTGTTACAACGAATGTATAATTCCTTTGTCACTGATATACTGAATGAACTGAAGACATGGAATAGTCATCCTTTCAACGTTCATTCACTTTCTTGATCTCAGAGTAGATTGGAGGAGATATATATGACATCAATATCACATACTGATTCACACATGCGTGAGCTCACCTATCTCAATCCTACTCATCAAGTGGCAATGGATATCAAACTCCCTCAAGAGGGACAAATCCCATATCTATAACTCACCCCTCAAAAGCCCCATGTGTCAAAGCCACCCAATCATTGCCTTGATAACAACCCATTTTTCAGGACTGCATTTGATGATGTCAAAGTGTACCCAACAACCTATGTTGAGTGTAGTAATTTCAGGTCTAAGAATCATACTCACCACCATCACTATGAGAACTAACTGAGACTACCATTTCATGGTTCCATGTGTCAAACTCACGGTGGGTCTGTCCGGTAAAATTGTTCTCTAACAAGTACCTATGTGTTTGGTTTGATATCTCCATATCATGACTAATGAGATTCTATCATCAACCAACACCACAATCTAGTCTTGTGTGTCATTGTTCTCTATCGACCTTCGACAATGAAATCTAACTAGGGACATAATAAGAATGTACAAACTCTTAGCATCCATATGATATCATCATTCAGGTCCTTCACCTGAAAGCATACGTCATTGAGTAATGTCATTCTCTAGACATTCATTTTGTTCTATCATTATCTCATATGACTGAACCAGAAAGAATTGGAAGCTTGCCTTTGATGTTTATGAAATCAATCTTAATGTATCCCACCGATCATCCCATGATTGTATCTCAGGGCATACATACCAATAGACTCCCACTTGCACTGTGAGCCAATCACCCTTTGAATCATATTCATAGTGATCTTCAAACATGTCCCACATGTTACTGTGCTCTAGTGCTAACATAGTGAGTTATGGCAACACCTTGCCAGAGTCGGTATTAACTGCATGTCTCACATCTCTTCGCAATATGTCATACGTATGAGATGGAGTTGTCGTAATATGTGATCTAGTATTCCTTTGCTAACCTTTAGCCACATTGCATGATCAAGTACTCCTAACTTGTCATCAATGACCAGAATAACTATAAGTTCATCTCTATGAACTCCTAGATCCATATAGTATCCACTGTTGTTATCTAACACACGGATACTCGGCATTTCCTTTTAAATAGCTTTATTGGAACGTTTCCAATTATCAACAAACATTCACTTTTATATATATCCCATATATATATTGGTATTAATTCTCTATCCTTTTCGGAAGTTCGCATCAGTGTAACTCTTTACAGTGAACCCTTCCTCATTTCCATAGAACTATTACTTCTCAAGTACTTATCAAGTTCTTATGGTATTCCAGTATCCTGTACTAGATATAGACAGATGTCCACTCATCATGTGCCACATATGAGTTATTAGGATGAGCACATCATATTGTCATGACCTACATAGAAGATGATGAATGCACTTTATTCTTGCCATGTCCATACATGCAAGATAGTGGGATGATTACATACATGATAGATCCATATCTATTCTTAGTGTTCCCATTCTTCGTAAGAATTGGACACTTGGCCTTGGGATACTAACTCCATGTAACATGGATAAGTTTTCTCCCACTGAATTTGTGCATACTGAACTTTTCAGTATAGATTTCCAATGTATGCTCTCTCTTTTCAGGTCTAGAGGTTTTCAAGAACTATCTCTATAGATCTCTATTCCTATCACATAGGAAACGCCTCTATCTTCCTTAAAGATAATTTCCACTTTGGATTTCCATTTTAGAACATCTCCATTTCACATCAACATGTGGAATGTGAATATGCTCCCACTAAATCACAGATCCCTTCTTTATCTTTGTCATATCAATCAAACCCTTTGATTGTATTATCAAAGTAAAGATCCAACTCTAAGTTGATTGTACTTAATCAATCACATGGATTAGTCCATTGTAACATATAGACTTTATTTGCATTAATGGATTCATAAACCTTATAGGTTGTGTAACGTACACATCCTTGTTTTATTCCTCATAGGAATGTGGTTTTAGTATCCATTTGCCAAATCTTTTAGTCATTAAGTTGCAATTTACAAGAATCATCCTTCTCAAAATGTTATCCATGTGTCTTAATGCTTAAGACTCATTTGCACTTACATATTTTATCCCAATGGGTGCTACCATCAAGGTCATACCTTATGGTTTACATGGAAGTCATTTAGGATGTTATGGTCATAAACCATAACTCAAAAATTTGCTTCCTCATATTTATCTAGATAGTTGACTCATCTCATGACCAACTCATCACATAGATAATTGAGGTGTATCTGTCAAGGATATAAGAACTCACAACTCCTTGCGATTCTTAATGTCCTTTATTAGTGTGGGGTATTCTTTATTAAAGAAGAAATTAGTTATTTGATAATCATCCTCCAACTCCTTAGAGTATGACTCCTTTTGATTTAGACATCACCATGCCTTAATCATGAGTTCATTATGATACTCTATCATAATCACTCATAAGGTTCTCAAACATTTGGTTCAAGTATTTCATTCATTGATCTCATCAAGAATTAACACTTTACCAAATTCATACTTCATCTATGATATTCTTGAACACTTCAAGATATTCATATTGGTATTTATATAAACACCATTTGAAGTATCAACATTAGCTCCAATAGGTATGTAAATACATCATATGTATTATACCTAATAGGATAATCATTCTCCCACTACTATTAGTGAAGATTGATTGATCATGTCTAAGAGATTCAGGTCTCTTACTGGTTCTCTAACCAAAAGAGTCTAGATTATTGATCAGATGGAAACTAGAAATGAACTTCTCATAATTTATGCTAATTTGATTGTTTGAGTTATCAATAACCTTTGGGTATCATTTTATCTTATGCATACCAAGTACCACAAGATAAACAAGGCATTGCCATAAAAGCTCATATCTTTTGAGATTGAAACATCAACTTTATTAATTGCTATCATTGTCATACAATATGCAAAAATAAAGTGTTTCTATCCATTGAAAAATATGAAATAGTAGTTCATAACTCTATTACATGCCTTTTAGGCTGAAAATAAACTAAAGTACTCCTATCTATGGCGGAAACATTTGCCCCATTTATTGAGTGTTTTACATTTTATATCTTGGTATCACATACCTCAAAAATTTTACAAGTTTATTTCATGACACCTTCAGGTGGAGACGTATGTTGCCTCCTTCTTCTTTAGTTCTTCCCGATAGATTGGGCAATTACTTTTGCAATGTCCTGGCTTTTGACAATGGTGGCAGTTGCCTCACTTGGTCACACCTCCCTTGGCCTTGAGAGCTGAAGATGCCTTGGGCTCCTGGATAGCATTCGAACCCTTCTTAGCTTTGCCCTTGCCCTTACGCTTGGACTTGGCTTTCTTGCTACTGATCATCATCATAGACTTAGGCTTATCCTTCTTCATCTGTGTCTCGAGTGTCCTCAACATGTCCAACAACTCTGTCAATGGCTTGTCAAAGTTGTTCATGTTGTAGTTCATCACAAACTGACTATAGAATTCTGGAAACGATTATAGTATCAGGTCAGTAGCCAACTCTTGGCTCAGGGGATATCCCAGTCTCGTTAGGTTCTTCACATACCCAATCATCTTGAGTGTGTGAGGACCAAATGGATCTCCTTCTATCATGACACACTTAAACAACACCTTGGAGACATCATATCTCTCTTGTCATGCTTGATCTTCATACATGTTCTTGAGATGTTGAATCATCTCAATGACACCCATGTTCTCATGTTGTCTCTGCAACTCGTGGTTCATGGAGCACAACATCAAGCACTTTGCATCAATGGCATCATCAGAATGATTCTTATAAGCATCCCTTTCTACCTTTCGTGCGGTAGGAGTAGGTTCCTCTAGAACTGGTGTATCTAGGACATAGAGCTTTTTCTCTTGAGTGAGAACAATTCTCAATGTCCTAAACCAGTCGTAGAAGTTAGTCCCATTCAGCTTGTCCTTTTCAAGGACCGATCACAACGAAAAGTGATTGTTGTTTGTTTACATTTGTATTACAAAAGGAAATATATGCAATTTAGTCCAAAATTCAATCTTGACTTATTTGATTGATTTGAAAAGTTGACGATATAATTAGGACTTTGATTAGTTATCGCTCCCACTATTTTTGTTCAAATTGATAACCCTCAACATCAATTTGAAAGATTGCAGTGTACAATCTTCTAGTGGGTCAAGATCCTGAAATCCTCCAAGTCATGAACCATCTAGGACTGTCACCCACAACTTAGATCATCCAGGTAGGCAACTTTTGCCAATTGCAACATATGCTACTCTTGAAAGATGTCATGCACAACTCCTTACCATGATCACCTCCATGCCTCAAGGTGCTAGATCCTATCTAGGTCAACTTGTTAACTCCGACCCAAAGCCAACACGATGAAATATGAACACTGCTAGGGCAGACCCACATATTCATCCTCCACACTTCCACGAGATAGACGGTGCACCATGCTAGGGTGTGCCCACACTTGGCCGATCAAGCTTTTCATGTGTGTCGCATTTGGAAGGCATCTAAAACTTTAATATTTAATGAGGGATTTGTTTTTATAGGTACATATACATATCCAATAACCACAATATATAGTATGTATCATATACATGCTATATCCAATAGAAAACATGTGAAACGATAAAAGCTATGATTATGTCCATCCTAATGTGATTCCTCGAGCCAAGAGGAATCACGGTCATCTAGGTCTACATCATATGCAACCTATACAAGATGAACTCTGTGCTTTGCCTTTACTGGGTTTGATCAACTCATCTCCATGATTGATCGGCTTGCAATTAGGCCGGTCGGTTGGGTGCTACTAGCCGATCGGTTGGCTCCTGCAACCGATTGGTTTTCCTGGTCGCCATGCATCTCCTTATGGCCGCCACCCAATTGTCTTGCTCCTCGAACCATTCGTCTGGATCGCCAACCGATCGGTTCACTCCTTGAACTGGTCGTCTCAGTTGTCGTCAGGTTGTCCGCCGTTCTTTGACATAATAGGAAATAAAATATCTATCATATTTTTCATTTGAAAAGGGAAACCCCGAGTTACATTCGGGGGGAGAAAAGGTAGGAAAGAAATCTCAAGTTACATCAGGAATAGGATATTGGGAATCAATGCGCAGATTGAGATGCAAGCAATCAAATACAACCCAGCACACAAACATAGGGTTTATTGGCCATAACCACGCTATACATCCACCACAAAACTCATTTAAGGGCGACGCGTATCGAGTGCATTCATATTATATATCATATATGTATATTGGTATTTGTTAATTTAGGATTGGACATGCATAAAGCCAATTTTATTCGCATCATATGCAATAAATAAAGGTGACAAACCAAAATCGATCATATCGATAATCCTAAAGTATAGAGCAGTTAAACTGGCTCTGATACCACTGTTGGGTTTTAGGT